>CM053598.1:170697839-170722135 GCA_028646575.1 Pseudocheirus occidentalis
CATTCTTCAAGTGTCTTGGAAACATTTGGTGTGGGAGTTCTGACTGTATTGTCTTCTTCCTGTTCCATACTTTGATCCTTTTTGTCCACAAAAAAGGATTCTAGAGTTTTATTGCTGTTCTTATTTTGCTTCCTTGTCCTCCTGTTGGCCAGTCAATTAATTGGTTGGGTTTTTTAGCTTTGTGAAACTCTGCTTCCAGGGGGGAAAGCTCTGTTCCAAATAGCTGGGGTTTTCCCAGCTGCCAGAGCTGTTGGGGGGGTGTTGCAGCACCCCCCCCAGCTTTGGCTTGCTGAAGGAGCTCCCCAGGACCACCACCCAAGACCACAATCTGGATCCAGGCTGCTCAATACAAGAGCACTTGGCCCTGATCAATAGACTCAGCCCCCCTGCGGGATCCGCAGGCCAGGGGCTCTGAAGCAGCCCAGTAGGGGCAGCCGCAGGTTACAGCAGTTCCTGCCCTTCCCCCACTGCTTCCTTGCCCTGGGGGTAGATTGGCCAAACTGCATTTCCTCCCCCAAATTTAGCTTGAAAGCTTCACTCAGTTTCACTGACCTCTAATCTTGGCTTAGTAGATGTGAAGATTGCTCCAGGTGCTTTAGATCTTCTCTGAAGTAGACTCAGGCTGTGGCTTGGGAGGCTCGGCTCCTCCCGACCACCCTGGAGCTTGGCTGCATGGTGGTTTCAGGCTGAGCTGGTCTAGGCTCCTGGTCTGCAGGCCTGTGTGATAAGCCCCTCCTGTCGAACTGCCTTTCTCTAATCTCTATTTTTCACACCTTGATAGATGTGGAGTTGCTGGAGGATGTAGATCTTCTCTCTTGTAGACTGGCTGCGGCACAGTTCGGCTTGGCTCAGCTCCTTCCTACAGCCCTGGGCCTAGCCGTGTTTTAGTTTCAGGATGGGCTGGCTGCGGCTCGCATCCTGCCACGACAATCCCCTGCTGCCAAGCTGCCTTTCTCTAATCCCTATTTTTCACGCCTTGGTAGATGTGGACATGCTGGAGGCTGTAGATCTTCTCTCTTGTAGACTGGCTGTGGCTCGGCTCAGCTCCTCCTGACTGCCCTGGAGCCTGGCTGCGTTTGGTTTCGGTTTCAGGCTGGGCTGGTCTCGGCTCCCCCCTGCCATGCTGATCCCCTTCTGCCGAGCTGCCTTCCAGGAGAGATGTGTTTTCTGTATTTTTGCGAGTTTGAGAGCCCTAGAATTTGTCCAGATTCATATTTTATGGGTGTTTAGGGTGGCTGTGTAGGAGCTCCAGGACCTTGCTGCTTCTACGCCGCGATCTTGGCTCCGCCCCCGATAATTTCTTGAATGATGATATCTAGGCTTTTTGAAAATCTTTGTCTTTTCAGGAAGTCCAATAATTCTTAAAATTTCTCTCCTGAGTCTATTTTACAGGTCAGTTATATTTCTAATGAGTTTTTTCACATTGTCTTCTATTTTAAAAATTCCTTTGCTTTTGTTTTATTGTTTCTTGATGTCTCAGAGTCATTAGCTTTAGCTTGCTCAATTCTAAGTTTTAAGGAATTATTTTCCTCAATGGGGTTTTGTACGTCCTTTTCCCTTTGGCCAATTATATTTTTTAATTAGTTCTTTTCTTCTGTGAATTTTTGTGCCTCTTTTTTCCATTTGATTAATTTTGCTTTTTAAGTTCTTCTCTTCAGTGAATTTTTGTATATCCTTTTCCATTTGGCCAATTCTACCTTTCTAGTCATTCTTTTCCTCAATGGTTTTTTGTACCTCTTTTATCATTTGGCCTAGTCTGTTTTCTAAGGCGCTATTTTCTTGCATATTTTTGGTGCCTCTTTTACCAAGGAACTGACTCATTTTTTTTTTCATGATTTTCTTGTATCATTCTTATTTCTCTCCCAATTTTGTCCTCTACCTCTCTTACTTGATTTTCAAAATCTTTTTTGAGCTCTTCCATGGCCTGAGACCAATTCATATTTTACTTTGAGTCTTTAGATGTAGGAGTTTTGACTTTGCTGTCTTTTTCTGAATGTGTATTTTGATCTTCCTTCTCACCATAGTAACTTTCTATGGTCAGAATTTTTTTCTGTTTGCTCATTTTTCCAGCTTATTTCCTGACTTTTAACTTTTTGCCAAAGTGGGGCTCTACTTCCAGGGTGGAGGTTGCATTGTCCCAAGCTTTAGGGGCTTTGTGCAGCTGTCTTCAGATATACTTTCAGGGACCTATAAATTTTCAGGTGATGTTCCCAAGGGGATATGCTTCAAAGAGAGGTGTGTTTACTACTCTCTTGGCATATGCTCTGTCTGTGAGAAAACACAAGCACTTTTTTCTGCCCTGAAACAGTGATGAAGGTACCACTACACTGGGGCTGTAAGCTCTGGTGTGCTACTGCTTCTCTTTGTACTGGGACTGCTACTTGCCACCCAGGACTGTGTCCCAAATATGAATATGGGCAAAGCAACAGAGCCCTACCCCCAGTGATAGAAAAGAGACCCTTGAAATCTCCTTCTGACCCTCTGTTTGATCCCCTTATGCTTTGTGGGCTAAGAGCTTGGGAAGTTGCTGATTTGGCCACTCCCAAGGTCCATTTCTGGTTTGCTGGGGCCTGTGTGTGCTGGTTTGGCCTGCACTGGACTCTCATTCCCATGCAACAGACCTTTCCTGTCAACCTCTTAAGTATTCTTGATTTGGAAAATTGTTTCACCCTCTCCTTTTAGGGTTTCTGCCACTCAAGAACTTGTTTTAGGGCATTATTTAAAGGTCTTTGGAGGGAGTTTGGGGGAGAGTTCAGGCAACCCCTGCCTTTTCTCTGCCATCTTGGCTTTGTGCCCCCACCCCATTTTGTCATTTCTTACAACATAATGATATTCTATTAGATTTATATACCATGGTATATTTCTTTAGTCATTCCCCAATAGGAGTTGAACTCCTTGGTTTCCAGTTTGGGGCTATCATGAAAAGAACTCCTATAAGTGTGTTTGTACATATGGGTCCTTTTCCTTTTCCTTTTATTTCCCTGGGCTATAGGTCTAATAGTGGAATCACTGGGTCAAAGAGTATGCACACTTTGGCAATTGGGGAGCATAGATTCAAATTGCTTTCTAAAATGACAGAACCAATACAGTGCTCCACCAACAGGGCATTAGGGTATCTATATTTCCATAGCCCTTACAACATTTGTCATTTTCTTCATTTTCATCTTTGCCAGTCTAATAGGTATGAGGTGGAATCTCAAAGTTTCTCTTAATTTGTATTTCTCTAATTATTAGTGATTTAGAATACTTTTTCATATAATTGTTGGCAGCTTAGATGTCTTCCTTTGAACACTACTTATTTATAACTTATGACCATTTATCTCTTAGAGAATGTCTATTGGCTTTACAGATTCGAATTAGTTTCTTAGATATCTTAGAGATGAGAACTTTATCAGATAAAGTTGTTGCAAAGAATTTTTTCTAGTTACTGGTTTCCCTTCTCATTTTTATTACAATAGATTTGCTTATGCAAAGTATTTTTAATTCTATAAAATTGAAGTTGTCCATTTTGTCTTGTGTTACCTTCTCTATTACTTGCTTAGTCATGAACTCTTTCCATATCCATAGATCCAAAGTTAATTTCTTCCTTTCTTAGCTAAATTGTTTATTATGTGACTCCCATATCTAGACGATATATCAATTTGAAGCTTATCTTCATTTATAGTGTCAATTGCTGATTTAAACCTAATTTCCACCAGCTGCTGTCCTAGCAGTTTTTGTCAAATTGCAAGACTTTTCCCTAATAACTGGGTCTTTGAGGTGGTAAACACTGTGCTACTGTGTGTTTGCTTCTGAATGTTATATATCTCGTCTGTTCCACTGATTGACTACTCTCTTTTTTTTAAGCAGCATGAAAACATTTGAATGACTATTTTCTTATTGCAAAGTTTGAGATCTTGTTTATAGACCCCTTTACTTCTTGCCTATTTTATTTTTCATTTTTATCCACAGTGGGGAATGGTTCATTGTTATCTATGAGATTCTTACCTTTTGTTCTTCCATATGAATTCCATAAGCCAGGTCTCCCAACCCTAGCTCATGACTCTTAGAGGTAACCTGTTAAAACATTTTCCCCCCAAATGCTAGATTCTATCCCCATAGAAACACAGAACCAGAGAGCTACAAGAGACTTCAGAAAACATCCAATCCAACCTCATTACAATGCTTTATGTGAAGGTACTTCTCTCCACAGCATCCCTGGCAGGTGTGCAGTCATCATCCATTCACACGCTTCTATGATGGGAAACTCACCACTTTCAAAAGAATCCCATTCCATTTTCAGATAGCTCTTGTTAGAAAGGTCTTCCTAATATGAAGACTTAATCTGCCTGTAGAGACAAGTCTAATTCTGCACCCTATCATTTGTGCTCACTTCCACCACCCCCACAGAAATGGAAAAAATTAAATTCTTCTTTTAATTTTTGTGAAACGTCTGGAGTTTCTTTGAAACCTCTAAAATCTCCGGTTCAATTTCCCTCAGAAGCCAATGACTTTTTTAAACATCCTCAAACTTATATCTACACAATTCACTCCTGGAATGAATTCCTGAGATTTGGTGTGGTGGAAAAACCCATATATTTGGAATGGTAAAATTTCCATTTTTGTTTGTTTGCTTTTGCTTTTTCGAGGGCAACTGGGGTTAAGTGACTTACCCAAAGTTTGGGCTTTGTTTTTGTGTCAAGTGTCTGAGGCCACATTTGAACTCAGGTCCTCCTGACTCCAGGGCCAGTGCTCTATTCACTGCCCCACCTAGCTACCCTAAGTCTAGATTCTTTTAAACAGTAGTTGTGTGAAAGCTTGGCTAAGTCACTTGAAGTCTCTCTGAGACATAATTTCCTTACCTATAAAATGCTCTTTGTTATCTCCAAATCAAATATCAAACAATCTGTTGGGTTGTTTTGTGTTTTTGGAGATGAGAAGGCAAGGCAATTGGGGTTACACACAGTAAGTCCAAAGTCACACAGCTAGTTAAGTGTTAAGTGCCTGAGGCTGGATCTAAGCTCAGATTCTCCTGACTCCCTGGCCAGTGCTCTAAGGTGCCACCTAGCTGTCCCTTATCAGTTTGGTTTTTAAAGCTCTTCTTAACCTGGCCCATTCCTGCCTTTTCAGTCTTCTTAACACCTTGTACCCTCCCCAACATGATGAGGTGACACTGGCCTCCTTTGCTGCTGTTCCCAACAAGATACTCCATACTCTGAATCTGGACATTTTCACTGGCTGTCCCTCATGACTGGTTTTGTTTCCTCTTTACCTCTACTTCCCAGCTTCTCCACCAAAATCACCCCTTCTAGTTGAAGGTTTTTCCCATCTTCCCTAATCTAGTTTCTTCCCTCTGAGATCATCCCCAATTTACTCTGTATATGTTATGTTTGTATATATATGTTTTCATATTGTCTCCCCCACTAGACTGGGGGTCCTTGAATGCAGGAAATTTTTTTTGATCTTTCTTTGTATCCCTGGCACTTAGCACTCTGCCTGGCACACATTAGGTCCTTAATAAAGGCTAGCCGACTTACTGACAGAGCAGGAGGAAGCAGGACAGCCCAACTCTTTCCTACTACTCTAATAAATATTAAGGAAGAGCACCAGTCTGAGTAGCAATTAGGAAATCCCAGGAGAAACAATAATGAGTTATTTTTCTAACCCTGGTCAGCATATGGAGCTAGCCAGAAGCTTGTAGCCATTGGGGAGGAGGTCTAACTAGGAAGACCCATGACCTTCAGCAGAGGGACCAGATGGCAGCCTATGTGATTGTGTACTCTGACAATGAGAAAGGTCATGGATCCACAATGGATGAAATTTGAGCCTATATGCCTGATAGAAAGCAATAAAGTCTGCTCCTTGACCAAAACTGCAGTCTGGCAGAAATTAGGTTTAGACTAATACCTCATGTCATACATCAAGATAAGCTCCAAATGAATACATAGCTTAGATATAAAAAACCACATCATAAACAAATTTGAGGAACAAGGAAGAAATTATGTTTAAAATCTATAGATAAAAGAAGAATTCATGACCAAGGGATACAGAGGATAACAAAAGATAAAATGGATAATTTTGATTACATAAGAAGGCTTTTATATAAATAAAATCAAAGCAACTAAAACTGGAAAGTAACTGGAGAACAAAAATTTTTGCATTGTGTTTCTCTTATAAAGTCTCACTTCCAAGATATTCAGAGAACTGATTTAAATTTATTAGAATAAGAGTCATTCCCCAATTTATCAATCATCAAAGGATACAAGTAGGGTAATTTTCAGAGGAAGAAATCTAAGCCATCAATAGCCATATTAAGAAAATATTCCAAATCACTAATTATTTGAGAATTCACTTAAAGTACCTCTGAAATTATACCTCACATCTAGCAGATTGGCAAAACTGTAACAATAAAAAACAAAAAAATTACAAATGTTATAGGAACTATAGAAAAACAGCTATTTCAATATACTGTTAGAGGAGCTATGAATTGGGTCCTTCATTCTTGAAAGTAGTTTGGAACTGCCGGAAAGTCACTAAACCAGGCAATATCACTAGTAAGCCTATGCAGTAATAAGATAAAAAACGAAGACATAGATCAATATGTAGAAAAATATACATAGCAGTTCTTTAGTAAACTAGTGAAGTTTAGTAAATATAGTAAAGAACTGGAAACTAAGGTCATACTCATCAATTGGGGAATGGATAAGCAAATTATGGCATATTAATGTAATAGAATACTATTTTGGTAATAATAAATGATGAAAGGCATGATTTTAGAGAAACCTAGGAAAACTTGTATGAATAGATGCAGAGAGGTAAGCAGAATCCTGAGAATAATTTACATAATAACAACATTGTAAAGACAAGCAATTTTGAAAAATCAATGCAATGACCAACTAGGATTCCAAAGGACTGATGATAAAGCCTGTTATCTGCCTTCTGGCAGAGATGATGAACTCAAAGTGCAGGAGATATCACATACATTTTGAACATGGTAAATGTGGGTATTTGTTTTAACCATGCATGCTTGCCATGAGGGTTTGGTTTTTTTTTCCTATTTTCAGTATGGTAGGGAAGGTAGAAGGGAAATAAATTCTTCTCAATTGGGGGGAAATTTTTTAAATAGCATATGAGAAAAAAATACCAAAGAAGCTTTTCTGCTCCATAATCATGGTGGTGGGGAAAGCAGCCTAGGTATTTGTAGACTCTGTTATTATTTTTAAGTTGTGTCTGACTTTTCACAGGACTCCCCATTTGGGGTTTTCTTGGCAAAGCTACCAGAGTAGTTTGCCATTTCCTTCCCCAGCTCATTTTTTAAAGATGAGGAACTAAGGTAAATGGGATTAAGTGACTTGCCCAGGGTTAGTTACACTGTTAGTGTCTGAGGTCAGATTTGAACACAAGAAGATGAGCCTTCCTAACTCCAGGCCTGGCGCTTCTCTCCACTGTGCCACCTAGCTGCCCTTTTACAGACTTGAGCACCCACTAATGGCCAAGGGGAATGCTGCATCCTATGAGACAAAATTACTTTTGTGCTCATTTGTCAGAAAGCAGTTGAGGTTCTAGGATGTCAGCAAATTCAGATATTTCGCTCAGCTAATTGAACTCCCTTGCTGGATAATTAATAGTGACATGTAGTGTCTCTGTATTCTTAAGAAAGGCAGAAATGTGCTATAAAAGGCAATGTGATGACCTGGTTATATTAATAATAAACTTAAAAAGGAAAAAAGACCAAAAAAAAAAAAAGAAATCCTACACAACTCTCTGAAGAGAGCTGAATTTTT
This sequence comes from Pseudocheirus occidentalis, assembly GCA_028646575.1. Lineage (NCBI taxonomy): Eukaryota > Metazoa > Chordata > Mammalia > Diprotodontia > Pseudocheiridae > Pseudocheirus > Pseudocheirus occidentalis. The sequence continues at coordinate 170,705,603 of CM053598.1, forward strand.
CCTTCATCTGAACAAAGTTGGAATCTGTGAAATAATAGAGAACCTGGAGAAAACAGGGTCAATGCTAGGAATTTTCTCATCTCTAAAATGAGAATACTATTATTTGCACTACATAGCTCTTGACACTGTTCCTAGGATGAAATAACATTTTAGATAGGATTCTGGATCAGATATGGATTGAATTAGATCACTTTTGGAGTCAGACAGGAAGCTGGAATTTTGTGATTCAGACCTGTGATGTCAACAGTATAGGGAATTCCCTCCACAAGTAGAGGAGAACAGCTTCTCTGGAACTTACAGTCTTAGGTAGTTGCCTGGAGTACTGAGAACTTAAATGGCTTACCCAAAGTAACACCACTAGATCTTCTGACTCCAAAGCCAATCCTCTATCCATTTATATCACACAATCAACATGTAAGTATGAACCTTGTATTAATACTATTGAATTTGACATTTTCTAGCAGAGGAAACTGGACTTTTCTTTCTTCTTAAATTTATCCTGTATATGCTGTCCTGGGGTTTCCTGGGAATTTTTACTAGACCATCAGATACCTAACAGTGATTGTCTTTACATCATAGCCAATGATAACAATCACTGTGCACTCTTGGAAAATACTACGGTAAGGAAGTGGGATTATATGAAGAGGAGGACATTTTCTAATTCCATTCAACAAAAATTTATTAAGTGTTTACTATGTGCTGGGGATACAAAGACCTCGTTCTAGAGGAGCTTAGGAGGAGACAGGTACAAAAATAACATAGAATATAAGACAGCGGTTCTCATCCTGTGGGTTATGTTCAATTTGTAACAATGAAAATACATACTGCATATCAGATATTTAAATTATGATTCATAACAGTAGCAAAATTACAGTAATGAAGTAGCAACAAAAATAATTTTATGGTTAGTTGTCACCACAACATGAGGAACTGTATTAAAGGGTAACCCAGTAGGAAGGTTGAGAACCACTGATACAAGGGAAAGTGGGATAAATGTGAGGGAGAAGACAGATCAAAATACTTTGAGAAAACTAAAGGGAGAGATTACTTTCACCTGGGGGCTGGAGGGAAGTTTCAAGGGCTGAGCTGAATCTTGAAGAAAACAAGAGAACTCCTAATACACTGAGGGAGTTTGGGGAGGAGGGAGTTTATTTCTTGGAATACCACATGAGCTAAGGTATGGAACTAAAAGAAGATAGGGAAGAGAGGCAGTACAGGATGGCTGGAATATAGAATATGAGAGGAGCAGTAGTATGAGATAAAGCCGGGTAAGCATTTATAGAGAACTTTGACATCAGGATCAGGAGTTTACATTTTGTCTGATAGTCGATCAAAATTCTTAAAGTAGAGGAGTCCTGTTCTCAGAGCAGTGCATTAGAAAGATGACTCAGACAACACTGAAAAATGAATTGGAAAAGGGAGAAAAAGGAGGCAAGAACTCTGTTTCAGCAGTGTAGATCAGATGTATGAGAACCTGAATTATTAAGCGTGGTGGTAGCAGAAATAGCAATGATAGGATAGATTTGGAAGATATTGTTGAGGCAGAACCAATAAGATGTGGAAATTGATGCAATGTGTGGGGCCAAAGTCAAAAAAAACTGGGAGTTTTGAGTCTGGGAGCCTGGGAGGATGGGGATTACCAACCACAGAAACATTTAAATTCTTAGGATTCTTGTGCATATTGTTCTCCTGGTTCTGCTTACTTTGCCATATTTCAGCAATCAATACACATCTTTCCTTGTTTCTCTGACCTCTTCATATTCTTTTTTTTTGCTTTTTGGAGGGGGGAGGCAGAGCAATTGGGGTTAAGTGATTTACCCAAGGTCACGTGGCTAATAAGTGTTAAATATCTGAGGTTGAATTTGAACTCAGGTCCTCCCAACTCCAGGGTCAGTACTCTATTCACTGCACCACTAATTGCCTCCCCTTTTCATATTCTTTTACATTTATATGCCATATTTTTTTTCTGGCTAATCCTCAATTGATGGGCACTCCCATTTTTTCCAGTTTTGTTTTTTTTTCCTAGATTGTGTTATTATAGAAAGAACACCAGTCTGGAATTCAGGAGACCTAATTAGATTTTAATCCTTGCTGTTACACTAACTTGCTATATGACCTTATATAAATTGCTTCTCTTCTCTGGTGCTCAATTTTGTATTTTTAAAATGAAAGGGTTGGATTCAAATAATCTTTCAGGTCTCTTCCAGGTTAAGAATCCTATTCCTTCATTCTCTTTCATTCCTCTATTTTTGCCCATATTTGTATTTCCAGCACTAATAACAGTACCTGACATATAGCACTTACTAAATACTTGTTGACATGATTATTCCATGTGTACATATGAAATATGATTATTATTATTATTATTGCTTTCTGGAGGGCAATTGGAGTTAAGTGACTTATCCAAAGTCACATAGCTAGTAAGTGTGTCAAGTGTCTGAGGCTAGATTTGAACTCAGGTCCTTCTGACTTCAGGGCCAGTGCTCTATTCACTATGCCACCTAGCCACCCCTCATATGAAATATTATTAATACATGGTGGTATATACTAAGTGCCAAAATTAGCATGTGCTACTTCGGATGCAGTGAGTTCTTTATCACTTTTCTGTTTTCAGAGATTAGATGAATACTTGGGGATGTTGTTGAAAGGATTCCTATTTTAGGCAGGGGTTGGACCACATGACCTTTAACACCTCTAGGACTTCTGGCTAGAATGAATTAATCCATACAATACAGTGCAATGCAACACAATACAATAAACATTTATTAAATTATGTGCCAGGCCCTGTGGTAGCACTGGGGATACAAATAAGAAAAAGAAAGCCAGCTCATGCCTTCAATCTAATGAGAGAAGAAAACACAAAATCAAATTGAGAGGGGCGGCTAGGTGGCGCAGTGAGTAGAGCACCAGCCCTGGAGTCAGGATGATCTGAGTTCAAATTTGGCCTCAGACACTTAACACACTTACTAGCCGTGTGACTTTGGGAAGGTCACTTAACCCCAATTGTCCTCAAAAAAAAAAATAAAATAAAATTGAGAAGCAGGGACAGGGACCTACATGATGATGGTGGAGTCCAAATCAGCCACTGTGATGATGTCATTCCTCTACTTACAAATATTCTTCGGTTCCCCAGTCTGAATACAGTTTGAATTTCTTGAGCTAGATAGTCAAAGTCCTTTAATATGGCTACAACCTACTCTCCAGCCTTAAATCATTCTATTCTCCTTATCTTAGTAAACAACCAAACTGAAGCTCTTTCCATTGCTCATTTTTGTTCCTTCTCTCACTACTCGACAATCCTTGAGCCACATGATGAAAAACCCCCACTTCTTTCAACGCCCAACTTAAATATTACCTCCTCTGTTAAACCTTCTTCCCCAAACCTCTCCATCTCTGCCACATTAAGATGAAAGTGATCTCTCCTTCCTCAGATTTCTCATAGCATTCTTCCTAGACACCTCCTCCAACTCTATCACATTCTATCTTGCATCCCACTTGTGTGTCTTCATGTCTGATTTCCCTTATTAGAATGCAAGCTCCTGAGGTCAGGGACTGTGGCATTTTTCATCTTTGTATCCCTAGCACCTAATGTAGTACTTGATAAATGTTTATTGGATTTATTTTTTAAATTGTATTTATTTTATTCTGAACTTAATAAAACAAGCATTTCCATAACATCAAATAGCAAAAAAAGATCATTGCACATGAAATGCATGATTTGCTATATCTTGTTCACTAAGAACTTCAATGATTTATTTAATGCCAGGCAGTGTGATCCTTGAAAGGACATCAACAAATTCTCCATATGCATGACTGGTAATTTATTTGGGAATGGCTACAAAAAGCACTATCCTTCATATCATGGTTGGCTGGATATCTAGTTGTATGAGCCCTTCCCTTCAAGGTCCACAGATCTAAATTTGTCTGGAGACTGCAAGCCTTGGAGCCACAGATGATAGCAGTACAATGTGGTAGAGTGGAAAGAGAGTCAGGGTCAGGGTCAGGTTCAGCATCAGGGAGCCAGAAGACTTGGGTTCTAATCCCAGCTCTCTCATTTACTAGTTATGGAATATTATGGGCCACTTCCTCTCTCTTAAATCATTATTTCCTCCTCTGGAAAACTGGGATGATTCTGCATGCCTCACAGTTTTGGCTTGGGGCTCAAATTTTATAATATATATAAAGTACTTTGTAAACAGTCAAGTGCTATATAAAACCAGTTATTATTTTCTGTCAAATAAAAAAATTAGACTACATGATTTACAGGGTCCCTTCCATCTGTCAAATTCAAGATCCCAAGGTCCTTTCTGGAGCTAATATTTCCAGTTCTAAATATATATATATATATATATATATATCCACAGTTCTAAAATCTCTTCCATAAAAATAAAAGTTTTTTAATAAAATCTCTAACAGTCTGTTATGTTGTGGAAGACATGGTAGGTCAAAGAGGTACCATTTTATTGGTTCTACCTCAACAAGAGCACTCCAGTGCTCCAACTGAGCATCCAAAAAGAGGCAGCCAACAGTTCTCCACGTTTTGCCAAATGTGGACTACTCAAAAGTGCAGGGTCCAATTGGCTACTTCCCTTTACCCTGCCCCTTTCAGCACTTTGTAGAGAGGGCTCATAGGTATGAGGTCAGGAGACTCAGGTACAACCTCACAGAGCTTTAGAGGGAAGTAAGGAGATCCAGGGAGGAAGGGCTATTTAGAGGAGAATGATAAGACAAGCAAATACAAACATTTTGTCCTTTGTTCTCTCAGAGGACCAATGACATTCAGAAGGTGATGACATGACTTGCGAGTGAATCAGATTTAAGAGGGGCAGGGGGCACTGTGCAAAGTCACCAGCCTCATACTGTTTCCCCCAGAGCCAGCTGGGTCCAGTGGCAAGATATAGATCAGGATGACAGGAGATGGCCCTGGATGTATGGGAGACTTTTGCCATTTTAAACTAAGGTCTTTCCCTGGTCTCAGTTCATCTGAGGCAACATCCATTCAGTGATTAAAGCTTAGGTAAGAAATTAGGCCAAAAATAAAAATGCCCTTTTATCTAGTTAAAAAAAAAATCAATCTGGGAGGGGAAGACCCTCAGGCTTTCTGGATAAAACAGAAATAATTACTATTTTCACTCAATCAGAATCATCAAAATTCAAATAATGACCAAGTGAGACTTGGGCTAGGACCAATTGTTGGCTAATAAGTGAGAGCCAGAGTGATTTGGGTTTAAGGTATGGTCCTTAAAAAAAGAAATCTAGCCAAAAAAGAGACCAGTTGAAAGCAGAGGCAAAGAAATTTTAATGAAAATAAAAAAGGTTAGAGATGGAACGAACCTTCAAAGTAATCTAGCCCATGAGAAAAGTGAGGCCCTGTGTTTATAATTTGGTTGTAGTTACAGAGTTAGCTCCTGGAGGAGCCAGGACTAACTCAGATCTTCCCAATCTTAGTTTAGGGCTCTTTCTCCTCCATTGAACTTAGGTGACCTGTGAAAACATTTTTTTTTGGTACCAAAACACTAGGTTCTTTTCCCATAGAAAACAGAACCAAAGAGCTACAAGAGATTTTAGAAATGATCCAATCAAACCTCTCTATCAATTCTGTCTGTGAAGATGCTCTTGGCATCCCTGGCAGATGTTCAGCCAACCTCTATATGAACACTTCTTGTGATGGGAAACTCACCACCTCCAAAGGAATCCCATTCCATTTTCAGATAGCTCTTGTTAGAAAATTCTTCCTAATATGGAGACTTAATCTGTCTGTAGAGACAAGCCTAATTCTATATCCTATTATTTGTGTTTACCTCCACTACTCCCACAGAAATGTAAAAAAATGAGGATGAGAAAAAGTGAAATTCTCCTTTTAATTCTTGTGAAATGTCTGTAGCTTCTTTGAAACCTCCAAAATCTCTGGTTCAATTTCCCTCAGCAGTCAGTGACTTTTTAAAGCACCCTCAAGCTTCAATATTATCTACAAAATTCACCCCTGGAATGAATTCCTGGGATTTGGTGTGGTGGAAAGACCAATAGACCTGGAGTAAGCCCTTCTTAACCTGGCCCATTCCTGCCTTCCTAGTCTTTTTGCACCTTACTCCCTGCCTCTCTGCCCCCCAATCCCAACATGATCCAGTGACACTGGCCTTCTTGTGCTGTCAAACTGATATCCTATGCCCAGTAATGAGCAGTTGCACTGGCTGTCCCCCATGCCTGACTTTCTTTCTCTCCTTACCTCCACCTATAGCTTCCTTCAGGTCTCAGCTAAAATCCTGCCTTCTACAAGAAGTCTTTCCCAGTCCTCCATAATCTCAGTGCCTTCCCTCTGAGATTATCTCCATTTTTCCTTGTACATGACTTGTTGGTACACAGCTGCTTTCATGTTGTCTCCTTCATTAGATTGTGAATCCTCTGAAAGCAGGGACTTTTTTTTTCCCTTTCTTTGTGTCTTTGGCACTTTGCACTGTGCCTGTCACAGAGTAAGTGCTTAATAAATTCTTGTTGACTTAACTTGCACTACTTAACTGTTTTGAGAAACAAATGAGACCATGTTAGTGAGAGAGACTGATCACTGCAAAGTGCTGTAAGATTATAAACTATTGGTTTTTTTCAATATTTTATCTTAGACTCAAATGCCACAACACAAATACAGAATAGAGAAGATACAAAAACATATCATAAACTTCAGTATTTGGAACTTAAATATAAAGTTAGAAAAAGAAGTATGTCGTGCACATCACAGAACATAAGAGAGGATTCAAAAACTGTAACAATAGATTTTCATTTCAAGAAAGCCTGTATGATAAATAATATTTGTTGTGTTGAGAATTGTCCATCTTTTCTTTGTTTCCTTGTACGGTTTCTTTTGTTCTCTAATGTGAACGTTTTTACTTTGTTCTTTTTTTCCCTCCCCCCAAACTCCTGCAGAAGGTTACAATAAAGTTTAGCTAGGTCTCTCTCTCTCTTTCTCTCTCTCTCTCTCTCTCTCTCTCTCTCTCTCTCTCTCTCTCTCTCTCCCCCTCCCTCCACACACACACACACACACACACACACATGCATACACACACATATACATATATAATCATATACTTTCCCAAACCTATTCTACTCCTGCAGGACCTTTGTTTTTTATATATGATTATACTTCTTGTTTCCTATCCCTTCTGCCTCCTCTACTTTACTTCTACCTACTACCTTGACCTCCTATGACTTGCCTCCCTCCATTCAAGGATCCCTCCCCTATCCTCCCATTCCCATAAATCTGAACACCCTTCTATACCCCTATTTACCTATTCTCTCCCTTGTCCTCTCCCCACTCTTATGCCCCTACTGTTTTATTTATTCCGAATTTAGAAGACTTTTATACTCTTCTAAAATATATATGTATTGTTCCCTCTTAAACCCATTCCTGATGAAAGTAGGTCACCAGAATGACTAGCCCTCCTCTGCCATCTAATTCTCCCTTTTGCACCTCAAATTTCCTAGTTTTCAACATTCATTTCCACAAGATTTTGAGTTACAATTCTCCCCATCTTTTCCCTCCCCAACCCCAAAATAGCAAGTCTACTGAATACCCCTTCCCCTAATCTGTTCTCTCTTATGCCTTCCTCATAACCCCCCTAACTTTCTAGTAGGGCAAGATGAATTTCTATGCCCTAGTGCCTGTATATCTTATTTCTCAGTTGCATGTAAAAAAAAAACACAATTTCTTTTTAAACATTTGTTTTCAAAACTTTTGAGTTCCAGATTTTTCCCCTTCTTCCCTCCTTACCCACCCCCACTGGGAAGATAAGCAATTCAATATAGGTTGTACATGTGTAGTTACCCAAATAATTTCCACAGTAGTTATATTGTGAAAGATGAACTATATTTCCTTCCATCCTATCTCGCCCCCCACTTACTCTATTTCCTCCTTTGACTCTATCCCTTTTCAAAAATGTTTGCATCTAACTACCCTCTCCCTTCTATCATCTGCCCTCCCTTCTATCATCTCCCCTCTTATCCCCTACCCCCCTATTTTCTTGTAGGGTAAGATACCCAATTGAGTCTGTATGTTATTCACTCCTTAAGCCAAATTCAATGATAATAAGGTTGACCCATTCCCTTTCACTTTCCTGCTCTTCCCAGTGGTCTCTTCCCTTTTTTACATGAGATAATTTACCCTAATGTATCTCTCCCTTTCTCCTTCTCCCAATAAATTCCCCTCTCGCCTCTTAATTTTATTTTTTTAGATATCATCCCTTCATATTCAACTCATCCTGTGCCCTCTATGTATACATGAACATGCATATGCCCATACTCTCATATATTTTATATACACATACACATTCCTATGCATACATATATATTCCCTTCAACTATATTCATACTTAGAAAAGTCTTATGAGTTATAATTATCATTTTTCCATATAGGAATGTAAATAGTTCAACTTTAATAAGTTCCTAATGATTTCTTTTTCCTGTTTACCTTCTCATGCTTCTCTTGCTTCTTGTATTTGAAAGTCAAATTTTCTCTTCAACTCTGATTTTTCATCGAGAATGCTTGAAAAGCCTCTATTTAATTGAATAACCATATTTTCCTCTGTAGCATTATACTCAGTTTTACTGGGTAGGTGATTCTTGGTTTTAGTCCTAGATCCTTTTACCTCCAGAATATCCTATTCCAAGCTCTCCAAGATTGTGTTTCCACAATACTCAGATTGTTTCTTCCTGACAGCTTGCAGTATTTTCTCCTTGACCTGAGAACTCTAGAATTTGGCTATAATATTACTAGGAGTTTTCTTTTTGGGATCTTTTACAAGAGGTGATCAGTGAATTCTTTCAATTTCTATTTTGCCCTCTGGTTCTAGAATATCAGGGCAATTTTGCTTGAGAATTTCTTGAAGGATGATGTCTAGGCTCTTTTTTTGATCATGGCTTTCAGGTAGTCCAATAATTTTTAAGTTATCTCTCCTGAATCTATTTTCTAGATCAGTGGTTTTTCCAATGAGATATTTCATGTTGCCTTCTATTTTTTTGCATTTGTTTGGATCTGTTTTATAGTATCTTGATTTCTCATAAAGTCATTAGCTTCCACTTACTTCAATCTAATTTTAAAGGAGTTATTCTCTTCAGTGATATTTTTGAAATTCCTTTTCCATCTGGCAATTTGGCTTTTTAAGGCATTCTTCTCCTCATTAGCATTTTGGGCCTCTTTTACCATTTAAGTTAGTCTATTTTTTAAGGTGTTATTTTCTTCACTGTATTTTTTGGTTTCCTTTAGCAGGCTGTTGACTTGCTTTTCATGATTTTCTTGCATCATTCTCATTTCTCTTCCCAATTTTTCCTCCACTTCTCTTACCTGATTTTCAAAATCCTTCCTGAGCTCCATCATGGCCTGTATTGAATTAATGTTTTTCTTGGAGGCTTTTGATGCAGGAGTTCTGACTTCACTGTCTTCCTCCCATTCCATACTTTGATCCATTTTTGTCCCCAAAACAGGAATCCATGGTTTGATTATGTTTCCTGGGCTTGCTCATCTTGCTAGCCTATTACTAGACTTTTGAGCTCTTTGCCACATTAGAACTCTGCTTCCAGAATGGAGAGAGCCTTGTCCCAAATTGTTGTGGTTTTCACAGCTGCTGGTGCTATTATTTGGGCACCCTCTCTATAGCCCCCACAAGATCTGGCTCACTGGTCACACAACCCAGGACCACCACCCAAGACCGCAATCCAGATACAAGCAGGTTAAAGCAAGAGTGATTACCCTCTGAATGGTGGCTTGGTACCCCTGCAATCTGCAAACCTTCAGGAGCTCCTGAGGCAGCCAGACAACACTAGCTGCACAGCCACTGTGCCTCTGCTACTTCTCACCCCAGCTGCAGGGGCCAGATCTGGCTCTCGGTCCCCCTGTTCTCACAAAGTTCCACACTGACCTTTTACTTTCTTTTTGGTGTTTATAGGTTGATAAGTCTGGAAACCACCACAACTGCTGGTAATTCTCTCTGCTGAAGTCTGCTCCAGGCCACTGCTGAATGGAGCCTCCCTGGGGCTGGGGAACCAAGTGGCTCATGTGGGGCTGTGCTCGGCTCCCAGCTGGTGCGACAGATCCTTCCTGTTGGCCTGCCATGTTTCTTTCAGTAGGAGCTTTGTTTCTCTTTGTCTCTTTGTGGGTTCTGTAGCCCTAAAGTTGGTTTAGAGTCATTTTTTTACATGTAGTAGAAGTGATTACAGCGGGAGCCTGCACCTAGTTTGTGCTTCTACTTTGCCATCTTGGCTCTGCCCCCATTTTTTTCCATCCAGGATAATATTTAACTTTGCAGAGTATGATATTTTTGGCCAAAGTCCCAGTTCTTTTGTTCTTTGATATGTGTTCTAAGACCTATGGTCCTTTAATGTCTCTGCTGCTAGGTCTTGTGTAATTCTAATTGTGGCACCATCACATTTAAATTGCTTTAATCTTGATGCTTTTAATATTTTTTCCCTTGAATTGGGGGTTTCAGAATTTGACTATGATGTTCCTATGAGTTTTCCTCATAGGATCTCTTTTAAGTGGTGATCGATGGATTCTTTCTATTTCTACTTTACCTCCTTGTTCTACTGCTTCAGGACAATTTGATTATTTCTTATATTATTGTATCAAGATTCTTTTTTTTATCATAACTTTCAGTTAGTCGAATTATTTTGAAATTTTCTCTTCTTGATCTATACTCCAAATCTGTTGTTTTTCTTATAAGATGCTTCACTTTCTCTTCAATTTTTTCATTATTCATATTTTGTTTAATCATTTCTTGATCTCTTATAATTTCACTGGCTTCAGTTTGCCCAGTTCTAATTTTTCAAGGTGTCATTTTCCTCCTTAAGATTCTGAATCTCCTTTTCTAAGTGGTTAACTTTTCTTTCATACCCTTCTTGTTTTTCTTGGATTATTCTTGTTTTCTTTTTTAGTTTTTCCTTCATCTCTGTCATTTGATTTTCAAAGTCTTTTTTAAGATCTATGAATTCTTTTTGGGCAAGTGACCATTTAATGTTACTCTTTGGGAGTTTCTTTACTTCAGTATCCTCCTCTCAAAATAAACCCTGGTCATCTCTCCTCCCATAATAGGTTTTTATGGTTGGATTCTTTCTCCTTTGCCTGTGCATTTTTTTGGTGGCAATATCCTAATTATTTGTTGTCACCTCTAGCCCTGGGCTATGGGAAATGGTACCTCTTGCCTCAGATCTTCAGTTCTTCCCTTTAGCCTGAAACCAAAGCCAAACCTCAAGCCTTCTGTAAGTGCCCAAGCCAGGGCTTTCTGCCCCACTGCTTCTGCACTCACCAGGCACTTGCTGGTTCCTTCTCAACCCCTCTCCTCTTCACAGCATAGCTGGGTTTGGCGTTCCTGGTCAGCTGAGGTTCCCTCAATCTTCCCAGGCTCAGACACTCAACTCCCTTCACTATCTGGGGGTAAAAGTTCTGGTGGGTGGGGCTGAAGCAGTCTCTCAAACCAACTAACCCCAAGGTTTCACAACTTGTTGTTTAAGAGGCTTGTCACTAACTGTTAACATGTAACCTAGACTCCAGGTGTTTACTATTCACAGGGACAAAAACCTCCTTTTGAGATTTTTCTTCTGATCTTCTCAAATTGTCCCAGGAGCACCCTGGTTATACTCTGTTCTTATTTATCTCCACCCAACCAATTTGTTGACCCTAAGATGCTATTTTAACTCTTTTGGGGGGGAAAATCTTGAGAGCTCAGAATTTTCTGACCTACTCCACCATCTTCCCAGAAACCTCTCTAAATTGTTATTGATGGAGCTAAAGAGATGATCAATTCAAATCTGTCAGTTCTATGTGTCCCATCATTTCCCATTTGTCTAATCCTACTTCCCATCCTCCCTTTATTCCTCCTTCTTCTTACCCAGTAATTTCTTTCTGCCCATTCACTTTGTTATTCATTTGATTAAACAGTTTCCTTAAGATACTAGGGAGTTAGTTTATTAGCCCTCCTAGGGGAAATTTTCTTTGTAAAAGGACCCAAGGAGCTTGAAAGGCTTAACTCAAGGAGATGAATCCTTAATCCAGGAATTTCAGGCATCAGTGGAAGAAGTAATTGAGCACTCAGGCCAATCCTGGAATAGCATCAGCACAAAGAAATTAGAAAACAAGCAGTTTATTTCTGTTCTTAACTTTCTTCATATTCCTCTCCAAAAGGGTTACAAAATTCACAAAGGAGCAAACTAATAAGAAATAAGGACAGAAGCTACCTTTGTCTTACTTTGTAACAACAGGGAAAGGGAAGACAACAGGCAGAAAATTAAACTGTATTTTAAAATATTCAGAGTCTCATAAGGCACTCTGATCCTTGGTGAACAGCTCTGGGCATGAATTAGATATCTTGTTGAATTATTATTTTTCTGCATTACATGACTCAAAAATCAAGCCATGGAGTTTAATTGAAGGGACCTGAACTGTAGAGCCTGGAGAAAAAATTTCAGGACATGATAGCTATATTCAAGTATTTGAAGGGCTATCCTGTGGAAGAGGGGTCAGACTTCTTTTTGCTTGGCTTAAGGGACAGAACTAGGAGAATGAAAAAAAACTGTCTAGTTGATTAGGAGATACTCCTGATGATCAGTAAAAGGAAGCTATCTAAATTAGATTTCCCTAATGAACTAGAGGAGTTTTAGGAGACCAGGTTCTATTAGGGACTGATTACATCTTCCTATGCTGCGTATAGACATGCCCATTGCCAACAATGAGTAGATTAGGAGGTTACCTACGGGGGCATGCCCAGTAATCCCTCTGTGAACATCAGGACTGCTTCTTCTATTTGGGAAAAGCTGGTGGCTTTGAATCACTGTGGGTTAGAGTTGTCCTTCTGAAGTGGGCTATAAGAGGAGTTCCATAGCAGAATCATATTCTTTCTTGCCCTTTTCAGCACAAGCTAAATAGGAACTAGAGACTGGAGATTTGACAGTTCCTGTCTCTGGATGCTACCTGAGCATTGGTATAGACTTCCAAGGACCAATCAACCATTCCTGCTCCACCCCTCTTAGTCTTGGGGATGGCAGCCTCCTAACCTAAGAGATGATAGTGACCAGGGAAGTGGTGAAATAGTTACACTCTCTTAGCACCTAGACACGGTCCAGAAGGAAGAGTGGCAGAGGTACTTCGCAGTTGCATATACTTTCAACTTCAGACTCAGGATAGAGGAAACAATTTCTAGAGCAGTCGTTCTCAACCTTCCTAATACCGCAACCCTTTAATGCCTGTATGTGGGTATATCTGCATGTGGGCGGACATGCCTGGAGATGGATAGGGGAACGGTGTCTCGGTTCCTAAGACCATCAGAAATATGTGTTTTCCAATGGCCTTAGGTGACCCCTGTGAAAAGGTCATTTCACCCCCAAAGGGGTCGTGACCCACAAGTTGAGAACCATTGTTCTAGAGTGACAGGATCCAGTCTTGAAGAGATTGATAGGGGAGTCCCTGGGAAGGCCAGGCTCAGGGTTGCTTTTCAAGTAACTCCAACTTCAAGAGATTGAGAATATGGCTCTCTAGAGAAAGGGAGAGGAGTTCATGGTCTTTGCCAACATATTAGGCAGAAGGGGATCATGCACAAGGACCCAAAGATGGAACAGAAGCAAGAGACTAAGCCATGATACAGGGAAACAAAACTCTCTAATCAATATAAGTCTAATGAGAAAGGGGATTGCCTCTCTAGTAACTCCAGTTATTCTCCATCTGGGGGAAGTAAAAACTCTTAGGACAGTACAATAAGGCTGGAGGCCTATATGCACCTCTGCCTTATAACTTAGTCTCCTGAATTCCAGCATGGTATTTTTTTCGATTATGTCACAGTCAAGAAATCATCTAGATGAGGAGAAATTGAAGATAAGTGAGAGAGTTTGGATGACAGAGGGAGCAATCTGTTAGAGATGTGGCAGAATGGGACTGGTACGCAGGTAGAGGGGTTTACATGGCAAGGAAAAGGGCCATATCTTCATGGGAGACAGAGGTAAAGGAAAAAATCAGGGTGGAAGGCACCTGGATGATGTGAAATTATAAGGAGGGGAGAAAGGGAAGCCTTCAGAAAATACTTTCAATTTTTTCCGTAAAACATGAGGCAAGGGGGAAAGGACCTATGTGCACAAAAATATTTATAGTAGCTCTTTTTGCAGTGGTTAAGAATTGGAAATCAAAGAGGTGCTCTTCAATTGGGGAATGGCTAAACAAGCTGTGGTATATAATTGTGATGGAATATTATTATGCTATAAGAAATGACAAGCAGAATGATTTCAGAAAAACCAGGAAAGACCTACCAGAACCGACACAATGTAAAGTGGATATAACCAGGAGAACGTTGTACACAGTAACAGCAATATTATACGATGAAGAGCTGCGAATGACTTAGCTATTCTCTGCAACACAATGATCCAAGACATCCCAAATGACTCATGATGAAGCACACTATCTGCCTCCAGAGAAGGAACTAATATTGTCTGAATGCAGACGAAAGCATGCTATTTTTCTGTTTCCTTCATTATTTTTTCTTAATTCAAGTCTTCTTGTACAAAATGACTAATAGGGAAATGTTTTATATGATTGCACATGTATAACCTATACATTGCTCACTGTCTTAGTGAATGGGGAGGTGAAGGAGAGAAAGCAGTGGGAGGAATAGAATTTGGAACTCAAAACTTAAAAAAAAAACCCAAATGTTAAAAATTTGTTTTAACCTGTAATTGGGGAAAAATAAAATATTATATATATATACATATATATATGTATATATATATATATACACATACATACATACATATGTGGGTGGGTGGGTGTATAAATATGAGGCAAGGTTTTCAGTTGAGAGAGAAGAGAGGGGAGGAGAGCCATGGGAGATTTAAGAAGAGCTGAAAAGGTTTGGAAGAGTTGTTGTGGTTGGCTGGATTGTGAATTAATTAGTGAGGGGTGACAGGAAGGAGGTAAGTAGTTAGTAATAAGGAATATTTAGAACCTCCAAATCACTAATAACTAGAGAAATGCACATTAAATCACTGTGAGATTCCCCCTCACAATCAGTAGATTGGCAAAGATGATTAAAAAAATAACAATTGTTGGAGGGACTATGAGAAACAGGAATATTAATGCCCTACTGATAGAGCTGTGAATTAATTGGTCCAGTCATTCTGGAAAGCAATTTGGAACTATGCCTTCAAGGTCACTAAACTGTGACCCATTTCCTACCAGTCATACTGCTTTTGGATTTCTGTGGACTTCTCTATCATGCTTTCATGCCCCAGGAAACTCATCATTGGGAAATCTCCTTCAAGACTGAATCAATCAGCCTTAGTACTCACATGTCATCAATACTGTCTGCCCCTTTGATTGGAGGGCAGAGCTGTGAGTTTCAAAACCCCCATTTAAGGAAGGGGTCCAGAATAATCTTTTCCCCATTTCCTACCACCTGTACTGCTTTTGGACTTTTTCATTACACCCCTTCTTCTCTCCCCTCCACTTTTCCCAGTTTCCTTTTGTATGTTCTCCTATTAGATTGTAAGCTCCTTGATGGTAAAGACTGTCTTTTTATTTGTAGCCCAAGGGTTTAGCACAATATCTGCACAGAGTAGGCACTTAATAAATATTTATTTACTGACTGATCCAGCTATACCACTACTAGCTTTATACCCCCCAAAAAAATCAAAGAAAGAAGAAAAGAACCCATACGTACAAAAATATTTATAGAAGCTCTTTTTGTAGTAGCAAGGAACTGAAAACTGATGGAGTGCCCATCACTTAGGGAATGGCTGAACAAACTAGTATGAATGAATGTAAGAGAATATTATAGTATTGTAAGAACTAATGAAAAGGATGGTTTTAGGGAAACCTGAGAGTACTTGTATGAATTGATGCAGTGTGAAATGATCAGCCCAAGAAGATGAAAAACAACTTTGAAAGACTTAATATCTGAATGGCTAACTAATGATGACTATGATTCCAGGGGACCAATGATATAGCATACTATTCCCTTCCTGACAAAGAAGTCATAGACTCAAGTTGCAGAATGAGATATGCATTTTCAGATGTGATCAATGAGGAAGTTTGTTTTGCTTGACTTCCCCCAAAAAGGAACATACAGAGCACCCCAAAATATACCATGTTTCAGGGAGTTTCATGATTGACTGAAGGCAAACCAGGCATTGCAATAAAAAAATTTATCTTGGTACAAAGTATCAGTTAGGTCAATCCTAAATCATCTAGGAGGTTTGGGAAAGAGGAATTCTTGTTTTAAGCCATGTAGAAAACAATCCCAGGGCACCATGTTGGAACTTATCCTAAGACATAACTGGAGTTCGATGGATCTATTTTGCATGTGCTAACAATTTCTGACATAATGTATTATTTCTGAAATTACTTTTTTCCCCTTTTAAGTAACCCTAAGAAAAGGCACATTTGTGGTCTGGAGTATATGACAGTAAGGGAAAGGAAGAAAGGAAGGAAGGAAGGAAGGAAGGAAGGAAGGAAGAAAGAAAGAAAGAAAGAAAGAAAGAAAGAAAGAAAGAAAGAAAGAAAGAAAGAAAGAA
>CM053598.1:170722635-170741699 GCA_028646575.1 Pseudocheirus occidentalis
CACCAACAATGCATTAGAGTTCCAATTTTTCCACATCCTCTCCAGCACTTGTCATTTTCCTGTTTTGTCATCTTAGCCAATCTGACTGGTGAGATGTGGTACCTCAACGTTGTTTTGATTTGCATTTCATGAATCAATAGTGATTTTCCATATGCTTAAAGATTCTTGCTTGATTTTCAAAATCCTTCTTTAACTCCTCCATTGTGTGTAACCAATTCATATTTTCCTTGGAAGCTTTTGATTCAGGATTTCTGACTTAATTTTCTTCCTCCTATTCCATGCTTTGATCCTTTTTGTCCCCCCAAAAGGAATCTATGGTCTGACTGCATTTCCTCTGCTTGCTCATCTTGCCAGTCAATTACTTGACTTTTCAGCTCTTTGCCATGGTAGAACTCTGCTTCCAGAACAGAGAAAGCTTTGTCCCAAATTATTGGGGTTTTCACAGCTGCCAGAGCTATTAGGAGGGCACCCTCTCTATAGCCTCCACAAGCTCTGGCACACTGGTATTTCTCACCCTAGGATCACCATCCAAGACTGCGATCCAGATCCAAGCAGTTGAAAGCAAAAATGATTGCCCTCTGAATGGTACCTTGGTCCCTCTATGATCTACAGGCCAGGAGCTCTAAAGGCAGCCATGTGGCAACAGCTGCAGCCACCATAGCTGCCACCTCTGCCACCCCAGCGGCCAGGGCCCGATCATGCTCTTCTCTCATCCAGTTCCAACAGAGTTCTCTACTGACCTTTTACTTTCTCTTTGGCATTTATGGGTTGACAAGTCTGGAAAACACCACAGATGCCTGGCAGTTAATTCTCTTGAAGTCTGCTCAGGCCAGTCTGGCTCATGTGGGACTGCACTTGGCTCCTAGCCCAGTGCAATAAATAGACCCTACCTGTTGGCCTGCCATCTGCTTTCAGCAAGAGATTTGTTTCTTTCTGTCACTTTTGAGGTTCTGTAGCTCTAAAATTTGTTTAAAGTCATTTTTTTTATAGATATTGAAGGTGGTTGGAGTGGGAGCACAAGCAAGTTTCTGCTTTTACCCTTCCATCTGGCTCCACCCTCAACACTTACTTGTTAAGACCTGTCAGGGGATTTGACCACTCATTGGTTATAACTTGCATTTTGTGTGTTTATTTGGAAAATAATGTAATCACCATAACTTTAACTCT
Organism: Pseudocheirus occidentalis; assembly: GCA_028646575.1. Lineage (NCBI taxonomy): Eukaryota > Metazoa > Chordata > Mammalia > Diprotodontia > Pseudocheiridae > Pseudocheirus > Pseudocheirus occidentalis. The sequence continues at coordinate 170,723,803 of CM053598.1, forward strand.
GTTACACAACAGATATGTATGAATTATTTTTCAAAATTTTCTTATCTTCTCTTCTTTATTTATACTTCTACTGCCCCCCTATTTTTACCCCATATCCCCCAATTATACACGTTGCTATTATCATCTCACCTGGATTGTTCTAGCACTCCCCAGGGGGTGATATGGCCTACTTTGGGAACCTGCCTCCTGATATGGATCATATGTTTCATCATGAATTTTCCAGAATCATGATTGTTCATTTTATTGATCAAAGATACCAAGTCTTTTAGAATTGTTAGTCTTTACAATGTTGCTATTAATTGCATAAATTGTGTAACATTTTTCAAAGCCAAGTCCTTTCCTTAGTCAAATCTATCTCTTCCTCAAGTGAAACAATTGTACAAATAATTCTATTCAACTCAACATTTATTATGTCTAAGAGGAAGAAGGAAAGAAAAGATTTTAACTGTAGGAATATCCTGTAAAATAATATCAAAGACCATTTGGCCTCTTTTTGATTTTTTTTATCATACTCAGATTGTCTATGTATCACTTTTTAAGAATGCTTTTTTATGTGGTTTTTTGTTTGATAACTTAAATATTTGTGTTGCTTTAATTTTTTTTCCAAAAGTGCTTATGAGAAAAAATAAAGCATGTGGTAGGGGGAAAAAAAGCATGAGGTAGGTAGAACATACATTTCTTTCCCCCTTTTTACATATTAAGAAACTGGAAAAGTTAAATGATTTGACTAAACTATGTAGAGTTAAGACCTAGAATAGTAGAGAACCTGGGACTTGTAATTTACTCATATTGTTCTTCCTTTTAGATCACTCTTTTTCCACTTAAGTTCCAATAGATCCACTAAGATTATGTAAGACATTTCTTGAATTTTTTTCAGTTCAAGAATTCTAGTACCATTTAGTGTTGTTAGAGGGAACACAGTATGTTGGGAAAAGCACTGGATTTGGAGTCAGAGAACCCAGGATAAGCACTCTTCTTACATTTCTTTAAAATAGCATAATGTTATCTGTATGGATAGTGTTTGCGTCATCAATCTAGAGTTTTAACGGACCTAAGAGATCATTTATTCCAACTTCCATGATTTTATAGTTGAAGAAATGTAGGCCCAAGGTGGTTACAGAGCAGGATTTGAACCCAGTGTGTAGGTTGGGCTATCAAGCCCCAGCAAGACTGTACTATTAAGCCATCGCAGTTAATTCCAGAGTCCCCTGAGGGAACATGTAGTTGAGTATGAAAAGCTTTGATGAGAAGCTCATGTGTGCCCTTTTCCAAACATGCCTTTGCCCAAACATGTTCTTTTCAAAACTATAACCCAGAATCGTATTTCTCAAATCTGTTCTCTTCCCATTACTTGATTAGTGGGCTTATCTTGAGCCCACATATTTTCCCACGTAACTGAAATCCAAAATAATCCCCAGTGACTGACATCCTTGGCCCTCCTGCAGGATGTAAGCCTGATACACACCCAACAGTTGCCTTGTATATTGCCCGTGGGACACTGAGGGTGCCCAGAGTTTCATGACCTCCAAGCCTGTAAGCCCAATAAATGCCTTGCTTACACTTATCCTAGCAGCAAAGTTAGTTATTCCACAACCACAATCCTTTTTGTTGCTTGTCACCTAGGTCCTCTAGACACCAGAATCAGGGTTCCTTCCCTTCGTACCACGCCGGTTTAACCAATCATTTACTTTTGTTGTTGTTGTTATTGTTCAGTTGATCAGTTGTGTCTGATTCTTCATGACCCTGTAGATTGTACTGTCCATGGGGTTGTCTTGGCAAAGACACTGAAGTGATTTGCCATTTCCTTCTCTAGTTAATTAAAACAGAGGTGAAGTGACTTGCTTGGGGTCACATAGCTAGTAAGTGTTTGAGGTCAGATTTGAACTCAGATCTTTCCAACTTGAGGGCCAGTATTCATTATGAACTGGGTCACCTAACTTTCCCCTTAATTGATGATAGCTTTTAATTATTTCATGGGCTGGGGGAGGCAACACGATCTAAAAGAATAGTGGATTTGTAGTTGTCATACCTGAGTAGTTACTTCAGGTCTTATCCTCCATAGAAATGTCTCACCTAGTGGGAAACAGGTCCAGTGAGAATAGGTCACATGTATCTGCCCCCCAGGAAAGCAGCATGATGTTACCAGAAAAATCAGTGGTACTGAAGTAAAGGAGGAATGAATTGTGCCTCCATACACGTACCCCAAATGTTCTCTTCATATATGGTCCTTGTGCATGTCCAATCTCCCCACTGATATGTGTATTTGCAGGAGAATATGCCCCAAGTTTGTGGAAAGAATGTTTTATTGTGATTTATTTTGATATTTCCTTAAATGTTTTTGCTTTGCCCTAAATTGTTGCTGACTAGAGAAGTCATTGTTGCTGAGGACTAATAAGCCATGGTTTAAGTAGATATGGATCCAGAAAATAAATTAAATCTGGGGTAACTCATTATTCTGGGGGCCTGACACGTAAGAGGGGATTGCTACAGATACAGTAGGCAAAAGAATGACATGATTAGATCTGTGCATAAGGAAAATATTTGGCAACTGTAAAAAATGGGTTTGACTTGGGAGAGAATGTGGGTGGGTTGAACTATTAAGAGATTATTGAAATAAGCCATGAGGGTGGTGATAAGGAGCTCTTTTAGGGTCAGGGCAGTAGTAATAGAGAGGAGGAGATAAAGAATGACCAAGACTTAAGCAAATCATTGGATGTTAAAGGTGAGAGGGAAGCATCAAGATGAAGTTCAACAAAGTACCACTAGATGGCGATCACTACTCAGCACTATACTATACAGTAAGCACTAAAAGCAGTTATTTCTTTTTTTGAAGTGGCCAAAATATTCAGTAAGGAGCTTTTCTTTCCTGAAGATTGGAAAATTTCTCAAGTCAGTTCTTGGAAAAAATAGTTCACTACTCTGTTTGTGGGAATTTGCTTCCTTTTAAAATAACACTACTTACATATTTATTTAGTCTGTGAGAGGACTGGGCAGAAAGACTGTACTGACTAGTGCTGAGTACATTAACAGCAGCTTATATGATAAAGCAGGCAGCTAAGAGATGCAGTGGATAGAACACAAAACATTAGGGCTGGAGTCCCAAAGTTCTAAGTTGAAATCTGGCCATCGACACTGGTCACAGCTGTGTGACCCTGGGCAAGTCACTTAACCCTGTTTGCCTCCGTTTCCTCACTATAAAATGAGCTGGAGAAGGAAATGGCAAACCACCCCAGGATCTTTGCCCAGAAAACCCCAAATAGGGTCGTGAAATGTCAGACATGAGTGAACAACAACAATAAAAATATGATAAAGCACATTATTTACAACTTCGATTTGTAGGAAAGACAAGCAATACATTCACTTTTCAAATGGGGAAACCGAGGCACAGAGCAGTTCAGTGACTTTTCAAAAACACAGTAGCTTCCATGGGAGAACCAAGACTTCAAGTCTAGGTCTTCTAAATCCAATTCCCAGAGATTATTCCATTCCTGCTAATTTATGTACTGAAAACACAACACCAGAATTGAATTAGAGAATGTGACTAGCAATACAATACTTGTCCCCATTAAATTACAGCCTTTCCTCAAATGTGAAATTAGATGGCAGAATATCCTAACTTCTGAGACTCTTGGTTGGGAGGCATAAAATCTAGACCTGAAAATCTCAGTCCTGGCTCTTTAAGGTTCTCCTGGTTCTCTAAGTTCATGCATTCTTCTTTTTTCCTTTGCCTCCTCTCTTTTAGTACTCTCTTTGAGAAGTGCAACTTTTATCTTATACTCAAAAATTTCTGCATAATGTAAATGAGCATATTAAGGAATTCATTCTAAAGTGAATCTGTTTTGGACCCAAGTTGAAAAAGTGCAGTGCTAGGTGAAAAACACTGAATGGGGAACCAAGAAACTTAGATGCCAGTCCTCGTTCTGCCACAAGTCAACTGCCCTTTTTCAGGGGTTTCTTAGCCCCCTTATCTGTAAAATTAAGGTTGCTGGCAGAGGTGGCACATACCTATAATTCCTCTTATCAGGGAAACTGAGGCTGGTGGATTACTTGAAGTTGGAAATTCTGAGCTGAAGTAAACTGGGGTACTTGGATGTCAGCACAAAGTGTGGTGTCAGAATATTGAACTCTGGGAGCTGCGGGGTCACCAGGTTGCCGAAGGGGTGGAGGGGTTAGAAGAGGTCAGAAATTGAACTGGTTAAAAGCTCTGTGCTGATCTGGGCCCCCGAGAAGTCACTGTCTTCAAGACTGGGCATGATAGGGATAGCTAGGTTTTCAAAATGTGAGGGCGATCTTTAAGGCGTTGTCTGCTCTAAAATAAAATGATACATAGAAGGAAATTGGATATGACAGAAGAATCTTGCTACAATATTGTTTAATTTATAGCTTGACCCCAGACTCCTAGTTTAAGTGTTAATTCTTCCTTGTGCCTGTTTCACACATTCCGCTTTGTCATTTGTTGATGGGTATATAGCTTGTAATATCCACTATTACACTGTAAACTCCAGGAAAACAAGTACTACATCTTATCTAAACTTGGTATAAATCATGTCCATGTGCCCCCTTCTGGATATGTTGGAGCCAGAGTGTTAAATTTTCATTCTGAGCATTTACATCTCAGAAACCAGTAAAAACTACAAATCAGGCTTTGATTTATTGGGTTTTTTAATTGCCTAGGCTTAAGAAAGTGGTGGAGAAAATGCTAATGATGCAGATGAAACTTGAAAGTGTGCAGTGTGCTCAGTTCCCTGCTGCCAACCTTTTCCCCATCCCCTTATTAAATGTTTAAACTCCCCTGGGAGAAAGGGAATGATAAAGTAAGATACCCACCCCCCCTTAACTGTGCTTCACACTTGCATTTTGCACAGTTTTAGTTTATAAATGTTCTTTTTTTGCCCTTTTCAACCACCAAATCATTCACAGATACACACACAAAGAGCATCACCTCCCTGTAAATGGGGAGATTAGGAAAGGCTGCAAATACAAAGGGTCTCAACCAGAGTTTTGATTCCAACGATGAGGGACAGTCAGCGCAAAGACATCTGGATGGGAGACAGAATGCCTTGTGTTAGGAACAACGAGGAGATCGATTTGATTGGACCTTAGCTCAAAGGAAGCAGGGTGATGAGTAATAAATTTAGAGAGGTAGATTGGGTAGTTGTCTTTACAAAGCTGAACAGAGGAGCTTATATTCAATCCTAGAAGCAAATAGGACTTCTTGCAATAGACTCAGCAAGTGATTATGAGGGCCATGTAAATTGAGAGGAGGTGAAGATATTGTGAAAACAGAAATGGCAATATTGGGAGAATGATTGGGTAAGTGAGGCGAGGGACCTTCGGGGTTGCAAACATGAATGATTATGGAAGGACAGTGACATCCTCAACAATAATAAAAATACCTGTAATTAGGAAGAAATCTAAAGTTCCTTAAGCCAGTTCCTTAAGTCCTCTTAACCATCTTTCTGTTCTCCACAAGGCTTAGCATAGGACCTAGCAAACAGTGGGCACTCAATAACCATTTCTTGAGTGATCTTAGCACAAGCCATTTAAAAGGCTCCTAGTACCATATTCCAATAGTATGTAGTCTGAATGTGGGCACAGTAAATTGAATAAGTGGACTAGTGAATCTCTAACTACTACTTCCCCAGCTCCTCAAACTATCACTAGAAAATACAATTCAAGTGTCCCCCATGCCTAGAATGCTTCCTTACCTCCCTTCTACCTTCCCCTTCCATCCTACCCCCTAAAACCTCACCTCTCCCCTCCCCTTCCCTGAACTGCTTCCAGACTCTGCTCAAATCCTACGCTTCTCAGTCCCCCTTCCTCTCCTCTGTCACCTTCCATTTACATTGTACAATGTCTTATACGTACACAGCCTTTTGTATGCTGTTTTCATTAGAATGGGAGTTCTTTGGAGGGCAGGGGCGGTGTTTTTGTCTTTATATTTCCATTACTTAGCACCATGACACAGTAAGCACTTAAATACTTGTTGACTGACTCAAAATGGGAAGACAGAAAGAAGCTCTAAGAAGCCTGATATTTCCTGGGCTTCTGGAAATGTCTTTGACTAATTTAAAATTTGGTGCAGTGATTTGGGAGACACAGAATGCCCTTGTATGGTACTTCAGACTCTGCTCAGACATCAGTCACCACTGGGGCTTGAGGCGGCTTTCCTTTCAAGAGCAGTAGTGAAGCTTGACTGGGGTTGTCCAGATTCCCAGCACTTAGCTTTTTGTAATGCAACCCCTTACACTTGTAATTGACTGGAAGGAGCAAATTACCAAGTCATGGTATCCAGCTGTTTCCACAAAATCTGGACAGTGCATGCAGGGAATTTTTTTCCCCCCTCACTCAAACAAGAGAACACTAGCAATGGGTTCCTTACAGTAGAAAGTACAAAGAGACTTAAAGGGAAGCCTCTGAAGAGCCAAGCAGAAACCTTAGCTGTATTTTAGGGGGGAAAAAAAAGCAGCTTGGAGAGGCCAAGATTGTGAGGGAGGAGGGGGGAAAAGCACAAAGCTTTTGCTTTGAGATGACTTGTTTGGGCAAGAGCTGGGGCCGCCCCCAGCTGCAGCAAACTATCTCCCAGCGTTTCTCATTCTGCTCAAATACAACAGAAAGGGCTTTTATGAAAGAGTTTGGACTTCTTGTTGGAAAGCTCCATTTGAGAGCCCAGACTGCATGACAGTGAGAACAGGAGACTCTCCCAAGGACGTGCTGAGTTAGAAACAAAGAATAAAAGCAGAATCTTTTAAAGGAATAGGCTAGGAAAAATATGCATATCATAAAACCTTTCCCCTGGGGGATATTTGCAAATATAGACACTTGTTTAAAAATTTTTTAAAGGGAACAGAAAGGAATAAACAAGAACTAATAGAAAGTGTAAAGGCATACAAGAAAACCTGCTTGAGCAGAGAATCTATGCTTCCAAAATACACAACAGCTTGTCAGGTTTTACTTCCAGTTCTTTGCCAAGAAACATGCCTTATTCATGTTTGCACTGAACCTCAACATTTGGGGGAAGAAAACCATAGAAGAAAGTTGAAACTTTTCTCCATTCCCTCCCCCCCAACTTCCTTCCTGGCCAAAACAACTCACTGGAGGCCTTGGGCTACTACATTTCATTACTTTGCAGGCAACTCACATCTATATAGCACTTTGAGACTTCATCAGGCCTGAAAGTCTGGGAACTAGGACTCAAACTTAGAAAGGAAAGAAGCATTTTTTTAAGCATTTAGTAAGTGGCAGACATTGTGCTAATATATTTATAAATGTCTCATTTAATCTTTACAAATCTGGGAGGTAAGTGCTATTATCCCCATTTTTACATTTGAGGAAACTGAGGTAAACCTAGGTTAAGTGATTTGTCCAGCATCAAGCAGCTAGTAGGTATTTGAATTTAATCTCACGTCTTCCTGACTGCAGGCCAGGTACTATCAGCTGAGCCACTTATCTGCTTCTGTAGGCTCAGAGATGTCTGAAGGGACAGACTTGGAAGGGACCTTGGAGGTCAGCTCTTCCTAATCTCCCTCTTTTGCAGAGGAGGAAACAGAGGTGAAGGGGGTTTGTCCAAGGTCACACAGGAAGAGAGAGGAAAAATCAAAATTTGAACATAGTCTTTTTACATAAATCCAGTCTTCTTTTGACTCCTAGTCAAGTTCTTCACACTCTACCCCACTTAGTAATGAGGTTCAAGTTTTCTTTGAATTTTGAAATAGTGTGTATTAAGTATTAGGGTTCAGATGCTGTAATGTTTTCAGTCCTGAAAGTGAGGTGAGGTTACAGGGCAGATCCTATTTCTGTTCAGTTGTTTTTCAGTTGTGTTTGACTTTTCATGACCTCATTTGGGGTTTTCTTGGCAGAGATACTAGAGTGGTTTGCCTTTTCCTTCTTCTGCTCATTTTACAAATGAGAAAACAGAGGCAAATAGGGTTAAGTGACTTGTCCAGCCAGTAAGTGTCTGAGACCAGATTTGAACTCAGGAAGATGAGTCTTGCTGACTCCAAGTTCAGCATTCTTTCCATAGTGCCTTCTAATTGCCCTGGCAAATCATATAGAGGATTCTATCAGGTACCATTTCTTCCTCTTGGAGTAGTTCCCTTTTGGGTATGGATAACTAAGAGCAACAGTTATCCACACACAAAAATTTTGTATATCTGTCTATATGTATATACACGCGCATATAGTTTATACATGTTTAGTTTAGGCAGCAACATAATAATTGATTTCTTCTATTTTCTGTTTTATTTATACACAGCAAACCAGTTAAAGCAAAAGTTAAAGTGAAAAAAACCCCAAAGTACTAATCAAATACTATGTCAGTATCTTAACCGTTATAAATTATACTTCTGTTATTATTAACCTGCTCATCTTTGTCTTTGTTGGCATGATATTCTCTTTTTTTGGTTTGTTTTTTGTTTTGGAGAGGAGACGGCAGGGTGATTGGGGTTAAATGACTTGCCCAAGGTCATAGGGCTAGCAAATATTAAGTGTCTGAGGCTGGATTTGAACTCAGGTCCTCCTGACTCCAGAGTCAGTGCTCTATTCACTGTGCCACCTAACCGCCCCAGTTGGCATGATATTCTATAAGTTTTCTAATTGTGATGCGTATGTTATATATGGGAATTATCTCAACCTAGGTCATGGTCCCTTTTGTCTGTACCTAATAGGAACTTAATAAATGGTACTGGTTGACTACAGTAATTTGACAGTGCCTTGCCCATAGTATATCTTCAAAATATATGTGTTGGGTGAGTGACAGCAGTTTCAGAAACACATTATGAGAGAGCCCCACATGGGTCAAAATGCTTGGTTTTTTGCCCACTAGGAGTCGGTGTGTTACAGAGCAGAGCTGGAATATCTTCAGAAAGTTGTTTTTCATACTAGCTCTCGCCACCAGTGAAGGTCTTGTAACTGCTTACCCAACTCAGGCTTCCATAAACAAGGAAGGCTAGATTATCGTATAATTGTCATAGTACTGCTATTTCTATCTGTGTAACATTTCTTGTATACACCCCATTCTCTCTTCTGACACTGTCACCACTGTGGTTTAGACCCTCATCACCTTACAACTGCTCTATTGCAATAGCCTGCTGGTTGGTCTCCCTGCCTGACATCTCTCCACCGTCTAGTCCATCATCCACTCAGCTGACAAACTGATCTAGAACACAAATACGACCATGTCACTCTCTATTCAGTCAACTCCAGTGGTTCACTGTTGCCTCCAGGGTCCAATATAAAATCCTCAGTTTGACTTTTAAAACTGTCCTTACATAACCTGACTCCCTTCTACCTTTCTAGTCTTCTTACACCTTGCATCCCCACTCTCCCAAGTACCCTTTGATCCACTGACACTGGCCTCCTTACTGTTCCTCAAACTAGACACTCCATCTCCCCAACTCTGGTCATTTTCACTTGTTGTCCCACACACCCAGAACTTTTTTCATCCTTATTTCTGTTTCTCGGCTTCCTTCAAGCTCCAGCTAAGGTCCCAACTCCTTTGTGAAGCCTTCTCTCTGTTAATTATTTCCAATTTATCTTGCATACATCTTACTTATACATAGTTTGCGTGTTGCTTACCTCCTTAGACTGTGAATTCCTTGAGATCAGGGACTATTTTTTGCATTTTTTTTTTTGATATCTCCAGTGCTCAGCACAATGCCTGACATATGTTAGGTGCTTAATGAATGTTTGTTGACTGAATTTTCTCGATATGGATTTTGTTAATTCTACAGAATTTTCCTTAATAATTTCCTATAATAAGATGATAATAATAATCAGATGATTAATAATAATAATAATATAATTCCTTTTTAAAATAAAATTTCTGGCATGTCAATAATCCTGAAACTGCTGCATCTTAGCCTTTAATTCAGGTCTGTCCCTTGAGTTTGCACATTTTGCAATTATTTCAATAATTCATTCATTTTCTGAACGTATTTTTCCAGCTGATCTACACTGTGTGCACGTTTGAAGACAGTTGTTGGTTGTTTCTGTTAATTCTTTTGGTTCTATTATGTGCTACATGTTGGCCATTTTCTTCCTTCATTAGTTCCTCTCAATATTTCTTGCTTTTGCATCTTCTAATTTTAAATCCAATTTCTGCCATTATATTTTTATTTTTTTTTATTTTATTTTTTTTGTTTTTGTTTTTTTTTGGAGGGCAGTTGGGGTTAAGTGACTTGCCCAAGGTCACACGGCTAGTTTTTTTGTGTTAAGTGTCTGAGGCCGGATTTGAACTCAGGTACTCCTGACTCCAGGGCCGGTGCTCTATTCACTGTGCCACCTAGCCGCCCCTGCCATTATATTTTTATCCAGCAAAGGTTACTTCAAATTGTCTTGTTTTAAAAGGCAGTTCTCCAACTTTTTGGTCTCAGAACCCCTTTGTATTCTTAAAAATTAAGGACCCTGAAGAGTATGTAGCCTTGTAAGTACATGTACATATACACATATGTTCATTTATACTTATATATTCACAAATATATGTACATTTATTTGCTTTCTCATTGATTCTTATGGAATTCTTAACAGGGCTAAGTTCTTACTTAATTTATTTACTTGTATCACTTGGTGTTTTGTATTATTGTTTTTGGAGAGATGTGTGACCAATTTGACTCCCTTCAAACCTCTCACTATATCTTGTCTAGAAAGCCAGCATTTGGCTTGATTCCAATTATTTAATCTTTTTAGAGTCTGTCCCTAATTCTACTCATCAAGGATTTTTGGATTCCAATTCCATTTTAATTCTGTCATCTAAGCTACTGGCTTTCCTCCTAGCTTCACATCATCTTCAAATCGAATAAATGCCATTTTTGTTGTCATTTTTTGATAAAACTTCCTAGTAATTAAATTTGTCCACCTAGAATAATGGCTACTATATAGTGAGCCTCCATCTCTTCAGGTCTTCATATAAAGGCTTGATGAATACCCACCACAGATATTGTAGATGTAATTACTACCTCAAGAAGGAGTTGATCTGGATACTACTACTACTACTACTACTACTACTACTACTACTACTACTACTACTACTACTATTGCTGCTGCTGTTGCTACTACCACCACTAGTAGTGTTACTACTACTACCACTACTGTTACTGCTGCTGCTACTACTACTACTACTACTACTACTATTGCTACTACTACTGATTGAAGAACAGGATATTCCCACCAGAAAGTGCAGAGAGGTTACCCCTAGAGAACTTAAACTTAGTGAACAATGTAGATTAGTTAATACAACCATGGAAAGAGCACAGTAGTTGTGTCTATAAACATCCAGTGCTTTTAAATAAAGATTTAAAAAAAAATTTTTTTTTAAAGCATTTTGGCAAAACTAACCAACACAGCAACTTATGTGCAGTCTGTGCCAATAGTCCTCTGACTCTGCAAAGAAAGGAGGGAAGTACATTGTCATATCTTTTCTTCAGGGCCAAGTTGGTCAGTTAATGTTCTAAGGTTGTTCCTGTTATTCTTTTTTCATTTTTTCTCTTAATTAATTAATTTATTTTTAGTTTTCATCATTCATTTCCACAAGATTTTGAATTACAGATTTTTCTCCCCACCTTTCCCCTACTCCCACCCCAAAAAAGCAAGCCTACTGAATACCCCTTCCCTAGATCTGTTCTCTTTTGTATCCTCCTCTATTCCCCCTAACTTTCTAGTAGGGCAAGATGGATTTCTATACCCCAGGGCCTGTATATCTTATTTCCCAGTTGCATGTAAGGGTTTTTGCAGGGCAATTGGGGTTAAGAGACTTGCCCAAGGTCACATGGTAAACATTTATTTTTTTAAACAGATTTTTTTTGCTTCTTCCTTCCTTACCCACCCCCACTGAGAAGATAACCAATTCAATATTTATTGACCAATATTAGCTGTTCCTCATCTTTTTTTATCTGATAAATTTCTGGATGTCAGTTGAAACTTCAAGGTTGGTTTGATTTGTATTTCTCTTATTAACGATTTTGAGCAATCTTTCATATGGCTATTAATAGTATGAAATTCTTCTTTTGCGAGCTTGTTCATTGTTTTAACATCTTATCCACTGGGGGATGGCTCATCTATGCCTTTAATATTTAGGTTGCATATACATTTATAACTTTTAAATAACATGTGGTATATATAGCATATTGATCTAAACCAAATTTCTGCCAAACTGTTTCCTATTTTTCCTAGAAGTTCTTATCATATAGGATATTTTCCCACAAATAATTTTATGTTCTTGGCTTTATCAAACCCTGGCTTGAGTTAAACTATTTTCAACTCTTCCTTATTTAGCTTATTAAATTGACTACTTTCTTATTTTTTAAATCATATGAGATAGTTTTGAAGATTATTATTTTATAGTATAATTTAAAAATTGGAAGTGCTAGCCCACCTAAAAGTAGATTAAAAGCAATCAGAGTAAGGAAGTTCCTTGGGGCCTCAGAGCTCCCCAACAAATTCCTAAAACTGTTTCTATGTCTTTCTTGCCCAAATCACTTGCAGTTAGAGCTCAGATCAATGTACCAAAATTAACTCATACTGCCCCAGGTCTGTTCCACAAACTCTTGGCTCGTAACAGCCCATGTCAATGATATTGAAACATAGAGTTTAATTCAAATCTTCCCATTTCCACTAGTGTTCTGACCCACAACATATGATTAACAGAATAATAAATGTAAAGTTAAAATCATCTGATTATGGAAAAAGAAATTTATGAAGTTATAAATAAACTACCAGAGGAAAAAAAACCCAGGCCTAGATGGATTTGCAAGTGAAGTTTATCAGATGCTCAAAAAACAATTAATTACATAGTGCATAAATTGTTGCAAAAATAGAGGGAAAAAGCACTTTAAAAACTTCCTCTATGAGGCAATAATAGTCTCGATTTCCAAACCAAGGAGAGATAAATTAAAGAATAAAAATTATAGCCCAATATCTCTAATGAATGTTGATGCAAAAATATTGAATAAAATATTAACAAAAGGATTTCCATAACGTATTGAAAATGTTATTCACTATGATTAAGGTTAGATTTATAACAGTAATGCAGGGTTGATTTAGAATTAAGAAAATATGATAATGCCTATTCATAATAAGGCATGCTTTTTTTTTTGAAGGTGGTTGGGGTTAAGTGACTTGTCCAAGGTCACATGACTAGTTTTTATGTTAAGTGTCTGAGGTCAGATTTGAACTCGGGTCCTCCTGACTCCAAGGCTGGTGCTCTATTCACTGCGCCACCTAGCTGCCCCGCCTATTAATAATGGAATCAAAATCACTTGATTATATCAATAGAAAAAACAGAAAAAGCTTTTGGACTTATAGACCAATTATTCCTCCAAATGAATTGTTTTTGTTTTATCTAGTCCTAGAAAGTATCTCCTTGGTAGTTTGACTGGAATAATACTGAACCTTTTGACTTCTGGATGCTTCTCTGATTCTCAAGGATTATTTGCTTAATCTAGTTCTTTTCACTGGGACTTGGGTGGGGCAAGAATGATGAGAATTTGAAAGAAAAACAGGAGTACCAATGTTCTTTCCCAGTTTCAAAAAGACTTAGCAGGAGATTCTGACCCATGTGGAAGCATATTATCTGGGCCCTGAGGCAGGGAGGAATGGGCCTCACTGTCATCACCTAAAAAATAAGGAGAAAGGACTTGACTGTTAAGACCCCTTCTCACACTCAATCTGTAATTCTATTTATGGAACCAAATTCCTTTTACTTGGCTAGTAATGAAGTGCTTGGAGGTTGTAGCTGAAAAGCTCTTCAGTGAGACCTTAGCAGCTGTTTGAGCCCCTCTTATATGTCGAGAGAGAGGCCAGATAACAACAAAGCTGGGGGTTTTGACCACCTCCAAGCCATTGGCAAGGTTGTTATGAGGAAGTGGTGGTGGTGGCAGCATCAGAGAGGTGGATGACAACTATGGAAATAGAGTGAAGTAGCAGAAGAGTGACAGACTTTCTAAACACAAGACCCACAGAACCTAGAGACAGTGGCAATAGCAGTGAAGCAAAGGAATACCAAAGGAGGAACGAGAGGGCTACATATCAGGGAACCCCAGATTAAAGGATTGATGAGAAATTAAACTAAGAACAATGTGGCAGAGTCACAAAAAAGAACTGTGTCATGTGGACTGTGTAGGTTTTATATAACAAATGACTCGCAGGCCACTTGTGGCCTGCCGAAAGATTTCAGGCAGCCCACAAAAAATGTAGGGTTGCCACCACACACTCTTCTGTTTGTCACATAACCCAAGGCAGCCAACCATCATCAGTCTGTCTCTCCTCTAACCTATCTGTGGCCTGAAGAAGTTTAGCCTATTTTAATTTTGGACTCTACCTACAGCAAAGTTGTGTTGGGCTGTTTTAGGGAGAGGGTCAATTCTCTAGTGACCCCAAATTCTTTCACTATTTCAGGGAGCTTATGTCCCAGGATGAACCTACAACTTTGAAGCAACTTTAAAAGTCACTAGGCAATAGAGTGCTAGTAACTGGCTGGTGGGATGTTTGACTCTTTAGCAATCCCAAAGAGAAAGCCCCACTCTCCTTATTATACTGGATGACTATTTCAGAGGGAAGCAGCCATGGTCCACTTCACTCCCAAGTCCACTATCTAGACTTTTTTTCTTCCTCCTTGCAGGCCCCTCCTTGCCTTTCCCCACTCTTCCATCTCCCCTTTGCATGCTATCTTTCCCTATTAGAATATAATCTCTTTGAATGAATAACTATATTATTATTATTATTAAATGAATGAAAACATTTTTATTGGGTTGGGTGTATGGGTGGGGTGTTCGGGAAGGACAAGAATCTCTGCCACAAGGGCTGGTTGAGCCCTTTTCATGGCTGCTCATCCACCTTTGGTGACTACCTGTTACCCAACTCCCACCTATGGCTTCAAGAAGTTGTAGCATGTGCAGTAGCCATACTCTGATAAAACTTCTCAGCAGATAGGCTAATCTAGACTGAGGGTAATTGATAGACCTCAAACCTGTTGGTGAGGTAGGGGGATATCTACCCCAAGCATGTGAAGACTTCACGTGGTAGAATGGCAGGATGAGAACAATTTGTTCCAACAGCCATGAAGGTGGCTTAAGCAGGTGCTGTAGAGCACTAAGAGCTTGGTCAGACATCAAAGATGTCAAAGCTATCCAATGCATCCTGGGCCATCACCAGTGGTATTGATTACTGTCCTGCCATTAGACTTGGATGACTTTGAAAGAAGCAATGAGACTGCTGACTTTGTGCAACTCTGCCTACTTAAATCCAGTTCAGTTGCAAGTCATCACCCATTACATCCTGATGTCATTGGTCCTCTTCAAAAGTGAAGAAGAAATAGCAAGCATTGTGCTAAGTGCTAGGGATACAAATAGCAAAGCCAGACAGTTCTCAAGGAACTCACATTCTAATGGGGGAACAACATATAGAAGGTTTCAGCTGGAAATAGAAAGGTCCCGAGATCCTTAGGATGCAGTGGTCAAATAGATGGTAATGCTTCTTTTTGAATGTCTTTTCCATTGATATATCAGTGTAAGCAAATGTTGAGTATTTGAAAGTGCCAATGATTTTGATGGAAATAGCTTTCTTTTCTGAATTTGCAGGTACTGAAGTACTCCAGAAGCTATTGTCAGGCCACATCTGTGCAGGGGTGGCTTACACAGATGACTATGGGGGAAAGTTGGAAGCAGGACCAGTAGTTTGGAGCATATTGCCATCCTCAGGGATCTTGGGCTTGCAAGTCCATTGGTAGAAGCTGGTCAGCATTTAATGTTAGTGGTAGCAAGGAAGGAGAGTCCCTTCTGCACAGTTATTGTTCTTCACATTGATGACTGCAGTGGCTGGTCAGGAATCAGAGCTGATAGGCTTGGGGACGGGAAGTGGCAGGAAACACTGCCATTCTTGGGTTTGGGATCTTGGATCATCTCTTTGGGGATCTGAAGGAAGGCGGTGGTCAAGGCAGTGAGGGTGATTTGACTTTGCTGGCACATGCTGCTTCTAGTCTCTCCCTCAAAGTGCTTTGCTGCTTCCTTGGGGACAGGCACTATTCTGCTTGCTTATTGTTACATCCTTAGTGTTTAGAATAGTTCCTGACACCTGCTGTTTTTGTTGTTGTTGCTGTTCAGTTATGTCTGACTCTTTGTGACCCCATAGACCAGTAGTTCTCAACTTGTGGGTTATATTCAATTTAAATACATCTTGCATATCAGATGTTTACATTATGATTCATAACAGTAGCAAAATTACAGTTATGAAGTAGCAACAAAAATAATTTTATGGTTGGGGGGTCACCACAACATGAGGAACTGTATTAAAGGGTCGTGGCATGAGGAAGGTTGAAAACCACTGCCATAGACCATAGTACAACAATATTGTCCATGAGGTTTTCCTGGCAAATATACTGGAGTGGTTTGTCATTTCTTTCTTCTGTGGATTAAGGCAAACCAGAAGTTAAGTGACTTGCTCAGGGTCACACAGCTAATGAGTTTCTGAGGCTGGATTTGAACTCAGGTCTTTAGGATTCCAAGTCCAGTGCACTGAGCAATCCAGCTGCCTGGCACATAATCAGTACTTAATAAATCATCCATCTACCTATCTACCTATCCATCTATCTGGGATTCAATGCCTGATTTTGCCTACTTACTAACTAGGCAACCATTGGTAAATTATCTTCTTTGGGCATAAAACTGGGGGCTTGGACTAATTGACTAATGAACTAATTAGACTAATTTGGTCTTCTAGAATCCCTTTTAGATGTAAATTATAGAGATGAATCTCTATGGTTTTGTATACTTTGACTGTGCATGCTACACAGGGTCTCAATCAGGGATGTGCTAGTAAAGCACCTGGTTCTCTGGAGAAAGTATATATGCCCATGACACACTTTTAAATATAATATGCATTACTAGCATTTTCATTCTCTTTTTCTTAAGTCTAGACAATAAAAAAAAACAATAAATCAAACCCAGCATTTGCTGATTTCTGAGAAGTGCTTGACTGCCCCCCCCCCCCGCCACCAGAAGCATCCCAAAGCATAATATTTTTCAGGGAGCTTCATGATTGGCTGAAGGTAAACCAGGCATTGCAACCTCCCAAATTATCTTAGTACAAAGTGTCAGGCCAATTCCAAATCATCTAGGGGTTTGGGGGAAAGGAATTCTTGTGTTTGAGCCATGGAGAAAATTATTTCACTCACACTTGAAAATGTTACCATCAAACACTCCTGAGCAAGTTTGAGCTGGCTCCAGCACACCTCTGTAGTAGAAAAGCAAATAAGCAATTTCATAACCAGTTTGGCCAACCTAGGCTGCATATCTGTGAAACCAATCTGAGACTTCACCTCAGTCCTTTAGGAGCATTACATTCCCTCTTCTTGCCTCAATTGTATAAGATCTTTGAGAACAAGTGCTGGTATTTTCATCTGTGTCTTGTTTCTAGTACAGTAGGCACTTAGTAAATATAAATCTCTAAACCCTGGTTTGATATAAAAAGTCTCTGACTTTACTGGTCACTGAGCTAACTTGTCTCTCTAGGTGCATGTATCTCCTACATTGGGTCCTCTTCTTTTGACATTATTCTGGGTGCCTTGTATCCTACACCAACTTTTTCTTTTTTTTGTTTCTTTCCTTCTTTCTTTTTTTAAAAATTTCTTAACTTTTTTAACTTTTTAGTTTACATCATTCATTTCCATGAGATTTTGATACACAAATTTTCTCCCTGTCTTTCCTCTACCCACATCCCCAAAAGAGTGATCCCATTGTATACCCCCTCCCCCAATCAGCTCTCTCCTATATCCTCCCCCAGCACCCCTCTGATTTTCCGGTGGGGCAAGATGGATCTCCCTACCCCAGTACCTATATACTTCCCTCCTTCCTAGTTCACCCCCCTCTTGTTCTATTCTCTACTTTGTCCCTGTCCCTTTATAAAAG
>CM053598.1:170742199-170766036 GCA_028646575.1 Pseudocheirus occidentalis
GACTCTGAAAGGCAGGAAAGCCTTTAAAGGAGAAAGAAGGGAGGTCCTGCCCAGGATCCAGAGGATCCTTAAGTGGAAGCGGGGGAGACACGATAGGAATGAAGGGGTCGGGCTGGAATGGTAAACAAATTGGGAATGGGAGAGCACGCTGGGAATGGGGGAGACAGACTGGAAAAAGGGGAAGAGTGCGAATGAGAAGTTGGGGGAACAGATTGGGAATGGGAGGGTAGGGTTGGAAATGAGGGAGACAGACTGGGAAGGGCGAAGCAGGTTGGGAATGGGGGGTCGGGTAGGGGAATCCCGGAAACCAAGGTGGGCTGAGAAGGGCAGAGGATTCTTAAGGATGGAGAGGAGCAGGTAAAGCACGGGGGTGGGGACTCCCTAAAGCAGAGGTAAACAGGCAAAGAATGGGGGAGGGGTGGACCTCCGTGAAGAGAACGAGCTGGGAAATAAAGAGATTCTCGGGGCGAAGAGAAGGAGCCAAGAACAGGCACGTGGAGGACGGGGTGAGAATGGGAGGATCCAGGGGGATACAAGGAGGAGCTCCTGGAAGAGGATAATAGGCCGGGGCCCGAAGGAGCTCAGACTGAGCCCCGGGAGCGGTCACGGGGGCAGAGGGCGGAGAGCTGGGGGACCTCGCGTGGGAGGCGGCCGTGAGCCCTCTAATCCCGGCCCCTGCCGCCCCCTCCCCCCTGCCCACCTGCGAGTAGGAGCACTTCTCGGAGTCGCTGCCGCCCAGCACCGCGCAGGCCTCATTCTCCAGTTCTTCATCCTCCTCTAACACATCCACCAAAGACACCACGGGCTCTTGCTCGACCGGCCGACCCCCGCCCCGCTCGGCTCCCGCCATACTCAACTGTCAGCCGGCAGGCCCGGGGTTCAACATGGGGGCGGCGGGAAAACTGCGCGCGAGGGGTGTAACCAGAGATGGCGGAACCCCGCCCCTCCGCCTCCCGAAACCAATCAAAGCGCTGGGAGGCGAAGGCGGGGAGCTAGGGGGAGAGCGGAGGCTCCGACTGCGGAAACGGAAGTTCAGGGGAGGCGGGAGGCGCAGAATGCGCAGGCTTCTTCTTCCCCCCCAGCCCTCCCCCCCTAGATCCCTCCCCTTTCCCTCTTCCCCCCTCCCCACTCTCCTCCCCCTTGTAGCTGCGACGGCGGCAGGGGCAGCAGCCGCTTCCGTTTCCGGGTCGCCCTGGTGGCGGGCAGTTGAAGAACTGTCGTCATGGAGCTTCTGGGAGAGTTTGTGGGACGAGACGGGAAGCAGCAGCGGCTCCGAATAACTTGCGAGGGGCCGAGTGAGTCAGGTCGCTTCCAGGGACTGCTTTCGGGATTGGCGCAGATGAGGGAGCAGGTGACCGAGCTCCTCAAAACTGTGGAAGGAAAGGAGGAGCAGCAGCCGGCGGCGGCTGGAGGCTCCACCTCAGCCTCGGAGGGTGAGCTAAGGCGGCTGCCGCGGCGGCACCGTTGCTCTGGCAACGGCGGGGGCGGGGGTCCTGGGCTGGGCCCTTTGTGCCGGGACGGGGGCGGGGGAAGGGTAGAGAAGAGCTGGGCCAGTAGAGCGGACTGACGCTGGACAGGGCTCCCGACTCTTGTGCGCCCCGGAAGGGTGCATGGTGGAGTTGTTGACCTTGGAGGACCGGGTCTCGTGGGGAGTGGCTGCCCGAGGAGGGAAGGATGGGCTTAGAATTCTGACTCAAAAGTGTTGGAGGGGCTCCTTCCATCTTTGAATCCTGTGTTGTCCCTAGACTCACATAATGTTGCATTTACATTTAGTCGGGTTTCTTTTGTCCTTTGAGGCCTGTATATCCATTCTTTGGGGGGAAAAATAGCTACGATAATTGAAAATAATAAGAAAGGAAAAATAATAGCAAAAATTTTTATAGAGTGTTTTCAGATTTCCTTAAAAACTTTTCTTAGGACAACCCTGGGAAGTCGGAAGTGCAGGTGTTAGCCCTGTTTTGTTTTTAACGATGAGTAAGCCGAGATTCAGAAAGGTTATATTGTTTGCCCGGAGTCACACAGCTAGTAGGTGGCAGAGGGTACTCAAACTCTGCTCCTCTGACCAAATCCTTTGCTCATTCCGCTGTACAGAGCTGCGTTACTGAATGTCTTCTGTTACAGAGCAGTCCTTTTGAGCATCTGCTATGGTGAAGTGTAGTATTCAGAGCCTCTACTATGGTGCAGAGTGGTTCTTAGAGCAGCCAAGTACTTCCCCCCTCACATAACTGTTTCACTAAGCATCTACTAACTAAGGTAAAGTGTGGTACTTAGAACATCCACCATGGTGAAGTGTAGATGCTCTCCTTCCTATACTGTACTGTACTCAGTAAAACAACTTCCTGTGATGAGAAGAGTATCTAGTTTGGACTGGACTATCCAGACTGGCCCTTATTTTACCAGCTAGCAAAGGGATCCAGAGAGCAGAAGTGACCAGTCTAAATTGACACTGGTAGTTGCAGAGCAAGGATTCAAACCCAAGTTATCTGACTCTCAAAATGTGGGCTTTTTCCAATACAAACATTGAAATACTTTTTTAATAAACACTTTAAAAAATCTATAATATTGTTAGTGTTGGCACACAAATTTTCCATGTCCTAGTAGACAGTTTACAAGTTGCTGTAGTGGAACAAAAAATTTATGCAGTGATAAATCACCCTGAATGTAGCAAGGCTGGCCCACCCACAGGGGGTCCTTGCCATGCCCTTACTTGAAATCTTTCCAGCTTGTTAGCACTTGCCTGAGCTTGTGCTTTATAAGGTTAGCTTTCAGAAATTGCACACCAAGATGAGGCAGAAGAGAAAGACTTAAGTGGAAGGGTCTTGCATATCTTAGTTTTATAGATGGGCAAACTGAGGCACCAGTCCTTAAATAGCTCACCTGTATCATATAGGCACTGTACTTTGTGGTTGGACTTAGTGCCCAAGTCTGGTCATTTATTTTTATTTTTATTTTTATATTTTGCCTTATGCCTATAGTACGTGTTATTTACTTAGAGATAGGTAGGTGGTTTAAAGTGATGACCTCAGACATAAGAGTCCTGCCTCAGACATTTACTGTTATGTCACCTTGGGTAAGTTATTTCACCTCTCTTAGCTTCAGTTTTCTCATCTGGAAAATGGGGACCTACATCAGAGGGTTGCTGTGAGGATCCAGAAAGATCACATTATGTGTATTATACTAGTTAGGTGCTAGCTATTACCACTTATTATTATTAACATTATTTCACACACACATAAACCACTTAAAAATATATGAGGAAGGATTAGGGTGCTCTTCCCTACTTGTATCCCCTATCCTGACATCTTCAGATCTAAATTCTTAAATTGAATTCAGTTAGATACTTAAGTAGGCAGATAAAATACTAGATGTCTATTAGTACTTGGACTTACTTATGGTATTTAGAAGTTGGAAGTATAAGAGCATAAAAGTTCATCTCTTTTTCTATGCATTATAGAATTGGCTTATAGAGGATGCTTATAGAATGACATGTGGCCACGTGTATTTTTGTTTTTATGTATAGGTAGGTAAATTTGTATTCCAATTGTACCTTTTGAACAGTAATATGGGTTGAAGCTTTCTTTCACCTGACAAGCTTTATCCCTTTTGACTGCGATTTAAGTTTGTTGAAGGATAGTACCTCAAAGATATTTGTACTGTTACTATAATATTTAGTAATATTACGATTAGGGCAGCTAGGTGGCTCATTACATTATGTGCCTCGCCTGGAGTCAGGAAGACTTATCTTCCTGAGTTCAAATGTGGCCTCAGACACTTACTAGCAGTGTGACGCAGGGCCAGTCACTGAAGCCTGTTTGCCTCAGTGTCCTCATCTGTAAAATGAACTGGAGAAGGAAATGACAAACCACTCTGCCAAGTGTTTTTGCCAAATCTCTGCCAAGAAAACCACAAACACAGGGTCATGAAGAGTTGGACACTACAGAAAAATAATACTGTAGGTTGGTTAGCTCTGTTGGGGCATGATACTGAAATCAAGATGGTAGCTTCCATCTTTGTATAGTTTGGTTAATGAACCAGGTGGGGAGCAGCTATGGTTTATAGCTTCAAACCCTGTTCCTAACTGCTTAAAATAGTATGCTGTTGGCTATCAATCATAAGGGCAAGAACCACTACCCTACTTGAAAAAAATCAGGGGGAGAAAAACCTCTATCAACAACAGGCTAATAGTGTCATATTTGTACAGAATAACAATTTTTAAAATTCAGGAATAGAATTAGACATTGCTGGATTATTTACCTCGTAAATGTAATACCTCAAAAGTAATATGTGTGTGTTTTTACCCCAGAAGTAAAATAATTTGTACTACATTATAAATAAAATAGTACACTATAAAATGCTTTGTAATTTTAAAAACACTTTATGTATATTATTTCCTTTGGTTTCATTATCACCCCCTTCACCTATCCTTTAAGAATACTATCATACAACAAATATTTGTTATTTTAAAAGGTGAAGACGATGAGGCTGAAGATGAAGAAAGTAACAGTGATAGCAAAATTTACTCATCTGGACCACCTGCAAAACGGATAAAACCCTTACATTTTGACAATAGTCTTGAATGTAGTTTTGGAGTAAAAAACTTTGGCTAAATCTTGATATAAATATTTGGTATATATAGAGATTTTGCAAAATTTGTACTTGATTTTGGAAATGCATCTGTTTTTACCTTCTTGTCTACTCTGTCAAAGGAAAATGTTTTTCTGTGTATTGCCAACAAAAAAAAATATGATGAATGTTTGGAAATAAAAGCAGTCCTCCTGGGTGAGGATATCATTCAATCAGCAGACATTTATTAAGCGCCTGTTAGATGCTAGTCACTGAGGATTCAAAAATTAAACAGTTCCTGCCCTCAAGGAGTTTCCATTCTACCAAGGAGATATAACACAGACACAGATACAGAAGTACAAGAGACCACAGCATCTGGAACTACAAAGAACTTCAGAGGCCATCTGAGCCAATTTCTTCATTTTACAGATCTGAGGCCTAACAGAATTAAGCAGCTTGCTCAAGTCATACATATAACCTGCAGGGTTTGAACCCAGGTCTTCTGATTCCAGAACCATTTCTCATAACATTATACCCCATTGCCTCTACATATACAAAATAATTTGGAGGGAAAGAAGAGTAGACTTAACAACCAGGGATATAAGGAAAGGCCTCTTGAAGGAGGTGGCCCTTAAGCTGTACCTTAAAGATGAGCTAAAGGTTCAAGAGTAAGAACTGATGAAGGAGAGTCCTCCCAGCACAGGGATTGATAGCCCATGCTTATAGGGAAGAAAAAATAGGCCAGTTTAGCTAGAACAGAAGATGCAAGAGTGGGGAATCAAATGATCTGCCTGCAAAGTTAGGCTAGATCCATATTGTGAAGCACTTTAATATAAATTTTAAAAAGAACCCGACTGTGTTCCATGTGATCTGCAAAATCATCCCAAGTAGCAATTTAACATCACACACACACACACACACACACACACACACACTTTTTTTTACAAAGTAACAAGTTAAATTTGAAGTGTTCCATTGTGACATACAAATGTTATAACCAAACCTTACCCTAATGTTGTGAAATACCTGAGACCCTGTAATGTTTTTGTCTGTTGTCATATTTATGTGGAACCAATTAATGATGTTAGGGAGGGTATATCTGTATCTTCTAGCTGTTGCTTTTGTTATGTATGAAGAACATGTTATGTCATGATTTGTGAATGATCACATTGCAAAGAGCTGAGCTTGTGCAAGTTTCAAGCTTAACCACTAAATATAGGAATGACAGAAGACTGAGTGGAAGGAAAAGGGAACTAAGAAATGAAGAAAAGGGGAAACCTTTGCATGACAAGAAAATCCTGTGCTCCTTATTGACTTACATCTTGTGATTAAATACATAAAATTGCTTTTAGGACATACACACACACACACACACACACACACACACACACACACACACACATATATATATATATATATATATATACATATACATATATACATACAGGAGACAGGTCTTGTGCCATTACTTCTCTGCCACCAGAGAGAGAAGTATTAGTTATAATTATTGAGTTGTGGATTTTGCAAGAACTCATTCAGTAAGAAAGATCAAGCCAGTACTATATTGTAAAAGCCTGATGGGCTGTATTTCTGTGCCGAAATTTTATAAATTAAAAAAACACAAATGAGGTCTTTGAAATATATGGGTGTGAACTGTTTTCATTTTTTGTGCGTGTGTGTGTGTGTGTGTGTTAAACACAACTAAGAAATAAACACTATATTACACCTTTTCAAACTGTCAGTTCCAGATTTAACAATAATTTAATATTGGGGATTGAATAAAGCATCTTAACATGACTTAGTTTTAGTTGTAGCAGTCACACAAGCAGTCATATATGCAAAGCATATATGAAGAAATTAAATGAAATTTAAAAAAAATTATAGGATTTGAAAGCTAAATGGTTACCTAAGATGACCACCAGCTGTTACTTTACATATCAGGAAACAGGGCATTATCTTGGTCAAATCTACCAGGATAGGGAAATAAGTATCTTTTCTGTGTTAGAACAGTACATTTGTCTATTAAGTACATTTTCCTCCTTCAGCTTACAGATTAAGCATTGAAAAAGCACTGGTCACTCTAGCTGGGAGTGGTAGAGGAACCAAATAATTTAAGCTATTATACTTGCTGTTTTTCTAATTAGGAAATGTGAGTAGCCAGGTATGAGTTAATATGTTCTGAAATCTATATGCAAAGGCTTTCTTCAGCTAGCTCTTCAGGTTTGTTTGTCTTGGCACTTTTACCTGCTGCTAAGTTCTCTTACATAATAATCAAAATAATACCAATTATGGTATTATTAAATGGTTCAGAATAAAAAAATTTTTTTTTAGAAATTGTGGTTAGACTTACTTTAAAAGAATGGAAAGTCAGCCTAATTATATTGAAACTTAATGAAACATTCTACATTGCAAGTAATCTTTTAACATAGAAAAGCATGTCTTTGTTCTCATAGAATTAAAATGTTTCATTATATTTAAAGGAATATACAAATTTATTTCTGCAAATTCCAGTGACTTTGTCTAGTGCATATGTTTGAAGGCTACATCTTATATTAAAGATTATATGTATACACACATACCCATCTAATAAGTACTTGGAGTACAAATGGAAGCCAAAAAATAGCTACTGTCAAGGAGCTTCTTAATGGTGGAAAACACATAAATGAGAGCTGAAAAAAAGAGGAGGAGGATATCTGTAACAGGGTATGGGGAAAAGTCTGGGGAGTCAGAAATGGAACAAGAGCCTGAAATGATGGCCCCAAACAGGAACCCACAAACCAGAGGAGGGAACTGAAGGGATAGAGGCATCTCCAGGGTGAGAATGCTGATGGTGAAGAGGTGGAAAATTCTGGAGTCAGGAGCTGAACCAGGAGAGAAGTGAAGTAATATGTGTGTATCACACATGTTACATACATATATACACATGTGTATTCTGTATACTTTAAATGCACAGGTTCTAAATAAATTTTATAAAACTCAAATAAGAGACAAAAATGGATTTCCTGGAAAATGGAAGAAATGACCCAGAATTTTTTTTTAGCCTTTTATTTCCTAAATTTGCTACTCTGAAAACATGAACTTTGGCCATAGCTAAGAGGGAAAAAATTGATCTCTGAAATAACAAGAACTGTTTTTTTTTCAAATTTTATTAATATTTTGTATTTTTATATCAGGCATGTTCCAGCATCCTACCCATATTAGCTCTCCTCTACAACAAATAAAATCTTCCAGTACTGAAACTGGCCAGTATGCAGTGTTCCTCACCTGTAGTCTGTGATCTCGCTGAGAGGAAGGAAGTATGTTGCCACTTTAGCCAAGCAAGAACTGGGTTTTTTGTTGTTTTTTTTTTTTTGTAGGAGAGTAAACTAGTATAGAACCTAAAAATGAGCCAGGTGGGTTTTATACAAAACTCATGTAATGACACTTTTGGAAGAATGCAAACCATGATGAGTTAAACGCAAATTAGATTTTTATAAGTTAATTTGATATAAGGAAATTTGTTCTTCAGTGAGTATAATACTGTGATCTGATGCCAGGAATGCTCTTACAGTGTTATGTAATTCATAGTTGCTTGGCTAGACTGTTTGTTTATTAATAAAACCTATTAGAAAAATATGACTTAAAGAGTCATGAAAACAATACATACAGTGGCTACAGAAGTGTAAAATGGAAACAGCCAATAACCACAAAAATGAATTTTTCCAAGTGCAGGCTTGGATTTGAAGACAACGATACCTCCCCTCTACCACTTCCTCTACTCAGAGGTAAGAAGGATGGAAGGGGACAGCAGGGTTCTATGGGTGTGGTACATGTCATATATTGTCAGGTTTTTTATGTTTTGATTAGTTTTGCTAATTTTTTATCTTTGGAAAAATAATCTTGGTTATATGGGATGATAGTCTGGGAGGGATGAGGGAGCAGGATACAAAGAAAGATTTAGGCTATTAATACAATTTTTATTTCTCAAAAAAAGATGACATAGGAAAAAAATTGTTCCTGGAAAAATGTGAAACGATACCAAGAATAAGTTTAAACAATTTTCATTTTGTGAGAATGATTCTATTCACCACGTACTTATTAAAGGGGTTACTATGTGCAAGGCATTTAGGACACACTGGATAAATACAAGACAAAAATGGAAAAGGGCTTCTGCCCCCAGAAAGCTTATGTTCCAGTAGGATATAACATATAAAAATAAATACAAGATAATTTGAGGATTTGGAAAGACCATTAGGGAGTTGGGAAAAGTTTTGTGTGGAAGTTGGCACTTGAGCTGACCCTTGAAGGAAGCCACAGATTCTATTCATAAGAGAGAATTTGTGGAAAGGCCCAGAAACAGGAAGAGGCTGCCAAGTTTGGGGAATAGCAGTCTGTCTGGTTTGGCTGAAGTATAGTGTAGGATTAATGTGAAATGAGTTTGAGTCACAATGGGAGGGACATTAAATATCAAGCTTCAGAGTCTGCTTCTCCCAAAAGACAAAAAGTAGCCACTGACAATTTCTGAGCAGGAGGTGCCATGGTCAGACATGCTTCTGAGAGATTATGGAGACTGGAGAATGCACTGGAGACACATACCTGCCATTGTTTTCCAAGTTAGAATTCAAAAACAAGTACAAAGCAACAACAAAAACCAACCACATTTTCTTTATAAGCTTAAACTATTCATTCTATGAGACTTTGTTAGTATCTGGAACATGTACAGAATGCACACTTGCCTGTTTTCTTTTACATATTGTTATAAATTAATAGTAGTCCAAAATTCTGCTTTGTGTAAGTAATAAATATCCATAACCTCAGATTACCAAATTTATATTTTAGGGATAAAAGGTTTAAATTAGCAAGTTTCCTGAGGGCTGGAAAAGTTATAGAGCATTTCAATACAGCAGAATTTGAGAATTCTACTTTTTTCTTTCTTTGACCATTCCCTTATGAAGCTTACAGTCTAGGAGAGGGATGACACAAACATGGAGATTTCATAGTATCACCAAAGTGCATAGGTGTAGAACCGTGCCGTGTGTGGTGGGAGATGAGGAAGTTGTTACCTATAGAGGCATATCACAGAGGGCTTCATGCACATGGTAGCATTTAAGTTGGACTTTAAAAAAATTGTACTTTTTAATTTGTGACATGTTCCCATTCTCCCATTCCCTACCCCGTGCCCTCCTGTGGCATCATATTTGACTTGAAAAATGTCCTGAAGTGTTGCCAGCAGAACTAGTAACTCCATCTCTCTGGAATTCAAGGAGGTTGGCCACAACCCATAAGATGCAGGGAAGCAGTAGCAACGTTAGGTGTCTTTTGAAGGCAATAGCACTACAGCCAACATAAACTCAACTGCCACTGTTTTCGCCAACTGTAATAAACTCTTGCCTTAATACTTCCTGAACAAATAATGTCCAAAGTGAAGATTTTCATGAATACTTTTTTTTTAAGGGTATCCTATCAAGTTCAGACTGTTAAATTTTGTAGAGGCATCAAATGTATTTAATGCCAAATGGAAATGGCCCAGCTAGAGGGAAAATGCACAGGCTGTTTAGTCAGCCTCTTAAAAACTGATTAAAAAGAACAGTATCTGTGATCTTTGCTACCTACTTTATGATTAGAAATGTCTGCAACCAAAGGATAAACAACTTTGGATCTAATGATAAGAATACACAAACAATAAGAAACTCAGCTCAAATGTTTTCCTGAGGGGGGGGGGGAACTTCATAATATGATTGTCTTTGTGTACTTGGTATCCATCAGAGACTAGATATAAGACAATTGTCTTATTTTAAGATTGTGCATGTTGCCATTAATCTTAGGACAAAAAATCATTGGTTTTATGCAAACTACTGAGGAAATGTAGCTCCAGAACAATCTGTTTACAAAATTTTCTTATAGAAAAAAAAGCATATCATACTTTTGATTAAATATTGTATCAGTGATAAATGGTAGATCTGAAATAAAATCTGGGGACTTTTGATTCTTAGTCCTTTGTTCTTTCTGCTTTGCCACATGGCTTTGTAAGAAGTAGGGAGAAAAACTGAAATGCAAGACTACCAATAACAGCAAGCTGTACTACTCATTCAGGCACAACTTTTGACCCACATCAACCAATAAGACTGGAAGCTTCCCAGATCTTGGCTCGTGTTCACAAACTGTTCTAAGTGTGAAACACTAATGGATAAGGTCTTTTTCATCTCCAAGAAAACCTTTATTATCCTCATATATTTGAAAACAAGACTCGCAATTGCCTTGCAATCATTATTTAGTGATAATTATTTTTGTGTACCTAAGTATAGATGAAGGCTGGATTATGGAATTGTCTAACAGTAACTCAAAAAGAGTAAATTGGGGCAATTAGATTGATGCTGGGCTTATAGTCAGGAGTACCCAAGTTCAAATACTGCTTCAGACTTTGTATGACTTTGGGCAAATCACTTTGCCTCTGCTTAATCTTTCTCATTTGTAAAATGGGGATGATAATAGCACCTACCTCTCAGCATTGTCAGGATCAAATAAGGAAATATTTATATAGGCTTAGTACAGTGCCTGACAAATAGCAGATGTAATATCAATGCTAGTTATTATTTAATTGCAATTTCTTAACTTGTAAATTGTGCCTGTTTATGTATTTTATAAACTTTTGAAAGATACATAAGCTTTTTGTTGCTTTTGACCAATTTCAGCATCTGGGGTTTTTTAAAGTAGCCACCATGATTTTTAAAGTGTAAGTCAGTCTTGTAGACACTAAAAAATTACAATGGAAATGAAGAAAACAAATTATCCGAACAAATTAAACCTCCCATGACCTTATTTTAAAAGAAAAACAACCTTCCCATTAGAAGAGAGCACATTAAATAACTATTCCCAGAGGACTAGGTTGGGAAGAATAGGTATCTTATTATTTTTTTTTTGCTTTTTTTTTTTTTTGGAGGGCAGTTGGGGTTAAGTGACTTGCCCAAGGTCACATGGCTAGTTTTTTGTGTTAAGTGTCTGAGGCCAGATTTGAACTCAGGTACTCCTGACTCCAGGGCCAGTGCTCTATTCACTATGCCACCTAGCCACCTGGTATCTTATTATTTCAATGAATCCTAGATGTGCAATTTCCTACTACCTGTGTGATCATAAGCATGTAACCATTACTACAATACTCAGCTTTCTTATCTGGAACTGTAAAGCATGCCCTATCTCAAAGAACTGTAAGGAAAGTACTTTGTAAACCTTAAAAGGGCTATGAAAGTGATTTATTATAATTGTACAGACAAGCAGTAGAGGCCAGAGATTTTTGGAAATTAGCAAAGACTTATCCCTATATGTATAATGAATGCTTTTTTCTAGGAGAGTTGGAAGATACTAGATATGGCAAACAACAAACAACATCACAAAAAAATTGAAATTAATCCTATTTTATCACAGGAAACAAGTGGTTACTGATATAAGAAGCATTTCTGCATTAGTCATCTGTATAGTCATATCACTGACTTTTTAAATCAAAGGTCAAAATAGAAGAACAAAACAAGAATGTATAGTGTGTAGGTGAATCAAATGACTTAAGTCATTGATGCCAAAAAAGAAATAGGCCTAAGAAGAGATATCAGTACAAGTAGCCACTATTCACTAAAGAAATTTAAACAATATAAATCAATTGCTATAATGGAAGACCCAAAGAACCTAGAAACCAAAGTTAGCAAACATTTAGTCCAGTTGCCAAGCCGAGAAATATGACAGCCCAAGGCAACAATGCTATAGAACATAAATTCATCTGTAAAATTTTGTGGAAAAAGGAAGATGGTTTACAGTATCACTTCATGAAAAAGTGAGACACAAAAGAAAGAAAAACAAGTTTAAAGAAAGCTTGGTGAAAGATAGAAGCAAGAAAAAGTCACCCTGAGAATATTTAAAAATGAAAATGACTAGAGGATAACAAATATGGAAGCAGCTAAGCAGCCCAGTGGAGAGAGCACTGGGCCTGGAGGCAGCTATACCCTGGAAGCAGGCAAATCCAAGCCTAAGACTGTGTAGCTCTGAACAAGTCACTTAACTGGTTTACTTCAGTTTCCTCAACTGTAAAATGGGGATAACAGCAGAAGGATCAAATGAGATGTTTGTTCGATGCTTAACCTAGTGGATAGGATGTAGAAGCACTATGAAAATGTTTATTCCTTTTACTTCTCCTTCCTTAAAGTATAAGAAATGAAGATGTGTAAAAGGTTTTTATGACAAACTTTTTTGATACTCAATGCTAGGGTAGCTATCATATTTGGAATCTAATATCATAGTCCCAAATGTCCTGTATGAGGAAGTGGAAATGGTATTGAAGAAAATAGATATGGGGAAAAGTTAGAAGGACTAGTGCTGGAGTGGGGAACCTGTGGCCTTGAGGCTACATGTAGCCTTCTAGGTTGTTGAGTTCAGCCTTTTGACTAAGTCCAGGTTTTACAGAATAAATCCTTTTCTTAAGAGGATTTGTTCTATGAAGTTTGGAGTCAGTCAAAGGGCTGCACTTGAGGACCCAGAGGGCCACATGTGGCTTCAAGGCCACAGGTTCCCCACCCCTAGTAGAGCAAAAATACACAAAATGTGTTTGTGCTAGAAGTGATCAATTTTCACAATATGTGGATAAGATAGAAAAGATTTAGAAAAATCTTGTAACTTGTTATTACCCCCCAAAGACAACTGGTAATATCAGTCATAAACCCATAGGTTTACTTTACCATTTCTGTAAAGTTTTATGAGAATAATCTATGCACACATCAGGAGCATTGGGGCAGCGAGGTGACACAGTAGATAGGTCATTGGACTTGAACTCAGGAAGACCAGAGTTCAAATCCAGCCTCAGATAGCTTACTTGTTGCATGACACTGGGCAATTCACTTAGCTTCTCTGTAAAATGAAAACAGAACCGACCTCCCAGAGTTGTTATGAAGATCTAATGAAATATTTATAAAATGCTTTGAAAACCTTAAAGTTCTATATAAATGCTAGCTATTATAGTAATTAGATTTGAGAAGGGAACAGGCACACTTTTATAAATGATCATCTATGGCAAACCACATCATTATAGTTACATAACTGACTAAAAGATATGAAGAACACACAATCCCAGTGTTCATCAGCTATAAAAAAAGTATTTGATTCAGTAGAGTATATCACTACCTTAAAGGCTCTTCAAAAAGGTTTCTCCCATGCTTATGTTAAAATCATACAGATTTCTTAAGAAAGCTAACAACATGGATAACTATTGATGACTGATTTTTACCATAATAACAAAGCATAAAACATAATTATATGCTTATATGGAGATATCAAGCAGAGAGTCCAAATGGACTCCCTAGAAGAACTTCCTAGAGATAGTGGTCTTCCAAATGCTCCTGTTTCTGGACATCATTGTGCTGATTACATCAAACCCCTAGAACACTGTGGAACGCTGAATAAAATCCATAACTAAGAGTTTGGCCTAACTATCCACATGGTATAAAAACTAAATAAATGAAGAATGACTATTGTCCATGATATGACATAGGGTTGACTGAGCAACCTATAGAGTTGGTTTAACAGTACGTATAACTTGGAGAAACAAGGCACATGAACAATCAGAGGGGTCCAAAGTTGAACTGGAGAGGGAAACTGTCCATTTTAATAAATTAATTATAAATGAAAATTCTCTAAAGAATTAAATTTGCAAGTCATCCAAAGAATAGTGGAGAGGTGTATAAGGGTAGAATAGTAATGAGTATGTTGCAACACATTACAAAGAACTGTGCAAGAGGCATAACAACAGAGAAATGTGTAACAAGGATAAAATGAGCTGGACACAAGGAGAGTGAGAAAAAACTAATGCACAGTTCTTGTGTTACATTAGTATCCATGCAATGTCAAAAAAAATACTAGACTAATGCCCCTAGGATGTTGGGTTGTCCTCTCGTGAAGGATTTACAGGATAACATAGAAAAGTTATTCAGGCCATAGGTTAAGTTGTGATCTGTAAATACCCATATTGATGAGATCACAGATCCAAAGCATCAAAGAAGCAGTGTGCCCCAGTCTTGATAATGAAGGGCTTATACACTGTACACAAATTGCTATGGCTATAATTTCTTTGAAATATTATTCTAGCACTCTGCTGATCTTTAGGGTCAAAACTGCCTCTATTTTAAGATGTGGTCCAGGAAACAGTGAATGGTAGATTGCAAGTTTCTATTTAAATCTTTAATAAAAGTAGTAGGTCACATTGGGGCAGCAACAAAACCTTTTGGGATCATAGCTTTAAATAGAAGTGCTCTCCAAAGCCAAAGATTTGCTAGAAAGTGGAACGCTATACAGACTGCAGGAGGAAGCATTTTTCTACCTTGAAATGAGTATCCTAAGATCTTTGATCACTTTAGACTCCATGAGTATTAGAACTAGAAACTTCAACCCTGGTTTATCTATTCATTCTGATTTCCCATTTCATAGTTTGGCAGGCTTGATGTATAGATATAATATCAAGCATTTAAATGACTCCTAAACTCTAAACTCAAAACAAAGTTAATACCTAGGGTATACACTGAATATTAGTTATTTTGCACAACAATAATGGAAATTTCAGAAGGCCAAGAGCTAAAAGAATTGGGATAACAGAGTTCATGAAATCTTTATCTTTAACGTTGAACTGAACTAGGTTTAACGATTAATGCCTGCTGAAATAGCCTTACAACCTCTCATTTATCTAAGATAAATGAGTTTATGCTAGGCTCAGTCAGACTACTTAATTTTTCAAATTGCTTTCCAAGGCGCTAAAATCCCTTAGAATGGGCAAATAGGTTGTTTAGTGATAATAAGACGATAAAGCAAACTACCAGGACGACATTGCACAAAGTTTCCCAAAGCCAGTGTACACTTAATCAGAACACCACTTCTCTCAATTAAACTCTCCTGTTTTGCTTTTAAAGCATTAAGCATATGGAAATAACCCAAACTATTCAGAACTATGATCCAGAATTAAAATGTGCTATACAATATGTCTAAAAGAATGCACTTTTTTTTAAATGCACAAATTGAAGGATTACTTGGTCTTCTGGATGCAAGAATAAGCCATTTGCAGATTTTTAGGATCATAGATAGAATGAGCCTTAAAGATCTAATCCAAATCTTTTTACCAATGAGGAAACTGAATCTAGAGAGGTTAGGTTGTTGTCCAACAGTTTTTTCAAGCCTATAGCTTGCAAAAACAGAGCCAGAAATCTTAAGAACGTTTCCCCAGTTTTACACGAATCTGGTATGGATATAACTATAGTCAAGGCAGATTATGAAGGATATATTAGATATCCTTATTTTATTTATATATATATGAAGGATATATTAGAAGCCACTAGAATTAATGGAAAACTGGTAAACAGAAGAGCCAGGATTCGATCCCCAATCCTTTCAATCTAAATATATCCTAAATATATCACTACATCCTGTTTTAGAGCTTCAGAATAAATGGTACGGGGCACAAAAAGGAATCCAGGAAGAACTTTAATACAAAAGACCCAAAAAATGAGCAATAAAAGAACTATTTTGTTGGGTGACATCATTCTTAGATGACCCCTTAAAAAGAAAATGTTCTAAACTTTTAAAGTTGTGCAGTTAAACCCTAAACTCTAGATTCAGGTCCATATATGGCAAAAACTTTTGAAAGAGAAAAATCTAGTTATTAACGAGATGTGATTTGGGCTTGTTGAAGCTATCTTATGTGATTACAGCTGCTAAAACAAGTCTTTAAAAACATTTTACACATTCAGAAACACATTATCCTTATTCCATGTTATGGACCCATGGTGTAATCATAAATGACTTGGTCATGGTTTGTAAATAGTAATAACGGGTGTGACTGTATGTGTTTAAAATCAAAGAATTATCTTCTAGACAGTAATTAGGGTACTCTCCTTCCAGAATTCCCATAGTAATTTTTTCTACCATTTGTATGTTCTTGAATATATATTGTCATGTTTCACATGTATAACTTTCATCTCCAACTAGAGTCAGTTTCCTGTGGGCTTAGATTATGTTATTACTTTTAAGTACTTGTCTATCACAAAGAAAAGCACTGTAGGGGTTATACATGACTGAAGTTATTTTATGAAATTAGCACCCCAAACATCACTGCCCCGAATCATAGGACTAATCTCTTAAGGTCAGCTAAACGCTAAAATTTTGTTCTTCAAAAGTTTCCCCCCTGTGACAAGATTTTTATCAGCAGATCTATCTGAAAAACTGAAAACTGCAATTTTTTAGTAGCTAGATCTACAAACTGATCTGCAAGTGCCTATAGTCTGATGATCCTCCTGCCATAGTTTGCCAACTTGCAGACTACAATTTGGTGAATAAACATTAAAGTGTCTTAACTTTTGGGATTGTGCTTAAGGAAGAATCCCTGTCCAATCTTTTAAATAAAAGCTTGACAAAATCAGCTCTCTGAGCAGATCCAGAACTCTTCATTCTATGCAGATTTGAGGCTGACCTAAGAAATTTTTTAATCATTCAACAATTTACCCAAGATTAGGAAAGAACCACTAAAGTTTCCATTTTTAGCTCCTAGTATGGCTGTACACTTCTATTGCTGAAGTACTTAGGATTTTAAATGCATCAGTGTAAAATTTTGTCTGTTTTTAAGTCTGACCTAAGACAGGAATACCAAAATATCCTGATTGGTATTAAATATGAAAATGTTAACTATTTAAATAATAGCTTCAGTACAGAAGCAGAGAAGGTACAAAGACTGTGGTCTGATAACTTAATGACGCAGTGCTTTTGTTAGATTTCCAGAAGACACCTTTCTTCATTGAGGTAGCAATTAAATTCTGACCTTGGAACGGGAGAAAAATTATTACACTTTATCTACAACTTCCAGAATTTAAAACCTGTTTCAACTATTCCCTCAAAGAAGTGAGTAAGAGCCACCAATAATGAATAGAATCCTAAAGTTACCTTTCTTATGAATAGAACAAATTCTACATAAATCAAAACAGTTCGATACTGTATGCACCATTCTTCCTAAGTTCCTAGAAAGTAGATAGAACAGTTTACCTATATGTAACAAGATAAATCTTTGTGAAGTGTGTAAAATTTAAAGAGAAGGAATCCAAATACTTAAGCAAAATTTAAATTTTATAATCATATTAGGAACTTTTTACATTTAATACAAAGGAAGTGTCCATATCTACTCCTTTTTGCTAAAAGTAAAGATTTCTGAATCATTATTTCCTTGCACAATAAAACAAAATCGAAGTCCAGATGTATGTCCTCTAGAAGCTCTAGGTGGAATGACATGATCTTGCTTCCAGAGAAAATTGGAACAACATCCTTAGGCGAAGTTTAGCATGATTCCAGCACTGCAGACCATTGTCTTTCTAAAAATTCATTATTAAAAAACTGCCTCTCCTCACATTTCAAAAAAGGCTCAGCCCAACCACAACTTCCTTTATAAACTTGAGAACCCCAGTCTTGTGATTAAACTTGATACAGTACTTGCAGTTTTATAATACTTAAGAAAAATGTTCCTTTTATGTATCAATCAGTTGTAATCTGCTGATCTGATTAGAAGCTTTGACAAAAGTTTGGTGGCGATTGCAAATAATTGCCAAACATATAGGAATGATACAGTAGCCCACAGTTTTTGGGTCAGCTCTTGTGCAAGAATAAAGGAACAAAAACATCTGTAAGTATGGGATTA
This sequence comes from Pseudocheirus occidentalis, assembly GCA_028646575.1. Classification (NCBI taxonomy): domain Eukaryota; kingdom Metazoa; phylum Chordata; class Mammalia; order Diprotodontia; family Pseudocheiridae; genus Pseudocheirus; species Pseudocheirus occidentalis. The sequence goes on from CM053598.1 coordinate 170,760,444, forward strand.
GAAAAATAATTGTCCATAGCCAAAAAGGCAGAGAAAGTAGTCTAGTTTTCAAGGAATGTGTCCATGTGGTTCCTTCTTGTGGCTCTTTTGGATGTTGCTGAATGTGTTCCAAAGCTAGTCTGTTGTAAGTTTCATTGATTTCAAAAACATAGTAAATTGCAGCTGCACTTGCTAAGAGATACAGCCCCACTCCAATCCATCCCATCCTCTGGCGGAAGTTCATCATTCTCCATGCTCTGTGCCTTAAAATGAAAGAATATATATATTTTGAGTGCTGTAGAGATTTAAATAGCTCCATTAACCTCACTGGCTTCAAAATGAGTATTTTAAATCTAGGACTGATAAAATTCATGTTCTGCACTTAGCTTTTAAAAACCAGTAAGAAATTTAAGTCACATAAATTGCTGAGCAAAAAATAATCTGTCTAGTACCAGCATACTGAATATTCACTGCTTTTTTGCTTAACTGGCTGACAACCCCACAGTTATAAATAAAATGACATCTGTTTAAAAGTGTAATGCTTTTTTTTTTTTAAATATAGTTCAAGTATGTACCTCTAGTTGAAAACTGGAATCAAGCCAGCCTCCTGAGGAGCGTTTCACCTCTTTTAGTTGTTCAAATATTTTCTTTTTGGCAGAGATCTAGGGCTTTAAATGTTCTCCTGAAAAAAGTTTTAACATACAACTCAAACCAACTCCAGGAAACCTAAAGTTAAACACTGTAACTCTTAAAACACTTACAGAGCTCCCATCCTTCCTTTTCCCACGGCAAGAGTTACAGAGTCAATTAGCTCGGAATACTTGGGGCGTTTGGCATTTCAGAAGAGGCGACCACAAAAGAACCGAAATCCTCTTCCGAACTGATTTCAAAAGAAAGTAACAGCCCTAGCTTCCCCAAATTTCCCCCAGTACTGCTCTTTGCTCAGACCAAACGAGTCAGGCAAACACACAGCATCACTTAAGACTAAGCACCACGAGCTGCCCCCCGGGTCAAGGAACTCCGGGTAGGGGCTGTAGGTGATTAACAGAAGCGTGACCAAGCCCTCAGTCATGTGGACCGTCCAAGCCACCGGCCCCGCCCCCGCCCGGCCACGCCCCTGAGTCTCCCACCGCATCCCCAGGACCGTTCGCTATCTCGCTCTCCCTCTTCCTTCCGGAGCCCGGCAGCCAATCCCGGTTACGGGACGGGGCCGCCGGCGCCTCGAGACAGCGCCAGACGACCCTCGCGCCGCGCCGCGGGAGGAAAAGTCGGGCGGAGGCCCGGCACCCGGAGTCCGGAGCCGAGAGGACCGGACATCCTGGATTCCCGGGAAGATCCCGGATCTCACCTTCCTGTCCCGGGCGTCCGGCTGTCCCTGAGACCGCCGCAGATCGGGGTTTCCGGCACAGGCCGGAAGCCGTTACAGCAGGAGGACCGGAAGTCCTGCCTTCCATCAGCCGGGCTGAACGCCCCTCCGCGCCCCGCCCTGCACCGGCCGAAGCTAGCGCAATTCTTGGCCTGAGGGTAGAGGGAACCAGGACGTGGTTCTTTCTTCACCTTCCCAACTCCTTTCCTCTGAGGCAGTCTTGTGGAAGAGTAGATTGGTCTGGGGGTTGGGTTCAGTTTTCCGCGTTCTTTCTGTGTTTGTGCGTCGGGGGTGGGGGAGATCTCTTTGAACCTCAATTTTTTTCTGAGATTCACTTTATAAATTCACCAGATTAGAGATGGGATGGATTTGACAAATGGTCGCACCTCAGAACCCTCATTTTACAGAGGATGAAACGGTGTTTTCGCAGCTCTAGTCTCAGCCTCCTCCGCTCTATTCTTCTCCTCTCTTCAATTTTTCTCACCCAGCTGCTTAGCCTTGTTTCCCCCAGTAAAAGGTTGTTGAGTCGTTAGTCATGTTCTTCTCTTCGTGATCCCATTTGGGATTTTCATGGCAAAGCAACAGGAATGGTTCGCCATTTCCTTTTCCACATCATTTTACAGGTGAGGAAACAGGCAAACAGGGTCAAGTGTCTTACTCAGGGTCACACAACTAGCAAGTGTCTGAAGTTGCATTTTGCTTCAGGTCTTCTTGACTCCAGGCCCAGAGCATTGCCATAACTAGCTGCTCCCCAGAAATGTGAACATTACTCATTAAGTTGATAAGCATCTACTATGTGCTAAGCACTAGTGACACAACAAATGGAAGAGCTGTCCAGGTACTGGGATTGCAAAGACAAAGCCAAGACTTCCTTCAATGCCATATTCAGAAGATATTACATATACCTGAATATGTACATGCAAAATAGAGGGAGGAAAGAGCTCTAATAACTGGGAAGAGCATTAAGAAAGGGCTTACCTAAGAAGTGGCAGCTGAACTGTACTTTTAAAGAAGACTAGAGAAGTGGAGAAGCAAAAATGAGGGCCATCTACATTTAAGGCACAAAGCAGATATGAAGAAACATGAGATATAATAATGAATTTGGGAGAACAGCCAGAAGACCAATATGTGAGTAGAGTAGCTATAGGAAAATTATTTGAAATAAGGCTAGAAAGGCAGAAATTCCAGACACAAGAATTTGTATTTGATCCTGGAAGCAATATTGTTTGTCCTTCCTTCTGGAAGAAGAACATGACAGCAGGGAGGTGATGCCATAACACAAAAGTGAATTGGATTTAAATGAGGGAGGACTATGCACAGTCACCAGTCTCACTTTCTTCTCCAAAGCCATCTGGATCCAGTGGCAAGATATAGATCAGGACAACTGGAGATGGCCCTGGATGCAGTAATAGCCACTGAAGAATTTTGAGCAAGAGAGGTGCATGATCATCAGTTTTCCCCCTATCCTCCTTTCTTTTTCCTTGACTCTATTCTCTTTTATTTTCCTTTCATCTCTCTTTCCAATGCTCATTACCTGTATTCTCCCCCAGATTTACTTTATAGAGTCTTGAAGCTTAGTATCTCAGAATCCTTGAACTGGAAGGGAATTCTAGACTACTTGCTCCTCCTCCCTCACAAAGTTGTGAAGATCAGGTGAACAATCAATGCTGTTGGAAAAAAAAAACTTTTATAATCACAAAATACTAAATTTCCTTCTATGATACAGGCTCTTTGAGGGCAAGGACTATGTAATTTTATATTTCTACCTAGTTCAGCATCCAACACAGTCCTCATAGTATAGTGGTCACTTACTTATATATAACACCACTTCTGTCCAAACCTGGGGTTCCTGAGGAACAAGCCTCCAACACTAAGTACTGAGAGGACATTGAAGGAGTTGTCATTGCTTATTAGCTGAGGGATTCTTATGAATCAGGGCACTCAGAAAATTGGTTCACACTTTGGAAGGCATTCAAGAGAAGGAAGTTTGATATGAGTAAACTGTGGCAAAAGGCAAGTTTAGGACAGAATGGAAATCTGGGAGCCATCGACAAAGAAGCTGGCCTCCATCATGCCCCTTGATTCTCAGTGCCTAAAACAGTAGAAAGTGTTTAGAAAAAACTTTCCTTGGTGCAATCTCTTTCCCTCCTTGATGTGAGATCTCTCATTTCCAACCAAAGAACTCTTTAATTTTTTGTATGTTTTGTTCTAATCTAAAATCTGTATAACTTCCCTGATTTCTGTTTTTGTATTTAAACTGATAAAGAGAAATACTAGCTATACATGATGATCTTTTCTTTTGTGTAACCATCATTGGGTGGGAGGAACCTAAACTGGTCATCCAAGTGATAATTTACTTTTGAAAGGGATCAAGGAAAATGTTTGCCTTTGAAATCTGTTGGACCTGTGGACTACAGATATTTTATTGTGGTAGATAAATACAATCCCAACCTAATACCCTTTTTGAAGATGAGAGTATTTAGAAGGAATTAGTTGATTTGAGAATGGATAGTGAGGATAGAGGAACAGGGCCCCCTTCATTACCTCACCGTGCACTTCCAAAATTTGTGAATGTTGATCTCCAGCTCTGAAAGTAGTGCTGGTCTTGTTATCAATGACTTGACTTTTTTTACCTTGAGAAGAGTGGAAGTGGTTTTGATTTCTACCAAGCCTGACCTTCAAACCTTCACTTATATGACTCATTTATGAGATTCCTAGGATCCAGCAATATTCATCAGTCTCTTTGCTAACAGATGGATGAACTACTTCAAGTACAGTAGGCACAACCAGAAAACAGTAATATCTCAGGGAAAACATACCAACAAAGAATCATAGATGACATCTGGGCAGTTTCAGAGAAACTGTTCTCTAAAGTTTCTTCTTCATTAACTGCACCAAATACCTACAAGTCATGCAAGAAGCCACCTCCCCACCCTCCACCCCCCACCCCACCTCCTGGCTATTTTTTTTTTATCATTTAATAAATTTATTTATTTTCTTGTTTACATCATTCATTTCCATGAGATTTTAAGTTACAACCCCTGGCTGTTTTCAAGGACTTAAAGTTGAATTGAGAAAAGTGGGGGAAAAAAATCAATGGAGAACCAGATCTTTCTATATAAAGATTGAGGGAAAATATCAGTGCTTACCTTATCAACAGCTTGCAATTCTGACTTCCTTTGTGTATTTTTATTTCGTTTTCTTTTGTGGATAGGTTCCTGCAAATCCTAAGGGAAGAATTTTTTTTTAATTTCAGAATGATTAGTTTATAAAGGCAAGGTTGAATCTTATCATTCACATAAACATATACTTCTCAAGAACAGAGACAATCTTGCTTTTCTCTTTGGATTCACGTGCTTAGCCTATTGCTTGATATATAATAAGAACTTTATATATAATTTTCATTTATTATTTTCTTCCTTCATCTTCCCCTCACATTCTTGGAGATATTCTTGAGGAGGTAATGGGACTCAGCAAATTCTATAGCCACTTTTCTGGTGTGCTCTCCCAATTTCATTTGCCAATGCCTGTTAATACTTCCTCAGTACTATCAGTAGCAGTGATTAGTGCCACACTATAATTTTAACCAATTGATCTCTCTTCAGTATTAATAAACCAATTAATATGAATCAGCTTTTACAAAAGAATTCCCTTTATAAAGGAATGTTTACTAAGAAGATATAACAGAAACAGAAGTACAACCAAATCTTCCCAAAGCATGGTCTACTGTCCCTGGGAATAGTAGGCTTTGTGTGAGTTGAAAGAGTTCAGAGTCTAAACCTAAGGTCAGAAAAGGTCTTTATTCTTTTTTTTTAACTTTTATTTATTTTTCATTTACATCATTAATCTCCATAAGATTTTGAGATTAAAATTTTCTCCCCATCTTTCCCCTACCCACCACCCCAAAACAGCAATCACACTGTATACCCCCTCCCCCAATCTGCTCTCTCCTATATCCTCCCTCATTACCCTTCTGACTTTCCCATAGGGAAAGATGGATCTCCCTTCCCCAGTACTTATATATCTTATTTCACATGTAAATAATAATAATGATAACACACACACACATATATACACACACATATTTTTAACATCTTATTTTAGAACTTTAAATTCTAGATTCTTTCTCTTCCTCCCTCATCACCCACCCCCACTGGAAAGACAAGCATTTCAATACAGGCCGTGCACATGTAGTTATGCAGAACATCTCCACAATGGACATATTGTGTAAGACTGACTATATTTCCC
>CM053598.1:170766536-170791030 GCA_028646575.1 Pseudocheirus occidentalis
CCCACTGCCTCCTTGCCCTGGGAGCAGTTTGGCCGGACCTGCTCTTCTCCTCCCCAGTTAGCAAAATCCACTGACCTTTCTCTTAGCCTTTTTGTCTTCTGGCCTGATAAATGTGGTAACTGTGCCTCCAGTGCAGCTGATCTGCCCCAGGGCCTGAGCCAGCCTAGGGTCCCAGACTGCTGTGAAGAGCCCCGCCTGCTGCCTGTAGCAACAGATGTGCTTTCTGTCTTGTGGAGAGTTTTGGAGCTTGAAAATCTGTTTAGCATCCCATTTTATGAGTTTTTTAGCGTGTTTGTGTGGGAGCTGTGGTGCTTTGCTGCTTCTACGCCGCCATCTTGGCTCCGCCCCCCCGTATTACCTCTTCTTACTAAAATGTCTATCTCCTGAATTATCCCAACCATCCCAGTTGGTTTTTTATTTCAGTTATTCCCAGAAAGGATTCCAACACGATGATGGAATAGGTCAGAAAATTCTAAGCTCTCAAGATTTTCCCCCACAAAAGAGATGAAATAGCACCTCAGAGAGAACACTGAACAGTAAAAATAAGTAAAGAGTAGGGGCAGAACAGGGGTCCTCCTGGGACTGGAAATCTGAAGAAAAGTCCCAGGATCAAGTCTGGTCCCTCTGAAGAATAAACACCTCCAGGCTAGGTCCTCGGGGTAAGCTTACCCTGGAATTAGCCAGGCTGGAAGGCTGCCTAGGCCCCAGCAAAAGGAACTTTTACACCCAGGACAGGGAGGGGAATTGTGGATCTGAGGGAACCTCTGCTGACAAGGAAAACCAGACCCAGCTACTCTGAGGAGATGCTGCAGAAGCATTGAGGCAGGGACCCTTCTGGCTGTGGACGCTTACAGAAGGCTGGAGGTCCTGGTTCCAGTTCAGATTGTTATTAGTAATTGGGAAGTAGGTAAGAAAGACTGGGGTAGACCTGAATGTAATATGACTTTAAAAAGTAAAACTGTTTAGGAACAACTAAAAAGAGGAATTATCTTATACAAAAGAGGTGTGAGAAGAACAACCAACACAAGGAATTAGATGGAAGAAGGGGGCTGGTAGTTCTAGAAACCTACTTTCGTTAGGAATGGGTTCAAAAGGGAATAATGCATATATATCTAGAAGAGTATAAAAGTCTTCTAAATTCAGAAAGAAACAAAATGCTAAGGAGACAGGGAGAAGATAAGGGAGGAATATCTAGAGGGTAAGATGAAGGAATAGGTTAAAGGGGGAGGTATAGAAGGGTTTTTAGATGGGAAGACAAAGGAGAGATCTTTAGAGGAGAGGGTGAGGTCATAGGTCAAAGGGGAGCATAGAAGGGGGTTCAGATTTATGGGAATGGTAGGATAAGGGAGGGATCCTTGAAGAGGAGGTAGGTTAAGTAATAGGAGAGCAAGGCAATGAGTAGAAGTAAAATAGAGGAGTTAGGAGAGATAGAAAATAAGATATGCACAAATATAAAAACAAAGATCAGAAGTAGAATTTGTTAGGGAAAGTAAACATCTATATAGGTATGTATGTGCAGATATGTATATGTGTATCCATGTATCTATATAAATATATCCACGCTTAATAAGAACAAAAGAAAACTAACAAGGAAGCAAAGACAAGCTGGACATCTTGAAGTGGAAATACATTGCTATATATTTTGAATCCTCTCTTATGTTCTGCTATGCACAACATGCTTTTCTCAACCTTATTTTGTATTTAATTTTATGTTTCTTTTCTTTTCTTACTGTGTATTTAAGTTTCAGTAATAAAAAAAACCAACCTTCAACTCCTCCAAAACAACCCAGTGCATTCATTTGTACCCTCCGTCTACAGAACCCCTCCAACAATTACAATGTTTTTTTTTTTCCAGTCTGATGGACATGAGAGGGAACCTCAGTTATTTTAATTTCAATTTCTTTTATTAATAATCTGCAACACTTTTTTCACATGCCTGTCCAGAGCTTACACTTCCTCATTTGAGAACAGCCTGTTCATATTCTCTGACCATTATTTACTGGCAAATAGCTCTTGTCTAATATTTGAATCAACTCTATATATCTTGGATGTTAAGACTTATCAGATAAATTTTCTATGAAGATTTTTCTCAGCTAATAGTTTTCCTTCTGATTTTAATTGCATTTATTTTGTTTGAGCAGAAGATTTTCAAGATATTAAAGGATGTCAGAAAGTGATATAAGAAAATGAGCAGTCCACATGCTCTTTTTCCTTGTTTCCAGACAACTTCAAGAGACTTAAAAGCTTCCTCTAAGTTCATTTTAGGTGCAACCTCTCACTTCTTGGGTAAAGATATATATCCTTTTACTCAGTGACACCACCATTCAACACAAAGGAGGTCAAGGACAGAGGGAGAAGGGCCCATACTTACAATAATATTCCTAGCGGCACTTTTTGATATAACAAAGAACTGGGTTTATAGGATAACATAGATAAGGGTTGTACAAGATCTTTATTACTAAATGGAGTAACCAAATAGCTAAGTCTCCTCAAAATAGTATTAAATTTTAGCTTTCCTCATAGCTTTGAGATAAAGGATCTCCTTCTGCACTACATAAGCATCCAGAAAGTAGAAGAGCTTTGAACTTTATGTCCTTTTTATATTTCATGCTGGATAATAGAACTCATTATTTGTTGCCCCCAACCCCAGCCATCCTTCAGAACTTCCCTTTTTTTTTCCTACAGAAGACTGCTGTGGAGTTATCTTTGACGCCTTGACTTCTCTCATACACACTCTGCCTTCAAGGAGACTGAGATTCACTGACTGACTTCTACTGCAGTTCTCTGATCCACCTCCCTCTCTCCGCTCATAGAGCCACCACTCTGGCTCTGGAATTCATTACCTCTTGTCTGGACAACAGCAAGCGCCTACTCACTGGACTCTCTGCTCCACCTTCCAATTCATCCTCCACACAGCTACCAACGTGATATTCTTAAAGCACAGATTTTGACATCACTCTCTTGCTCAGTAAATGTGGGTTATCTCCAGAGTCAAATAAAAACTGTTCTAGCAGATTTAAAGCCCATCATAATCTGATTCTAACCTTCTATTAAGAAACCAAAAAAAGGAAAGGAAAAGCAATGAAGAAATCAGTAGCCATGATATCAAACATCAGAAACTTTTGGAATCAGAAAAATGGGGTTCCAAAAGCTAGAACTCCAAAATACATGGGGCCATTATCAAACTCTACCTCAAAAGCCACTGAAAGCACAGAATATCTTGTGTCTGGGTATGTGTGGACCTGGATATGAAAAGGGCACTTTGACCCATAATTGCTTCAGAAGGCACAGGCCATGTCTATGTTATGTGGCAAATAACTACTTGAATTGCATCAGACCAGATATGCTAATAATCCACCTGACAGCTACTACAGAATACTGTAACCTGTACCACAAACTACACACAAGCAGCAGAATGGTGCCACAATTGTATCTTAGAAGGCACCCTATATGACTGCCTGGAAAACAGTATACATGAAAGAGTGAGAGCTGTACAACAGGGACAGCAAGCTTCCTCTAGTGAGATAAAGGTCAGCAGAATAAGAAAGCTCCATCAGGTCTAAAGGAGAAGATAGGAATCTGCATGTGACACATAAAGGGCAAACAGAGTAAAATGCTGATGAATCAGTAGAACATTGGTTCAGTTCTCTTTGATGACACAAAGGCTCAGCAAGGTCAGTCAGCTGTTCAAATTATTTGCAGATGGCCCACTCTTTTAAAACTCTTTAACAGTACTGTGCTTTGTAACTTCCTCAATTAAGAGTACCCAGACTGTGTTTTCATGGTTTGTAATTTTAAAAATATGAGGAGGCCTCTATCCTTAGCTTGATGTTAACTGAAAAATCATGTTATTAGCTTAAGCAAATACAGCTGATGATAATAAAATGTTAACATTTATATAGCACTCTAAGGTTTACAAAGTCTTTTTCATCCTATATTACCTACGTGAATACAAACAACAAACTTATGAGACAGATAATATAAGCATTTTTATGCCTACTTTACAGGTGAGGAAACTAAAAGACTTGGAGAGACAGAAACTGTCTTTGGCAAGGCCAGGACTCCAACCCAGGTTTTCTGATTTTAAATCTTTCTATTACACTAAGATACCTCCTCCGTAATAAGTTACACGTGTCTCTTAAAGAATGGCTACAATATAAGATATGCCACAAGAATTCTGGGACACATCTGAGCAGTCTTATCCCCTGAACAGTTTTATAATGCTAATAAAAGGGGTCTCTCTTTGGCAATGCTTGCCAACTTCTAACCTGACAGGTACTAGGAAATTACGTGCTCCACAGAAGTCTAATGTAGAATGCTGACTTTTTTTTTGCATATGATAATGCTTGAAAGAACATTCCTCCATCAGAATCTAAGAAGACAATAAGAGTAAGTGATGGAAGAGAGTAGGTACATGTGGTTGATTATGTTAGTGATGAAGAAATGACTAATAAATGTTTTGAAAGCTGCTGTAAAGTTTAAAAGGCTATGAAAGCAACAGTCAAGATACCTTTCTGTATGGTTAGAAAAAGAAAAAACAACCAACAGGTAGAAACTTAATTTGTTCTTTGATTCAATAGACAATGTTTTAGAAAGGCAGTCATGTTGCACCACCCAGGAAATGATGTGCCGCGCATCCTTTGCCTCTTAATGATGAAGGGACCAACGACTGCTCAACAAGCTGTTATCAGAAATGTTTTCAAGACAAGTATTACAAAGAGAATCAAAAAGACAAGTACCACAGTTAGTCCCCATTCAGCATTATATCCCAACACCATACACCGAGAGCAGGGACTTTGAAAACTTTTAAGTACTATTTAAATATAAACTCTTATGACGATGAAAACAAACTGATAATCAAAAAGCTGAGTACATTCTATGTATGCTGTTCAAGAAGACAGGGGTGCTTATTAAATAATTTGGAAAGATTTTCATTTAAAAAAACCTTTCAAGCACCCAAAGGGTTAACTTCTGGCACTTCAGAACAACTCTCACTCTCCAAGATTTTTGGAAAAAAGGACATATTTCTCTACTTGGCTTTGGTCATAAAGACCCTGGTGGAAGAGATGAAGCCATAGTAGCACTGCCTGAATTCATGAGTTAATGGCAGATTCATTCTGGTCTTACCCTAAGGTATGAAACATGTGACTAGCCTGTTTTCTGGAAGTAAATCCTGCTCTCTCTCAATATATATATATATGAGTCCTGAATCTTCATGTTTAGCACAATGTATGGCATGAAGGATTTAATAAAGGCATGTTAACTTGCATCTGGAGGATATGCAAAGGAAACAGACCCCTCTCAGCCTTGTACCTCTCTCCTAAAGAAACCTTTCCAGGGCTTCTTAATTCAGGGTTTATGAACTTAAAAGAAAAATTTTATAACTGCATTTCAATATAATTTGTTTCCCTTTTAATCCCATGTATTTTACATCAATTTAAATACATTATCCTGAGATGGGGTCCAGAGGTTTTGCCAGGCCCTCAAAGGGGTCCACGACAGAAAAAAAAAAATGGTTAAGAACCTCTGGAGGAAAATTCCTGATATGATTCCCTCAAGTCTCTTACTGACTTAAGGAGGGTATTTTGGGAGCCTTGTACCCAGTTTCATGCAAAATGATTAAATTCTAATGCTTGATAATTTTTCTACAAGTGATTATAATGATGTCCAAATGTCACTTGTAACCATAATTTCTAAAAATGTATACATAAAACAAATCAAAATCAAGATTGTTTTTAAAAATTTACAAACTTTATTGCTACTTGTTTTTTGGTTTTTTTTTTTTTGCTTTTTGGAGAGGGGAAGGTAGGGTAATTGGGGTTAAGTGACTTACCCAAAGTCACATGGCTAGTTTTTTGTGTTAAGTGTCTGAGGTCATATTTGAACTTGGGTCCTCCTGACTCCAGGGCCAATGCTCTATTAACTGTGCCACCTAGCCGCCCCCAGCTTACTGCTACTATTGTAGCTAAAAGGTTAAAACCAGTGCTTAGCACAGTGGTTTATTAAGACGTAGTAGGTGCTTAATAAATGTTTACTCATTCACTGATTGGACTTGGAAAGAAAAAAAAAAGAGGGGAGGGGGTTTGGGTAAGTAGGTTTGGATAGGCCTCCAGAGTTTTAGAAATCTTATTAGTTTCAGTGTTATCATTAGGAACATATAATCTCAGAATTTTTACCCAAGCATTTTATCCTAAGTAATACAGAGGGTAATCAGAATAGGGTAGATGGACATTATGTGAACTGTCAAAGGTCAACGGGAAGCCCTATTTGGTCCAAAGAATTTTAAAATATCAGGCCTCATGGTGAACAAAGGAACTCAAACACAATTAAATTGTTAAAAGGATGACAGAGTAATCTCCTCCCCATCCCTCAGATGGGCAGGTGCCAGACAGTGTCAATATTATAAAAATAAACAACAACACAGAACTTCCTAGACTTTTAGCTAAGTGGTAATTTTGGAAGACAGAAGGAATAATGGCTGAAAGCATCATAGGGCAGGGAAGAAGAATCAATGCGCCCAGTGATGAAATCCTGCATTTCCAGGGAAAGGGAGAATTTTAGCTATTTTATATAATATGTCAGGCTATTCCCCATAGTTCCTAGTCAAGAATTTGGGGATACTTAGAAAAACCTAGGTTCCTCCTATGTCACTTCTGACCCTGGAAAGGAAAAAACTGCACGTAGGGCTAAGCGTCACAGTGTCAGTCTTTATAGGGCAAATGAGATAAAACTTTGTAAGAAAATTATTTTATATCCTATTTTTTAATAAAATGTTCCCTTTCTAGTTGATTTGCCCTGAACTTCATCATCCCAGAAACATTTGATTTCAACTTGCAACACTAATAGCACAATTGATCACTTTAACTGTCAAAGAAAAATAACCGTTTTTAAGGAATTCAAAGCAATTTTTAAAACTGTAATTCATCTTACCGTTCCTTCATCAGCAAATCTCCTAAGATAGTCTTTAAGTTCAGTCTTTAAATCATTATATTCTGGAAGAGAAAAAAACCCCACATACACTCAGGTTAACTTCAGTGAAGATGCATCTATTATAAAATACGACTTTTCTGTCACTGTGTTTGAACAGACTTGGCTATTAGCATTTTAAAAACAGAATTATTTCTCTTGGATGAAACCTAGTTTATTCTACATATTAACTTAAATTCTTCTGAGCTCCCTTCAACTTCATCTTAGGAACCCCAGTCCTAAAAAAGCAGAGATCTAACTCTAAGCTGAGAAATTAGTTAAAGGTTGTTTTTTTTTAAAGAGCAGATTGATTTTATTTTATTGTTTGTCTTTTGGAAGGGGAAAGGCAGGGCAATTGGGGTCATGTGACTTGCCCAAAGTCACACAGCTAGTAAGTGTTAAGTGTCTGAGGGCAGATTTGAACTCAGGTCCTCCTGACTCCAGGGCCGTTGCTCTATTCACTACACCACCTAGCTTTCCCTAAAGGTTTTTCGTTTCTCCATAAATCTGATATTTGGAAAAATCCAGGTAAATCATATTCGATCTCTAAATCCACACTATTATACCCATGACAAAATATTTCAAAGAATATGTCTACTGAAAACTTTGCACTTTACTATATATTTAGCTGCTGGTAGAAAAAAGAATGCATCATAAAAAGGCAATATCATATCTGTTTTAGGAGATCATAAAGCTTGTTGAGAAAAATAAACTCCCAACAATTTATATTAATGGACACACATAAACACGCAGCACCCATAATACATATCTAGCTAAGTATACAACAGAGAGGGGAGAAAAAGACAAGTTTAGAGGAAGAAAACTTTAGGTTGATAATGTTAAAGGTTCCTTCCCCAACTGATAAATGGTCAAAGGAAATGAACAGGCAGTTTTCAGATGAAGAAATTAAAGCTGTCTATAGTCACGTGAAAAAAATGCTCTAAATCTCTACTGATCAGAGAAATAAAACTGAAACAGTTCTGAGGTACCACTTCACACCCATCAGACTGGCTAACATTACAAAGACGGGACAGTGATAAATGCTGGAGATATGCTTAATAGAGATTTTACATGTATAGCCTCCATCAGATTACACAGTTTTGGGGAGAAGGGAAAGAAAAGGGAGGAAGAAAATTTAAAACTCAAAAATCTTATAAAAGTGAATGTTGACAACTAAAGCTAAATAAATACATTTTTCTTAAAAAAAGGTTTTTAAAAGATTGTTTATCCTCTCACTTTAGTAATAGGGAAATTAAAGCCCAGCAATTAAATGACCAGCCCCAAATCATAAAACATTAAGTAACTGAACTGGGGTACTCAAAGAGATCTTCTGATTGCTTTTTCTCACTAAAATTGCAATGAAAGTTTGGTGCAACTCAGCTGCTGGAAGGGGAGAGGGGAGGAACAAGACAGCAAGAGGGAACAGGCTCTCATCAAGAAAGAATCTGAAGCCTGGAGGTTTGCTAAAAGACAAGTTGTTCTAGAAATGTAGGAAAAATTAATGAACAATGGTAGGAAAGGTAGAATTCTGTAGAACTTACTGAAGTTACTCTGGATAAAAGAGGGCTGGGGAGAAAGAAAATCACAGACACAGGAAAATTTTCATGTCTAATCAGAAATTCTAATTATTATTAAAAATTCTAATTCCATCTAACAGAAATTCATAAACAAAAATGGTATTGCTTTTTAGCAGGAACACAGTGAAGAACACTCAGGACAGTGACATGATTTGAGTAGAGTTGGACAAAAATTATTTTAGGAGAGGAAAAAAGAAATGGAATCAACTAGTTTTCTATTATTTTTCTGTTACTTCTATACCCACATTTATTCAAAACAGCACATCCTGCTATTTTTCAAGCATGCAATCAATATGGAATGTAGTTTTGTTATAACAATTAGAACAGCCAAAACCAGTGTAACATTAAAAAAAAAAAATTAAGCCACAGTAGTGACGTATGGTGCCATAATCACACACCTTCAATAAAAAACTTGTCCTTCTCTATCTCTATTTGCAGATGGTATGATAGCATACTTAATTTAAAAGAATGACAGAGAAGCACCTAAAAAACTAGTTGAAATAATGAACAACTTTATAGCAAAGTTGAAGGATATAAAATATGTATATAGATCATTAGCATTTCTACATATTACCAACAAAGTCCCAGCAAGAGGAGAAAAAGAAATTCCATTTAACATAACTGCAGAGAGGTGGCTTGGTGGCACAGTGAATAGAGCACCGGCCCTGGAGCCAGGAAGACCAGGGTTCAAATCCAGCCTCAGACACTTAATATCTACTAGCTGTGTGACCTTGGGCAAGTGACTTAACCCCAACTGCCCTGTCCTCCCCGCCTCCAAAAATAAAGAAAAAAAAAAAACCCACCAAAAAACCTGCAGACAGTATAAAACACTTGAGAGTCTTGTCTGCCGAGACAAACCAAGGAATTATTATGAAAACATTTATAAAACACTTTTCACACAAATAAAACAACTTGAGAAATATTAATTGCTCATGGATAGGTTGAACCAATAATAAAAACAACAATTCTATCTAAATTAATTTACTTATTCAGTGCCATACCAATCAAACTACCAAAAAAATTTATAGTCCGAGAAATTATAACAAAATTTATCTAGAAGAACAAAAGTCAAGAATATCAAGGGAAGCAATGGAAAAAAAGGTGAAGGATGGCAGCCTAACAAGCAGTACTAGATATCAAACTGTATTACAAAGTGGTAATCATGAAAATAACCTGGTGCTAGTTAAGAAATAGAATGATAGATCGGTGGAATACATTAGGTACATAATACACAGTAGTAAATGACCACAATAATCTAGCTGTTTGATAAAACCCAAAGATCTAAGTTTTGGGGACAAGAACTTATTATTTGACAAAAATTGTTGGGAAAATTGTAAAGTAGTTTGGTAGAAACTTGGTACTAATCAACATCTCACACCACATGCCAAGATAAATCAA
This sequence comes from Pseudocheirus occidentalis, assembly GCA_028646575.1. Classification (NCBI taxonomy): domain Eukaryota; kingdom Metazoa; phylum Chordata; class Mammalia; order Diprotodontia; family Pseudocheiridae; genus Pseudocheirus; species Pseudocheirus occidentalis. The sequence continues at coordinate 170,776,478 of CM053598.1, forward strand.
AATGCATACATGATTTAGAAAGGGTGATATAAACAAATTAGGGGAGCATAGAAAATTTTACCTGTCAGATCAATGGATAAGGGAAGAATTTATGATCAAATGAGAGATAGAGAACATTATGAGATGCAAAATGGATAATTTTGAAATTAAATTTAAAAGTTTTTACAGAAACAAAACAAATACAGCCAAGATTAGAAGAAAAGCAGTAAACTAGTAGAAACAATTTATAGTAAGTTTTTCTGATAAAGCTTCATTTCTCAAATACATAGAGAACAGAGTCAAATTCATAAAAATACAAGTCATTCCCCAATTGATACATGGTCAGAGGATATAAACAGGTAGCTTGCAGAAAGAGAAATCAAAGATGCCTACAGTCACATGAAAAAAATGTTCTAAATCACTATTGATTAGAGAAATGCAAATTAAAACAACCCTGAAACCCCACCTGCACACCTATCAGATTGGCTAATATGACAGAAAAGGAAAATGACAAATGTTGGAGGGAATGTGGAAAAACTAGGAAGCTAACACTGTTAGTGAAGTTGTGAACTAGTTTGACCATTTGAAGAGCAATTTGGAACTATGCCCAAAGGGCTAGAAAACTGTAAATATCCTTTGGCCCAGACTATTAGATCTAGCTTCCAAAGATATTAAAGAAAAAGGAAAAATGTATGCACAATGTATTTATAGCAGCTCTTTCTGTGGTAGTGAAAAAGTGGGAATTGAAGGGATGTCCTTCCATTGGGAAATGGCTGAACAAGTTGTGTTACAGAATTATGACGGAATATACTATTGTGCTATAAAAGAAATAAAGAGTAGGATGCTTTCAGAAAAACCTGGGAAAACTTAAACTGATATAAAGTGAAGTTAGCAGAACCAGAACACTGGTTAACATTAACAGTAATATTGTACAAAGATCAATTGTGAATGACTTAGCTATTCCCAGCAATAGAATAATCCAACATAATTCCAAAGGATGATGAAAAATGCTATCCCTTCCAGAGAAAGAACTAACGGAGTATGAATGCAAACTGAAGCATACTTTTTCACTTTCATCTGTGTTTTCTTTTACAACACAGCTAACACAGAAATGTTTGGCACGAATGTACACGCAAAAATCCATATCAAATTGCTTGCCTTTTCAAGGAGTGGGGAAGGGAAGGAGGGAAGGAATTTAGAACTAAAAAATTATAAAAATGAATGTTAAAAAAACCTTGCCTTTCTGATGACTGGTATTAAAGCTAAAATGACACCTACTTTACAAATATTCCCAAATTCCATATTTGAGATATTTACCACAGATAAGTTCCACTTGCTGGACTCTATTCATGCTGTTAAGTGTATCCATTAAAGGGTCTCTCCTATCTGTTCCCTGGTCACTTTTCCCTTTGTTCTCATAAGCCAGGACTGTGTCATACTCATCTGTCAGGAACAAGACTTCAAGATCTGCATACATTTTCTTTAAAGATAAAATAAAATTATCATCAGAATTTATTACCCTCAAAGCTCAATCTTGTGAAAGATTAATAAATTATCATTTGATGAGCAGAGTTGTAATCAATGAGAAGTTGGAAGTACATGTTAAGAAATCTGAAGCCCACAGTGAAGGGGAAATGCTTTATTTTCTTACCGTCTAGATCACTAGAAACTACAAAAGCTATCTAAAGAACACCAAGAAAAGACTTACACAAGCCCTGTCACATAAAACCCACCAGCAGCCATAAGAGCTTTTAGTGTAACCAAGGGGCTGTACTACATCACTGGTTCTTACTAAATACTGCAGCACTAGTCCAAGTCATCTGCTAAGAAGCGGAAGGAATTTGAGCAAAAAAACCAGATTAATTTCAAATCTTCTAACTTAAGAACTAGTCTTCTAAACCAAAATTTACAGGGGAACAAGAGTCAAAGAGAAAAATATTACATAGTTCTAAATTCCTGCTATGACTATATTCTTGATATCAACTTCAAAATATGCCTTCAGTTCTCAGTGAAAAAAATATATTCCCCAAACAATAAAATACTATAAAAAAATAATAAAAACAACAAAAAATTTAATACTCACCATACAGTCACTACAGGTACATAACTTGTTACGCCAGTTGTGGGGCCAATAGGTGGCAGTATCTTGCTTTACATACTTCTTAGTCCTTAGATCTTGTAATTTGCAGCCTGAAAGGGTTTCTATAGAGTGATGTTCATTCATGGAAACTGTCTAGATTAAAGTGAAGCATAAGGGTTTTTTTTCTTACTGTTTTAAAAACTACTATAGTTTCATTCCTTAGTTTAAATTTTGCAAAATTGTGTTCTTTGGATGCAAAATAGTATAAACATTCAAAGTAAATTATTATAAGTGAATAATGACTAAATTATATATATTTTAATTATATTGATGTTATTATAATGGAATATACTTAATTTATGTATCAAGTTAGTTCACACAATGTTTCATATTTGAATATTAAAATTAAATTTACTTAGCTTAAGCTTTGACTTTTTCATAACCCATAACACCTCTAGGTAGCATTAATGTGATTCTTACTTGTGGATCAGATTCAGAACCAGAGCTGGTAGATGGCTTATCGGCTTGCTCTGCTTTCTTCTCCTCCCTGACATCTCTTCCCTTTTCTAGGACACTCTCTTCGGGGATACTTTCCCGATGATTTGCTCCATTTTCAGCCTTGATGACTTTCTGATCTTCTGCTCCATCCACATTCAGCACTCCATCATCTTCAGCAGTCAGTATTTTGGTGACTGTAGGTACTAGAAGATAATTATCCAGATAATTGTCAGAGAGAAATTTTTCTGCCTCATGTGACACTATTACCTACATAATTCAGGAAAGGCAAACACTCTATAAACTGGAGGGAGATGACAGAAATAAAACTAATAACTAATTCCCACATTTTAAGGATTGTAACAGCCTCTCTTTCAACCCAATAGCCATGGGCTTTTTGGGACAGCTAGGTGGTACAGTGTACAGAGCTGTCAGCCCAGAGTCTGGACGACTCACCTTCATGGTTCAAACCTGGCCTCAGACACTTACTAGCTGTGTGAGCCTGGACAACTGAGGCTGTTTGCCTCAGTTCCTCATCTAGACAAGTGAGTTGGGGAGGGAAATGATAAACTACTCCAGTATATTTGCCAAGAAGACCTAAAATGGGGTCAATGAAGTGTTGGACAAGACTGAAAAATAACAACAACAAAAAGACTGAATGCAGAATCAGGCCGCTTCTTTCATAAATCTAACAATGCTTACCAAGCATTTACAGGGCACAAGGTGTTACATTCAGGGCTATGGGACGATACATAGGGGAAAGAAAGACTCCCTGTATTCAAAATAACTCCTGATTTGTTTAGAAAGGTAGAACATTTAGACATCAAAATATAACCATTCAAAATAACCTATGATAATTTACACTTATATGGGTGCTTTAATAAGATTTGCAAAGTGTTTTCCTCAGATCAATCCTCTGAGGTACATAGTACAAAGTATTATTATCCTCATTTTACAGATGAAGAAAAATTAGGCTCTCAGAGTTTAATTGGCCTGACCAATATCCCACAGCTACTAAGCATTTGGGGCAGATCTGAATCTAGTTCTACTGATTCCAAATCCAGCATTCTTTCTACCACACATTCTCTTTATCAAATGAGTGTTATAGGCAGTAAACCACAACCATGGCGTTGGGTGGGCAAGAAAGGCTTTCATGGAAGAACTAAGATTTTGGCTGGGACTTGAAGGACAGATGCCTCAAGAGAGGTAGAGACAAGAGAGGTCATTTTAAGTGTTGGGAGTAGCAGATTATTGCAGTTAAGAGATGTGGAGGGTTGTGCACCAAATCTAAGAATCTGAAAGGCCTTCAGAGAACATTTGGTCTAATTCAGATCCAAGACTCCCTCTAAAACAGTTGTTCTCAACCTGTGGGTCACGACCCCTCTGGGGTTGAATGACCCTTTCACAGGGCTCACGGGGTCACCTAAGACCATTGGAAAACATATTTCCAATGGTCTTAGGAACCTCCTCTGTCTCCAGGTGGGTCATGCAGATACCACATGCAGATACGCCCACATACGACTATTAAAGGGTCACGGCATGAGGAAGGTTGAGAACCACTACTCTACAACATACCTGTCAAAGGGGTCATCCAGCCTTCACTTGAAGATATCCAGTGAGGAAGAACCCACCATTTCACCCCTACTCCCACCTCAAGCAGCCCAGTTTATTTTGGGATTTGACTTTGTGCAAAAATCTACCTTTCTTGACCTTCTCTCCCCTGCTCCTAGTTTTGCTGTACAAAACCCCTGAAGCTTGGGATAATGGGCCTTCCACACTGGAAGCTGAGTCTACCTTAACAAAGAGTTAAAAAGTCAAGAAATAGGCTGGGAAAATGAGAAAACAACAAAAAAATTCAGACTATAAAATCTTATTGTGGCAACAAGAAAGATCCAAAAAAAAAAACACTCAGAAGAAGACAACAAAGTCAAAGCTCCTACATCCAAAGCCTCCAAGGAAAAATGTGAACTGTCTCATGCCATGGAAGAGCTCAAAAAGGATTTTGAAAACCACATAAGAGAAGCAGAGGAAAAACTGGGAAGAGAAATGAGAGTGATTCAAGAAAATCATGAAAAACAAGTCAACAACCTTGCTAAAGGAGATCCCCCAAAAATACTGAAAAAAAAAACACCCTAAAAAAGACTAACCCAAATGGCAAAAAAGGTTCAAAAAAACTAATGAGGAAAAGAATGCCTTAAAAAGTAGAACTGGCCAAATGGAAAAGGAAACCCAAAAACTCATTGAAGAAAATAATTCCTTAAAAAAATTAAAATGGAGTAAATGAAAATTAATGACTTTATGAGAAACCAAGAAATTATAAAACAGAACCAAAAGGAATAGAAGACAATGTGAAATATCTCACTGGAAAAACCATTGGCCTGGAAAATACATCTGGAAGAGATAATTTAAAAATTACCGGACTACCTGAAAGCCACAATTAAAAAATGAGCCTAGATATCATCTTTCAAGAAATTATCAAGGAAAATAATATTCCTAATATTCCAGAATAAGAGGGTAAAATAGAAATGGAAAGAATCTACCAATAACCTCCTGAAAAAGGTCCCAAAAGGAAAATTCCCAGGAATATTGTAGCCAAATTCCAGAGTTCCCAGGTCAAGAAAAAAAATATTCCAAGCAGCCAGAAAGAAACAATTCAAATATTGTGGAACCACAATGAAAATAACACAAGATTTGGCTGCCTCTACATTAAGGGATTAGATGGTTGGAATATGCTATTCTGGAGGTCAGAGAAGCTAGGATTAAAACCAAGAATCACCTACCCAGCAAAACTGATAATAAGGCATGAAGGGGAAAAATTTACATTCAATGATGTGGAGAAATTTAATTCATTCTTGAGGAAAAACTTGATCTAAATAGAAAATCTGACATTCAAATACAAGAATCAAGAGAAGCATGAAAAGGTAAGGAGGAAAGAGAAATCATAAGGAACTTATTAAAGTTGAATTGTTTACATTCCTAGATGGAAAGATGATATTTGTAACTCATGAGACCTTTCTCATTATTAGTGTAGTTGGACGGAATATATATTATAGACAGAAGGCACAGGGTGAGTTGAATATGAAGGGATGATATCTATAAAATAAAATTAATGGTGAGAGAGAAGAACGCACTGGGAGCAGGAGAAAGGGAGAGGTAGAATAGGGTAAATTATCTCACATAGATGAGACAAGAACAAGTTTTTACACTGGAGGGGAAGAGGGGGGAGGTTAAAGGGAATAAAGGAACCTTATTCTCACTGGAACTGGCTTAAGGAGGTAATACTATAAACACTCAATTGGTATAGCAATCTATTTTACCCTACAGGAAAATAGAGAGGAAAGAGATAAGGGTAGGTGCGTGTGTGTTATAGAATGGAGGGCAGGGGGTAATGGGGAAAGTGGTAATCAGAAGCAAATACTTTTGAGGAGGGACAGGGTGAAAAAAAACAATATGACTATTATGGAAGTGACTACATGTCTACATGACTACAAATGTATAACCTATATTGAACTGCTTGCCCTCTCAATGAGGGTGGGTAAGAAGGAAGGGTGAGAATTTGGAATTCAAAAGGTATAAAAATGAATGTTTAAAATTGCTTTTACATGTAACTGGGAAGATACAAAGGCAACGGGGTACAGAAATTTATCTTATTCTACAGGAAAACAGAAGAGGATGAAGGAAAGGGTTAAAGGGGAGTGATAGGGAAGAATGGGGGAAGGGGTAATTAGAAGCAAAACACTTTTTTTTTTGCCTTTTGGAAGGGGGAAGGCAGGGCAACTGGGGTTAAGTGACTTGTCCAAGGTCACACGGCTAATAAGTGTTAAGTGTCTGAGACCAGATTTGAACTCAAGTCCTCCTGACTTCAGGGTCAGGGCTCTATTGACTGCGCTACCTAGCCAACCCCAGAACAAAACACTTTTGAGGAGGAACAGGGTGAAAGAAGACAGAGAACAGAATAAATAGGGGAAGAAGGAATAGGATGGAGGGAAATACAATAGTAACTGTGAAAAAATTTAAAACAAATTTCTCTAATAAAGGCCATTTCTCTAACATATACAGAACTGTGTCAAATTTATAAAAATAACAGCCTTTCCCCAATTGATAAATGATCAAAAAATATAATTAGTTTTCAGATGAAGTAATTAAAGCTCTCTACAGACACATGAAAAAATATTCTAACCCACTACTGACTGGAGAAATGCAAATTATAACAATTCTGAGGTACTATCTCATACCTGTTAGATAATAGGACAGAAAAGGTAATGACGAATGTTGGAGTGGATGTGGAGAAAATGAGACATTAATACACTGTTGTCAGAGTTGTGTACCACTACTAGGTCTGTACCATGAATGAGATAAAAAACAAAAAGGAAAAGGACCTCTATGTACAAAAAACATTTATAACAGCTCTTTTCTGGGGGTAAAGAATTGGAAATCCAGGGGAAGTACAACAATTGGTGAATGGCTGAACGAGTTGTGGTATGTGATTGTGATGGAATACTACTGTGCTATAAGAAATGATAAGCAGAATGCTTTCAGAAAAGCCTGGAGAGACTCACATGAGTTGATGCAAAGTGAAATGTAATGGGTACAAAGTTAACAGCAGTGCTGTAGAATGATCAGCTGTGAAAAATTTAGCTATTCTCAGCAATACAAGTATCCATGATAGCTCTGAAAGATTTAGGATGAAAAATTCTATCTGTTCCCAGAGAGAGAACTGATGGTGTTTGAATATAGATTAAAGCAACTTTATTTTTCTTGATTTTCTTTTTTAATGTATTCTTTCACAACACAACTATTATGGACATGTTTTGCATGACTACACATATATAACCCATCTGGAATTACTTGCCTCATTAATGGGAGAAGGTTGGGGAGGGAGGAAGGGATAGAATTTGGAAGTCAAAGTTTTTAAAAAAACAACTGTTAAAAATTGTTGTTTACATGTAACTGGGGAAAAATTAAATACTAAATAAATACAAAAAAAAGTATCAGGGCTTGATTTAATTTTGTTCATTGTCTAGACTTAAAAAACTGCTAATAATGCAGATTAAACTTAAAAGTATATGTGCACTGATTCCCCTTCCCCTCCCCACCATCATTTAACATTAGCCAGTAGAGTCCCTGATCTCAGCAGAAGTCGGGGAGGAGGCTCAGAGACTGAAGGCATCATCAGACTGGAGGCTAATAACATAAGAAGTGGCATTTACATAGCACTTTAAATCCATTATCTCATTTAAGTCCCACAATACCAGACTATTAAGGGAGAAATACAGCAAAGGAATAGTAAAGGCAAATGCAATATGGACGGGGTGGACAGGGCCTCAGGAAGAAATATACCTAATCTACTCTAACTACTACCTGAAACAAAACTTCCCTTCAGAGTACTGAAACAACTGGTTTTCCCCTTAGTTTTTTCACCAAATGATCTAGAAACCACTCATTTTCACAATACTTTATTTCTTTTTGCAAAAAAAAAAAAATTTATGCAACATAAGAAGGTTCAAATCTATGACTTTATCAGTCTTTTAAGAGCTCTTGGAATGAAAACTCTTACCAATAAAAATTACCAATTCATTCGTGAGAAACAAAGGAAGGAATTCTGTTTCCACAGGATTAATACTAACTACTCCCAGCTTTGCAGGAGTGATAACTGGATGCAAATCAGAGGTTCTAATCAGAGCTATGACCTAAAAGAATCAAGCTTCTGATCAGAAGCTTGTACACATAATTAATGAGCTGTTTAATATTATTCAACACGCCCCCAGGGTGGAGCAAGATAATTTAAATGCACATGCAATACAAGACAAGACAGGGGAAACATATCAAGCAGTAGAATATGAAATAGGTGGTTCAGGAAGTTACACCCAAAACAAAGGGGTGAAATCTGAATAGGGAACTGGAAATAGCTTTGTATTTGAGCAAGTGTGCTCCTTTAGGGAGTTACCCACTCACAAGGAATGTAAAATAAAGTAGCTTTCCTGGCTACATCAAGGAGCATCTTCTTTCTGGAGGGAGCATGCTTCTCATCATCTATAAATTACAATAGCCTTGCCCTCCCACCCTCACCCCTATTATAGTAGCTGGCAACACCACCCTTCCAGTTCCTCAGGCTCACAACCTAGGAGTCATCAAAGCTGTTATCAAGGCCTATCAACTCCTCATCACCTCATGCCAGAATTATTGCAATAGCCTGATAACAGGTCTGCAGGCCTTAAGCCTCATTCAATGACTAAAGTGATTTTCCTAAAACACAGGTCCAATCAGGCCTCTCCCTCTCCCTCTCTCCTTCTCCCCCTGCAGCTCTGGCTGTTTTCTCCAGCTGTCTCTTACGCCTCAGATGTTTTCTTCTCTGCTCCCTGGCTTTAGGTGGACCTTAAGTCCACCTAAAAGCTCATCTTTTACTGGAAGTATTCCCCAAGCCCTCTTAATGCCCTCTGTTAATTATTTCCTCTTTATCCTGTGTACAGCTTATTTGTACATGTTTGTTTGCATGGTGCCCCCCCAGTAGACTGTGAGTTTAAATGCAAGGATTGTCTTTTGCCTCTTTTTGTGCCCAACATATAATATAGTAGGTGCCTGAGACTGAGTCTCAGAAAACTGCCTGGGGTCTTGAGATATTAAATAATTTCTCAGTATAAGGGTAGTTGGAGAAAGTAAAGGGGAAGGAGATAAGAGGGAGGGCATGATAGACAGGAGGACAGACTTCAGGAAGGGGTAATCAGAATGCATGCCATCTAGGGGTGGGGGGAAGGGAGAGATGGGGAGAAAATATGGAACTCAAAATCTTGGGGAAATGAATGCTGAAAACTAAACATTAATTAATGAAACATGCAAATTTATAAATGTGCATAAAAAATAAAATGTGAAAAAAAGATTATTATTGTCTATTAAAAAAAAAAGATCCTACTATAGTGGAAGTTATTAGAGGGGTAAGGGTTTGACAAAGAAAAAGAACCAACCTCCTGAATTGCTAACATGTTTTTTTTTTTCCTAACATGTTTTTCTATTCCTCTAGTTTAGACTCATCACTTATTGGACATCAAGGATGCAAAAAGGCCTCTCTCAGTTTAGGAACAGAGCTATGCATTCATAGAGAAGTATGAACTGACAATGTAAGTCAATCAGTTCAAGACTTGGAGCAGGCCAAGGCACTGGATACCTGATAACCTTCGACACCCAAAAGAAGGCTCTCTAAAGTAAGGTAGGGAAGATTTTAGGAGTATGAGGGTTCATGTCCTTAACCCACTGGCTACATAAGTAGGGAAAGAAAAAAGAGATTTAGAGTTGGAAACCCTCTATTTTGGTCCTAACTTTGTTAAAAGCAATAGCTAGAGATGATTAAACATAATTTAATCCAACTCTTTCATTTTATAGAGGAGGAAACCAAGGCCTAGTGAGGCACAGTGCTATGGTGCCCAAGATCTCACAGAAGTATGCAAGATGGAGCTGGGCTCTAGGTCTCCTGATTCCAAGTTCATTACTTCTCTCAGTGGGCCATACTGAGTGGCTTGCAGGGGACTCTGAGTACTGTAGCTGGAATAGAGAATCTGGCTTGGAAAGCAGTGGAAATGGCATTTGAAAGGGAAAAACTGGGATAAGATAGAGAAGGTTAAGCGGTATGGACTTTATTCCTCTGGCATTATAAGTTTCTCAACAGAAGAGTAAGTATTATCCTAAAAAGAAGAATCTGGCCCTGTTGTATCATCTTAGAGAAAGGTGAGAATGGTGACTGTAAAAACAGGTAGAAATTGACTGTGGTAATCTTAGTAATCTTAGGTAATCAACGAAAGCCTGTGGTGATAGGGGTAAGAATTGTAAAGAAAGGGGGCGGCTAGGTGGCGAAGTGAATAGAGCACCAGCCCTGGAGTCAGGAGTACCTGAGTTCAAACCCGGCCTCAGACACTTAACACAAAAAACTAGCCGTGTGACCTTGGGCAAGTTACTTAACCCCAACTGCCCTCCAAAAAGCAAGAAAAAAAAAAAAAAAAAAAAAAGAATTGTAAAGGAAGGAGATGCTGACTGTGAAAGAAGAAATGACAATACCAATGAATAATATGAGAAAAGTTTAAGCACTCTCTAGCTTTCAACAAAGCCTTCTCTGATGTCTACTGAACTGATAATTCTAATTGAAATAGTTAAAGCCATGCCCTTCATTGACATCCATTTTCTAAAGGTGTACAAACAAAATTTTATAGTTTTTTTTCTATTTCCCATAATACCTAGCAGTAGTGGGCCTGTCACAGTGTACTTAAATGATAGCTTGATTGACAGGTTAAGTTAACATTATACGTCTGGAAATATGACAAAAGAGAAATTTACCTGCTAATTGTGCAGCATAAGCCCACAAAAAGGAACAGCGTTTCATGCAAGCTTGGCACACCATCTCTTGGAAATCCCCACTTTCAGGAGGTACTGCACCCAGATGCTGTCAATTTATAAAATAGAATGTTCCAATAACCTCCAATTTGTTCAATAAATACATTAATTTTTAAGCAACTACTAAAATAGTGCATTTGTAATATTCACAGTACATAATAACTTTTAGTAAGTTCTTTTTACAAAACAGAAGACACTAATTCTAAAAAAAAGATCTTGAGTTCTAAAGTATTAGCTTTAAAAGATGAAACACTCCTCACCCTTCCATGGAACCAGTCTTCACAAACTACACACTGAATCATCTCATCTGGAATCTAGCACAAAAAGGAAAATGCTGTGATAAATGAAGATACCCAACATATACAAGTAGTTCACATGCACAAAATTTTAAGTCATTCTATGTTTATAGTGTCAATTAGTGGAGAACTCTTCATGAAGTTTCTATATGTCCATCTGCACAATTAGGTTTCAAATGTATATTTTAGCTTAAATATTAAATGGAAAAAAAATGAGAAAAGTAGTAAAACTGGCCATAAACAGTACAATATCATCAAAATGAATCAGAAAATCAATGCTGAAATCTGAATCTTGTTAATAAAGGCAATAAAGGCAGTGAGGAAGTCAGGATAACCTGAATTCAAGTCTTTCCTCTGAAATGTACTAGTTATGTTACCACTGGAAAATAAACCACTAACATCACAAGGTCCAGGTAACTCTTTAAGAATATAAGCTGCAAATATAAGCTGATCTGTAGTAGCAGGGAGATCTCACGCTGGGAATTCCTTATGCAAGCCTCCTTACCCCAAAAGGACCCCAGTAAAAGCAACAATAGAATTCTAAGATACAGAGAGGTATCTAATTTTTAAATATCCTTCTTTTAGTCTAGTCTTTCATACCTAAAGATAATTTTTATATGTATATTGCTTACACTTATTGTATATATTTGCCCTTTAATTTTAAAATTTCTTTTAAAACTGGCATTTTTCCTTTTATCTTCTGCCCTTATTACTTTAATTTTTCCCTTTCTCTTTATTGGTTCATTTATGACTTCTGTCCCACTTTCTTTAATCCCATATAAACAGCAAGTATTTAATCTACACACACACATACAAAAGATTGATTCATAGCTGTTTTCAATTTATTCTTCCACAATTTAATTTAGCAACTGTAGCCCAGAGATAATTAGAAGGCATAGAAAAGAGACTATTTACTCAGAGGCAGACTGAAAAATGACTTAAGGAGGTACCAGTAATAACAGGAAAGATATGGGCAGTAGCACATTATTACACTTGAACCTAGAGCCCCCTTGTGGTCTTAAAATCCAAACTGCAAACTTAAACCCCCACTTCCTCATAAGGGAGAAAAAAATGGCAAAACTCAATGATACAGATACAGATTAACAGGACAGATTGAATGGTTACCATCTGACCGAAGCAAAATTTATAATGACAAGACTTGTGTGACCTTGGGAAAGTAACTTTTTCTCTCTCTGGCTTAGTTTCCTATGTTGTCCCTTTCAACACAAAGATGATCCCAAAGTAACAGAAAAATTTGTTAGGGCTTTAAGATACTTTAAAAATCGGCCTAGTTCAATTTTACCATTTCATATATGAGAAAATGGATTCTGAGAGAGCTGAAATGAGCTGCCAACATGACACAACTATTTCCTGGCACGGCTGGGACTGGAACCCAGGGATGGGGAACCTGTGGCCTTGAGGCCATATGTGGCCCTCTAGGTCCTCAAGTGTAGCCCTTTGACTGAATCAAACTTAACAGAACAAATCCCCTTAATAAAAAGACTCGTTCTTTAAAACTTAAGACTCAGTCAAAAGACCACACCCAAAGACCCAGAAGGCCACATGCGGCTTCAAGGCCACAGGTTCCCCACCCCTCCTAGGCTACCTTAACTCTATTATTTATAATATACCTGGCTGCCTCAATCATTCTAGGTCCTTAAGAAGAAAGCCTAGTCACAAGGAAGCTCAATTCTTACCATGCATTCCCATGATGCAAGGGCTTAGGTCACAGGTGACATGGACTCTAGTCTTGACCCTCAATTTTCTTACCTCATCTTCAGGATCAGGATAAGGTCTCTTGCAAATGCAATACAGTCCAAAAAAGTTGTCATTATATTTATTGCCTGAATTTAACTTTCCTTTTTCCTAAAAATAAGATGATACTAGTTTCAATATACAATATGATCTAAATTTGAATTGCAGAAAAAGGATATACACCATGGAAATTATCTTGGCATTACAAAAATTTCTGCCCAAAACAAAGTCTCTCCTTTAAGATAGCAGTGTCAAACTCAAATAGAAGCAGGGACTACCAAACCAGATAAAAGTATTCAGTGGACTGCATATTTATTGACTTAGAAAACCACCTATTAACATATTAATTAGATATATTAATCTATGTTTTATTATATTGTTACTTACTTTGTTAAATGTTTCCCAATTACATTTTAATCTGGTTAGAGTTATGCATGGAAAGGTTCAGGGGCTGGGTGTTAGAAACTTCTGCTTTAAGACATTTTCGAAGTTCAGCCCCTCAAAGAGGTTTTGTCTAAGATACAGGGAAAAAGAAAAACTTTCTTCTTCCTCTTTCTTGATATTAGTGGCAAATCTTGGCTTTTCAGTAGGATAGGGCTTATATTTATTATAATTATCAGCCTCTCACAAATTAACAGGACAGATTGAATGGTTACCATCTGACAGAAGCAAAAGACACAAAGGCAGCTACCACACCAATAATGAAATAGAATGGCAATGTGGGAAACAATACCTGACACAGTAGACAAATGGGAATCACCTTAAACTAAAAAAGAGACTGAAATCCTGGCAGAATTTCAGATGTCATCTAACGTCCTGTCAGACTGATCAAGGGTCCCAGAAAGGTGAGATAATAGTCCTACTTCTTCAAATTAATTGCTCTTCCTCAAAGAGCAAACAGGCAGATAGCTCAAAGCCTTCAGTAATCAAATCATGATTAGATAATTTAATATCCCTTCATTTATTTTCAAAGGTAATTTTTTTTCTTATTAAAGCAAATTTGCTGAGTAAACCTATGTTTCTGTTAACTAAGAAAACTACTTATGCAGACTACCTTTAGGAGATAGTTTTATGAACTGCTGTGTTTAGAACAATTCATCACCAACCATATGGTGAGGAGTATCTCCAAATGAAACTAGACTGTCAGATGACAGAGATAAGGATTCATTAATAGGTATACACCCAAAGTCTTTCCAGCTTGTAATTTACTTTCAAAACCATCAAGATCTGAAGGTCAGGGGGGCGGAGCCAAGATGGCGGCATAGAAACAGCAAAGCACCACAGCTCCCACACAAATACGCTAAAAAACTCATAAAATGGGACGCTAAACAGATTTTCAAGCTCCAAAACTCTCCACAAGACAGAAAGCACTACAGGCAGCACAGGAGGTGGGGCTCTTCACAGCAGTCTGGGAGCCTTGGCTGAAACCCCGGCCGGCTCAGGCCCTGGGGCATCGGGCAGGGAACCTCGGCTATAGCAGAGCAGATCGGCTGCACTGGAGGCAGAGTTACCACATTTCTCAGGCCAGAAGAAAAAAAGGCTAAGAGAAAGGTCAGTGGATTTTGCTAA
>CM053598.1:170791530-170843875 GCA_028646575.1 Pseudocheirus occidentalis
GGAAAGCTCTGTTCCAAATTGCTGGGGTTTTCCCAGCTGCCGGAGCTATTAGGGGGGTGTTGCAAGTCCCCCCAGCTTTGGCTTGCTGAAAGTGCACCCCAGGACCACCACCCAAGACCACGATCCAGATCCAGGCCTCTCATCGCAAGAGCACTTGACCCTGATCAATTGATTCAGCCCCCCTACGAAGTCTGCATGCCAGGGGCTCTGAAGCAGCCCAGTGGGGGAATCTGCTGGTTACAGCCGTTTATGCCCTTCCCCCACTGCTTCCTTGCCCTGGGGGTAGATTGGCTGAACTGCTTTTCCTCCCCCAAATTTAGGTTGAAAGCTTCACTCACTTTCACTGACCTTTAATCCTGGCTTATGCAGTTTGTACAAGTGTAGCATGAACTATGCTTTAGATCTTCTCTGAAGTAGACTCACACTCTGGCTTGGGTGCCTCAGCTCTTCCAGGCCCGCCCAGAGCCTGGCCACATGGTGGTTTCAGGCTGGGCTGGTCTCAGCTCCCGGCCTAGGATGAGCCCCTCCAGCCAGCTGCCTTTCTCTAATCCCTGTTTTTCACACTTTCTTTAATCCCTATTTTTTACACGTTGGTAGATGTGGAGGTGCTGGAGGCTGTAGATCTTCTCTCTTGTAGACTGGCTGCGGCTCAGCTTGGCTCCTTCCTACTGCCCTGGCGCCTGGCTGTGGTTTCGGTTTCAAGCTGGGCTGGCCTTGGCTTGCGTCCTGCCACGATGATCCCTTGCTGCCAAGCTGCCTTCCACGAGAAATGTGTTTTCTGTATTTTTTAAGTTTGAGAGTCCTAGAATTTGTCCAGTGTCATTTTTTTTTTTTTGCTTTTTGGAGGGCAGTTGGGATTAAGTGACTTGTCCAAGGTCACACGGCTAGTTTTTTGTGTTAAGTGTCTGAGGCCGGATTTGAACTCAGGTACTCCTGACTCCAGGGCCAGTGCTCTATTTACTGCGCCACCTAGCCATCCCCCAGCATCATATTTTTATGGGTGTTTAGGGTGGCTGTGTGGGAGCTGTGGGATGCTGCTGCTTCTACGCCGCCATCTTGGCTCTCGATCCAAAAGTATGTTAACAGGTTAGACTCTAGGTACCAAAACATTGGTCTGAATCTAGGAAAATAAATTTCAGTGGGATAATTGTAAAGTCTTATGCTCAGGTACAAAAAATCAACTTCTTTAAGTATAAGATGGAAGAAGCACAAATAGACAAGTTGTTCTAAAAAGTATCTGATGGGGTTTAATAGATTGCAGGCTCAATATGAGCTGACAGTGTGGTGTTGCAGTCAAAAAAGCTAATGCAATCTTGGGTTACATTAAGAGAGGTAAAGGTTCCAGGAATAGTGAGAGTATATTCTTGATATACTCTGCCATTACTAATCATACCTCATATAGAGTACTCTGTTCAGTTCTGAGCACCACAGTTTAAGAAGGACGCTAATAAAATGGGAGAGTGTCCAGTGGAAGACAATCAGGATGATGAAGCGCTTTGAATCCATGTCATATGATGACCAGTTGAATAAACTGGATGTATTTAGCCTGGAGAAAAGACTCAGAGGATCCATGGTACAGTCTTCAAGTATTTAGAAGACAGTCATGTGGAAGAAAGATTAGACTTATTCTATTTGGTCCCAAAGGGCAGATTCAGGAGCAATGTATGTAAGTTGCAAAGAAGCAATTTAAGTTTAATTTCAGGGAAAACTTCCTAAAAGTTTAGGTGCCTCATTACAAAGTGAATTTTTCCCTACTTATAGGTCTTTAAGCAGAGGGTAGATAACCACTTACTGGGCATTTTATACGGATGATTCTTTTGGAATATGGGACAATAGTCCCTTCTAGCACTCAAATCTTGTGGTTCTATGATTCTGCGGTGGCTCCCTCCCAAACATCAATGGTTAGAGTGTAAAGCCTATGGCATCATGCTTGATGGTGTTATATACATGGCATCATATACATTGGAAAGCTGTGTACTGACTCCACAGAGCCTTCTACTCAAACCTTGGGGTCCCTAGAATATTTATCAGTCGGTGATAAAAATACTTGTAGGCGTAAGTTTCTATATTTCTTGGTTCCCACTAATACCTTAAGTAGGTTGCCCTTAAAATCTCAAAATTCAAGAGAATTAATCCTGCCAGATAAAATATACACAAAGATACTTCTCTCACATCACCTTGGCTATGAGAGTGCTCTTCCTGGTTCTTAGATTGGTAGGACTTCGCAGATCAGATAGCATGTTGCTTAGATCTTTTACTCTCCTTCAAGGGAAAAGAAATTGATTCACAATATCTCCAAGTGTTTACTAATACATATTTTCCAGGAAAGCTACTCAAATTGATAGCACACCTATTATTATCTTGGGTTATTAGAACCTGTTTCATACCAGCTCTAGAGTGTTCTCTTAGGTCATGTCCAAAATCATATAGATTGCTTTAAAAGTCATGAATTGGTGGGTTTGGGGTACTGGTTGCCTTCGCATATCTTGCATAGAATTGATTATAATCTGGTGCAGTATTTCATTGTACACATGCAACTTCTGTTATTTCACCATGTTCTTAGTATCAAGGAACTAATTTTTAGAAACTAGAAATCAACCAGAGATCAATCTCTCATGTCCATTCTTTACTATTTCATATTAGATGTTCTCTAAGTGGTTAGTTATGTAATAAGTTTACTAGCATTGAAAGAAAGCAAAGATAACCCATTTACAAAACTTGCTGATCTTAGTGAAAATTTTAAAACTATGTAAATAAGCACAATACACAGGGTCTTGGGTTAAGAGGGAGAAATAAGGTCACATCTGCTGGAGTTTTCCAGATGTTTTGAGATAAAGTGATATGTCCTTGTCTAGGCATGTTGAACAAGTGTAGCATAAACTATCAATAACACATGTCTACAGATCAGCTCATTAAATGGCAGCAAAAAAAGAAGGGTATACAATGTTCCCTTTAATGTGGGGTATTGGACAAAGACCTGGTTTCAGAGTCAAGAAAGGCTATGTTTAAGTCCTGCCTCTTACACATATTAACTGTGCCACCTTACAGAAATCACTACTACTACCAATTGTGTGGAATGAGTGAAAACTTCTCAATCTGGGATTGTTAACCTTCCCTTCCCTCCCCTTCCCTGACTGCTGTCAATCACTTTTATCTTCCTTTGTCTGTTTTCCTGCCTTGGTGGGACCCTCCCCCTCTCTTCTCTTGCAGTCCCAGTAGGGAAGAATTTGTCGAGGTGTGCCTCTCCACCAGTGAGAGAGGAGACAGTCTGGAAAGGGGGCTTGACTAAGTTAAGTTATAAATTCTGGTTCTGCCCTTTGAAACACGCCCTCTCTCCCATGCCCAGGCATGGGAGCAGATTGCCCTCTTCTCCCAGGGAAAAGAATAAATTCCTGTTCTTATCCTAAGGCATCTTTGTATTTACTTTTTTAACTAAATTAAGGATGAAGGGTATTTTTCAACCCAAACACAATGTCTTCAGAAACTTTCTGAAACTATAACAGGATAATTGCTACTCTGAATTGGCAGTTTCCTCACCAGGAAGACCTGAATGAAATCACAGGTCTTGATTTTTTAAAATGAGAAAAGTCCCATCTTTGACATACATTTGTTATTGGTTAATTGGCTTAAGTTGTGTCCTACTGTTCTTCATGATCCCTTTCGGGGTTTTCTTCGCAAAGATACTGGAGTGGTTTGCCATCTCCTTCTCCAGCTTATTTTATAGTTGAGGAAGCTGAGATAAACAGGGTTATGTGATTTGCCCAGGGTCACACAGCTAGTAAATGTCTGACTGACTCCCAGCCCAACACTCCATCCATTGTACAGTCTCCCTGTTTTTCAGGAGTCCTTAGGCAATGATGAACTAAAAACAAGAGTAGTCAGATCCAGAATAGAACAAAACTCTTGAAAATTGTTTTTACATTATTTCCCTCACGGTAGGAACAATATCCTATGACCCTGCTCCACTCAGGTGTGGGTTAGTTTTCCTATAAAAGATATTGAAATCGTCCTTGAGACTTAATTGGCTCAGGGGACTGTTGATGCAGCTTTCTAGTGGACCAAGTACAAAAAAGCCAGGACAAAAAAGCCCTCAAGCTTCCAAGTGGCAGATCACCATGAACAACACAAAGGCCAAGAAGATGTACCTAATGTGAATCAATGCTGTATCCTAGCTGAATCTCCTTTCTTTGCACTGAATATCCTTCTCCTGCTTTGACTAAGTAAACTTCATTTTGTCAAGTGTTAGATGTTCTATAAGTATCTCAATTCATTCCAGTTTTCAACCTAACTTACCAGATAGTCCTGATAGGCTTGATCTATGAAACTACTGATTTCCCCCATCCCTCCCCTCCCCCAACAACTCTCACTACTCTCAGGGAATGGGGAGATAAATTAGGGAAAGGAGTTGTATGGTAAAAACTTGTTCAGATCAGCTCTGCAAACAATGACAGCAAACAAGAAGTAAGAGGGTTGGTTTAGTCTCCTGGCCTGACCTTAGCAGAGTCTGCAGTTTCACAAGAAGTACCACTTTCCTGGTTCCATTCCAATACTTGTCTCATGCTCTTCTCTGGTTCCATCTCTCTTCTATGTCTGTCCTAATGCTATAAAATACCTTTCTAACACTACGCTAAATCATTGTGACGACAATGGACAACATATTTGCTTTTGTTGTGGTGGTAATCAGTTGTTTGAGTCATGTCTTTGTGACTCTGTTTGGGGGTTTTCTTGGTAAAGATACTGGAATAGTTTGCCATATCCTTCAGCACATTTTACAGATGAGAAAACTGAGGCAAACGGTGTAAAGTGATTTGCCCAGGTCAGATAGCTAGTAAGTATCTGAGACCAGATTTGAACTCTGTTTTCCTGACTCTGGGCACAGTGCTGTATCCGCTGAGCTACCTAGCTATCTCATGTACTTGCTTTACCTCTTATTTTATTAGAGAGGCCTTGAGTTTAACTCTATTACCTGTAACGCTGGCTCTTAATTTGAGATATATTTTACTTACTTTAATAATAAAATTATTTACTTTAATAGCACTTACTTTAATAACAAAAGGTCTGTTTACTCCTATGCTTTAAAAATTTTTTTTGACAGAAATGAGTGTTGTAGTTAATCAAAAGCTTTTTCTACATCTATTAAGGTAATCATGTGATTTTGTTGGTTTTGTCATGAATATGGCTTATTATGTTTATAATTTTCCCAGTATTGAATCTACCTTACATTCCTATTATAAATTCTATGTGGTCATAATGTGCAATCATTTTTACGTGTTGCTGTGGTCTCTGCTAACATTTAAGATTTTGCATAAAAAGCATGGAAACAGTTCATGTTGGAGAGGTTGTGGAAAGATAGGTAAATTAATACATTGATGATAGAGCTATAAATTAGTATTACCATTCTGGAAAGCAATATCGAATCATGCAAATCAGGTGACTAAAATATCCATATCTTTTGACCCAGACATTGCACTGCTAGAAATACACTACAGAAAGTCATTAACTAAAAGAAAGGTTCTGTGTTCATCAAAATATTTTTAGCAACACTTTTTTAGTAGCAAAGAACTGGAAATAAAGATGATTCCCATTGACTTAAGAAACAAGCAAATGAATAAAGCCATTCTGGTTCATTACATTAATGTAGTTATGTAATATTTATGGAAGAAATAACATAAGAAATGTTATTAGAAATAACATAGAAAAGTATGGAAATAGTTGCATGAATTGATGCAGTGTGATAAGCCAAGAAAATAATATGGCTACAACAATGCAAATGGAAAGAATGATCACAAAGCAACTGAAATACGGCAAAATTACATAGAACAAGGAAGAGATGAGAAAATACCCCTGCTCACTCTGATGTAGGACTGGGAGGTCCATGGGTATGGAGCAATGAATATATTGTCAGATTTTTAAAAAATATATTGCTTTACTTTCTTTTTTCTTAAAAATTTATTCTTTATTTTATGGGATGGCTCTCTGGGAAAAGAGAAGGAATACTGGGAGAAATTTTGGTAATATAAAAACAAAAATATACCAACAAATATTTTAAAGAAAAGTAATGTTTTGAAATTATAAGGAATAAGCTTGGCTCTAAAGAGATAATATGAAAAGATGCCTTCCCTTGCTCCTTTGCAAAGGCTGGAATACAGGGTTGTGAAATTCTCCGTATGTCCAAAAAAATGTATGTTTACTGATGTTGCTTTTTCTCATCTTTCTATTAAAAACATGATTTGTAAGTAGAGCTAGAGATATCTCTTAGGGAAGAAGGAGGGATGGGGAGGAAATATAAGATCTAAGCTGTACTGTTAAGAGAAAGCTGGACTTAGGAAGACTTAAGTTCAAATATTATCTTAGACACATATTAGCTGTATGATCTTCAGCAAGTTATAGCCTTAGTTTCTTGAAACTTGAAATTAGGATAATAGTGCATCCAATGAGATAGTTATGTGCAAATGTATTTTTGCAAGTTTTAAATCACAACATAATTGTTAGCTACTCTATTACATAGACAATATAAAAATATGCACTTTTTTTCAAAATTTGGGTTGATAAATTAGTGATATTGCTCTCTAGTTTTCTTTCTCTGATTTCTTTCTCTCATTTAGCTATTAAGACCATTTTTTAATAAGAAGGAATTTGTAGGATCCTTGCTTTTTTCTATTTTTGCAAACGGTTTATATAATATTGGAATGAATTGTTTTTTAAATCTTTGAAAGAATTCACTTATTCATCTAGGCCTGGTTTTTCTTTGGTAAATGATTTAGGACTTGTATTTAAATTATCTTATTCTGTTAATTTGGTTATTTTTTTTCCTAGCTATTCATCCATTTCATTTAAAATATCAACACTGTTGGCATGTACTTGGGAACATGATTCCAACAATCTTTTTAAAATTTCTTTGTTGTGATTTCTCATTGTCCATTTTTGATATTAGCAGTATGATTTTCTCCTGGTTAGTCAGACTAACCACTGGTCTCTCTAGCTTAGAGTGCTTTCTTCTCCAAAATGGCTTCTAGATTTATTCATTAATGCAATGGTTTTAGGCCTTCAATTGTTTAAATTTCCTTTTTGATTTTGAGAATTTATTTTGGGGTGCTCAGTTGAAGTTTTGAAACTTGATGATTTTTCTTCTTCATTGTTGGTGTATTCTTTCCTTCCTGAACCGGGTCTCTTCGTAAGGGCCAGGCTCCCACTGCTCTTGCAGACTTGAATGGAATGCTGAGCTCCTATCTTGTTTAAGGTCTTTCTACAGTTCAACTTTCCACTGCCTGCTCTGCACAAAGTGTTGGCAGGTTGCAAATTGTTCTGAATCCTTTGGGTATACAGCTTACTGAACTCCTGAAGGCTGTCAGGAATGGCTCAGTTCTCAGGCTCCAGCTTTAAAGAACCTCTAGGTCAAGTGGGTTTGTTGCTGCCATTTTTGTAGGAGCTTGCTGCTTTGCCATTTAAAGACTTCTGGGCAGTCTTTAATATAGCTGATCATTTTCTCAATGATATGCTCTTCTCTAGGTTTTTACGACAATACTATATCCTGGTTCTCCTCCTACCCATCTCTGTCTCTTACTCCCTTGCTGCATCTCCATCTAGGTCACATATGTTAATCTAGGTCTGTCCCACATGACTTTGTTTTGGTCTTCATTTCTCCCTCTATACTCTTTCACTCGATGACCTTATCCCTTCCCATGGATTTAATTATCATCTCTATGCTGATGATTCTTAAATCTACAACCAGAAATTCTCTGATGACCTCCAATCTTGCATTTTCAAATACCTATTGGACATCTTGAACTGGATGTCCCATAGACATCTTATACTCAACATGTCCAAAACACAACTTACTTGCTTTTCTCCAAAACCATCCCCTCTTCCTGCTTGCCAGTTAATTTTGAGGGTACCATTATTCTCCCGGTGACCCAGGCTCAAAACCTGTGTTAGCCTTGATTTTTCATTTTCTCTTGACTGCCCCCCCCATCCAATGTTACTAAGACCTATTGATTTTACCTTTGTAATATCTCTTCTATGTGTTCTCTTCTCTCCTCTCCGACACTATCGCCACCCTAGCGCTGACTCCTATCACCTCACTCCTGGACTGTTGCAATGGCCTTCCAGTTGAATTTTGTGATGAATGAAAACCCTGAGACAGTTTCTGGGTAATTAATAATCAATTTATTAATCAGGCTGGCTGATGGTCAGTGGTTTCTCTCAGTAAGATGCCAGGGGAGACTTTGAAAAGCTTTAAATCCCTTCTGAAAGGGAATTCCCCTAAGGCATGAAAATGAACTGGTTGATGGACATGTAAGGAGGAGTTGGGCTAAAAGTTTTCAGCTCCTCTGGGTGAGAATGTGGCTTGATCAGCAGCCTCAAGGCATCTGGGCCGGGGACCAGCTGGACCTCTCTGGCTAGTTTTCTCCTTCATGAGCTGGATTGCCCTAACTCTAATGGAGGGGACCAAGGAAAAGGGGTCCTCCAGGCAAAGCCTCACACAGATCTGTTTATACTCTAAAGGGAAATTAGGTCTCCCAGTTGGGTGGGGTTAATGAGCATGTGCCTGGAGGACTAAGAGCAAACTCCTCACTTAGCCTTGAAGCCCTTCAAGAGACTGACCTTGAGTTGGGTTTTAACAGAAATAGAGGGAAAAGTGGGGAATCACAAATTAATAGTTATTAATATGATAGTATAGTATTAATTTTTCCCAACTCCCCACCACAAGTCTCTTCCCATTTCAGTCCATTCTCTACTCAGTTGTCTACTAAGGTGCACAGTCAATAAGCTCCAGTAGTTCTCTCACCTCCGGATCAAATATAAAATCTTGTTTGCCTTTCAAAGATTTCCAATCTTCTAACACCATACATCCCAGTACTCTTGACCTCCTTCTTGTTTCTCAAACAAGAAACCACATGTCCTCATTCCAAACATTTTCCTTGGCTGTCTTCCATGCATAGAATGCTAACTCTTTATCACTAGCTACACCTCCTGTCTTCCCTGGCTTCCTACCAAAAAAAAAACCCCTCACCTTTTACAGGAAGCATTTCCTAGAGGGGGGGGGTGTCCCCTTTTTGCTAGTGCTTTCCCTTTGTTATCTGCAATCTATTTTCTATATATCTTGTAGGTACAGTTGTCTCCTCCTTTAGTGTTCCTTGAGAGCAATGGCTATTTTTTTTCTCTTTTGTATCCTCAGTGCATAGCAAAGTATGCCTAGTTCCTGGCACAAGGTGCTTAAAAAATGTTTACAATTAACAAAATATAAAATATATACAGAGTAAATGGAAAATTACCTTAGCGCGCAGGCTCTAGTAGATGTAAGAGCTGGAAAGGCTTACTGTTTTATTTTAAGCCACAGCTACAATTCCATCTATAAGGAACTCTTCATTAACGAAGTCCCTTCCTTTTACCAATGCAGATCATTACCTGCCAGGAAACTTTCAGCTTTAGGGAGCTGCATGAGGTATTACAGTTAGTTAATGTTAAGTGATTTTCCCAGGATCATACAATCGGCGTTTGGCAGAGGTATTCAAACAGAAGTCTTCTGACCTCCACCAGGCCCTACTTAACTGTATAGTTTAACCAGCATGAAACAGCAGACTATTAAGGTATGTTGGAGGGAAATTAGGGACATTTTAAGCTTTGAATCATGAAGGAAAGCTATGGTCCCACACTAATCTTCTGGTGGCACTGAGAAACCAGTCTACAATTTTATGCTCTTTATGAATTCGGTATTTTTAATCTTTGAAGATCCTAAAGTCCTAGATATCTACAAATGCAAAATATATCTGAATAAGGAAAGGTCCCACCATGTAAAGAGCACAGACCCTGGAATCAGAGGATCAGGGTTTCTTTCCTAGTAGCTGGATCACTTTGACTCTCTCCAGGGGCACACTGGAGCCAGCTCAAAACACTTTGCAAGAAAGATGATTGTTAAGTGTTTCAATGTGAGCATTAGCACTTCTACTTCTGAAATCTACAAATGCTGCTAGATTTGTCAGTTTTGTTCTTTGCTTAGACTTAAGAAAGCCATGGGGGGAAATGTAAAGAATGCATTTAAAATGCACTTAAAAGAATGTAGTACTTTTTTTTTTTTCTCCCGAAGAGCAGGTTGTTAAACATAAGCAGCACAACCCAGGCTCTCTCTCACCTTTGGTTCTCTGACACTTAAACTAAGGGATAACCCACTTATCACCTATGAGGATCAAGCGACACAATGTACTTTTAGAGCACTTGCTCTCTAAAACGTGACTGAACACATAGCTAGGTGCCTAAAAATCACTGCAGTCTTAATCTATCTAGGAAGATTCCAAAGCTTCCTGTCCTTTTAAAAAAAAGTCACTTTTCTCCTCCTTAACTAGGCTTCCCAGCACTTCAAGAATGAGCGATCACAACCAAACCCGCTTTGGGGGGACAAAGCATGAAGTGCCTGCTCTCATGTCAACGTTCTACTTTCCGGCCTAGAGGAACCAACTCGCGACGAGCACAGACTGCAAACGAAGCGAGAGAAGAAAGCTCGGTTCCGCCATCCGGCTCCCGCACACACCTCCCTCTTCCCTTTCCCTGGAAAGCGCTCCCCGCCCCCTGGATGCCCCCCTTCTGCTCCCAGAACGCGTTTCCTCCTCGCTGGGACGCGCCCGCCAGCGTCGTACCACGTGACGGCGACGGCGACGGGCGAAAGGGGCGGGGGTCTCTCCCTCCTCCCTCAGTCCCTCCCTCCCGGCCGGCTCCGCAGCGCCGCGCAGGCGCCCCGAGGGCCGCGCCGAGTGAGCCCCTCCTGCTCTCTCTCGAGGAGTCAAAATGGCGGCTAGGGGAACCCGAAGCAGTCGCGGATCCCGAGCCTGTGTGTGACAGGAGCTGAGAGGGCGGCGGCGGCGGGAGGAGGATGGCCGGGAGTGCCGGCGCCGGGGCAGACGGCAGCGCTGGGGGAGGCGGTGGCGGCGGCGGTGGGGGTGACGGCAGCGGTAGCAGCGGCAGCGGCGGGAGGAGCTTGTGGGGTAAGGGTCCTCTCCCCGTCGAGCTGAGGCGGAGAGCGGGGCCAGGGTGGGCTACGGGCGCCTCGGACGTCCGGGATGGGCGAGGGGCCGTGCAGCAGCGGGGCTCCGGGGAGGGGAGCGGGGCTGGGAACCGGAGCGAAGGGGGCGGCGCTGCCCGCCCGTGCCCTAGCCGGGCTCCGTGCCTTCGGGGTCCGGGGCTCGAGTTGGGGGGCGGAGAGGAGCGTGGTTCTCGCCGGCGGCCGTGCCTGCCCGTGGTGCTCACCCGAGCGGGCAGGGTTTGGGGGGTGGACAGGGAGGGCGCTGGGGGAGCGGAGAAGTCCGGTCCGCCGAGCAGAGTGCGAGCGCGGGGGAGGGGTGTGGACCCCGGGAGCTTTCTTTGATCCTCGGGATAAAGGTGGTCCTTGGGACACTTGCAAGGGCTGGAGAAGGGTAGAAGTTGAACCTTGCGTCCCATCGCGTGCCCGCTGGGGAGGGGGGGGTCCAGCCGGAGTTGGGTTTTGACAGGTGGGAGCGAGAGGAAGAAGGAGCAGTCCAGGTGAGGGTTTGAGGGCACCTAGGCAGCAATTGGGGTCCTTGTTGTGTACCAGTCTTTCATCGTCTAGGCTGCCTTGTGATCCCAGACTCATCCAGAGAATGAGAACTTTCCTACCATTCCTATAAGAGCCCTGAAAGCCGCTGGCGCTGGCCCCGAGTTGTCAGCATCCAGGCACTAAATATACCATGGTGATAGGTGCTGTTAGGCCTAACTTAGAGAGAAAGAGCTCGGTAATCTATGTCTGAACACTCATCCCCGTGCTGAGTATATTAACGTGACTAGAATTTGCCTGTTTGCCTGGGTCTTTAGCATTTTCAGTTAACTGAATCGTCATCTTTTGTTTCTAAATACCAACCATGTATTTCAACTTGGTGGAATTAATGACTTTTTTCTCACTAGAACTGGGAGAAAAGCTTTCCAGACAAAGAATACATGAAAGGTGGTGGTAGGTACATAATAGGATTTTAGAACTGGCTAAGACCTCTCATAGTCCACCCTTCTCATTTTACAAATCAACAAACCGAGTTCTCCAGAGGTTGACTTGTCCAGGGGTCACCAAGCTAGTGGTTTCCTTGGCAGGCACTAGATCCAGGTCTCTTGATTTCCAGTTCATTGTCCTTTCCATTCCACCACGTTATCTTTGTGTTAAAAATGCTGCTTTCCTTGATTTTTTTTTTTACAATGTCTTTGAGTATGCAAGTAGAAAACTTTAAAATGGGGCAGTCTTCACTTTTTATTCAAAAGTTCACCTTGTGGCCAGAAGAGTTACCAAACACTTCAAGTAACTAATGCTTTATATATCTTCTTATTAAACTTATCTCTTCACCTGAATTTTTTAAAATCTAAAATGATTTTCTTTCGAAATTTTTATAGCTTCACAAATATAGTTGGATAGTGTTTATAATACATATGTGTATGTACATATATATTTTATTATATGATATAAACACAACTTACTATTATAGTTAACCTTTGGTATTCATGAGTCCATACAGACCCTAAAGATTAACTACTTGTCTTTTCAGTGGGAGTGGGTGAAGAAGGAAGGGAAAGAATCTAGAATTTAAAGTTCTATAATCAAATGTTAAAAATATATATGTATATGTAGATATGTAGATATATAATTATTATTAACTACATGCAACTGGGAATTAAGATATACAGGCACTGCAGTAGGGAGACCCATCCTGCCCTACAGGAAAGTCAGAGGGGTGATGGGGGAGGACATAGGAGAGAGCAGATTGGGTGAAAGGGTATACAGTTGGATGGCTGTTTTGGTAGGGGAAAGATGGGGAGAAAATTTGTAGCTCAGAATCTCGTGGAATTGAGTGATGTAAACAAGAAAATTAAAAAAATTACTTAAAGCATGATATGAGAAGTTAGACTGTTCACACACGTATGCTTTTCCACAAAACCAACATTTTAAGTCACTTCTAAGTTGATTTTCCTCTAGTTTTTAAAGTATACCTCTTCATAGTAACTTCAAAAGAATTAGTTCCTCATTGTGGATACTGACAAATGAGATACCTTACTATTCCATAGTGGTCTTCATACCTTGCTCTGGTCAAAGACTTAAGTTACCTGGTCTGCAGTTTTCTGGTGATAGAGTTCATTCAATTTATCTAGGCAGGCCATTGGACAACACACAGATTCTATTGCCAGGCTGGCACTCAGAAGCCCTTCTAGTTTGGTGGCACTTGCCAGAACTTGTCTTATACTGACATAAACTTTAAGAACCCAACATCACTTCCATTCCACGATGAACTTGTAAGAATACAGCCCTAGTGGAAGTTTTTAAGATACCATCAAATAATATGCAACACTCATTTCCCAAATTACACTGACTAGCTTCCTATATATTTGTGCTGAGTCATAGCAGGTTTCTTTATAGAAGTATTGCTTATATAGTGCCAGTCTCAAGTTGACCTACAGAAATACATTAGTGAAAGATGGAACTGGCATCTGCATATCATTGTGATATAATATTGCTTCTGTGTTTGGGGAGCTTATAGTCATTGTAGAAGGTATTAAATACATCCTGTGGATTCAGCAGCTTACTAGGTACTATTGGCAAATGGGATGCACAAATTTTGACAGAGATCTGCCTCCCAGGAGCTTCCTGGGATACAGTGGCATACAGTATTTTAAAGAGCTATATTTTTGTTGGTATAAATGCTTTCACTGCTTGCTTTTAGATCATAACAACCTTCTATACCTTTGTGGATTCATCATCTGATGAGTAACTACAGGTTTGATTGAAAAGAGAGAGTAGATGAAAGCAGATAGAGGTGGAGAGACCTGTTAACCTATAAGGCTAATCTGTGCTTAAGAGGACCGAGGGCTTGGACTAAAGTGGTAGCAGTAAAGAATGGAAAGAGGAGACTTTTAAAAAACGTACCAAACAACCTTTAAAAAAGAATAACCTAATAAACATTTACAGTGTTTACAACTGTTTTCACTTTATGACCTTAGGGAATCTTTCTGGGCCTTAGTTTCTCCATATGTAAAATGAATCATTTGAGCTAGCTGAGATCCCTTCCAGTACCAAACCTGTGATGCTATATTTTTCATATCTATAGTGCTTTTGTTTTTATATGCTTGTAAACACTTTGGCCCTGAATTTTTTCCAGTTAGCATTATTCTGTGTTGTTTTTCACATATCAACAATTTGTGCACTTTCTAGCAGCCAAATTCTGTTGTTAATTTAAACTTTCTCAGGTATTAGTCATTTGAATTGCTTAGAAATATTATAAATAATGAGAGAAGGAACATGGCATAGTGCATAGAGGGCAGGTTCCAGAGTCAGAATGACCTGGAGGGCAGGTTCCAGAGTCAGCAAGACCTCTCTCATGCTTTTTGACTGTGAGACCCTGAGCAAGTTATCCTCTCAATGCTCCAAGCAACTAAGACTACAGAGGGCAGAACAGTGATGACCTGAATTGTTTGAGAGCATATCCTTGTTGGGGAGCCCCCTATGCCAATAAAATCCAAACAAAATAAAATGGGTGTGAAATTCTCTCAACAAGTTACTTTTTCTCTAAAGTGTGTTCCTAGGGGTTTGTTTAAAGGTATATTTACTAGATTAAAGGATATAAGTTGTTACATGATGTTATGTATAGGTATATGAATATGATGATATATGTGTGTGTGTGTGTGTGTATATGGAGATAGTGAGACCTTGTAATGTATTTAATTATTGTGGGCTACAGAAATGATATAGCCATATACTATGTTTATATACATTTATTTGACTTAAGCGGTACAAATTTCAAATTTTTTTCCCATTCATTTTAAGATTGAAATGAAAGCCACATTAAACAGGGGGTTTTTGGTGGGTTTTTTTTTTTTTATGGAGACCTGTGAATTCATTGGTAGAGGAAGTGCCTAGTAAAGAACACCCTGTCCAATGCAGTTCAGCAATTGCTCTGTAATTTATAGTCTCAGAACACCCAAAGGTTAAATATATTGCCCAGACTTTAGCCCAGGGCTTCTTGACTCTAAAACCAGCTCCCTGTGCACTGTAATCACACTGCTTCTCTCAAGAAGTTATAAAATAAACACCATAAATGTAGAAATTGAAGCTAATCATTGTCATTGTTCCTTTTCATGCACTTACTTTTCTATTCATGGAATTAGAGATGTGACTAAAAGCTGTACAACAGGAGCAGTCAAAATGATTTCTTGCTAATGATAATTTGAAAAGCATTTACATATGAAATCTTTACAACAAAATGCCTTTTAGCATATTGGTAGACCCCTCATATAGCATTTCCAAAAAGACATGGATAAGAAGGCATAGGAAACTTTATAGTTGGCATTAGTGGAAAGATAGATATGCACAGATAAAATTAGAGGTTCCAAAGTAACAAATACTTGAAATGCCAAAAAATGCCAAACATTGGGGGTTTTTTTAACTTGAAGGAATCTTTTAATTGTAAAAGTTGGTTTATTTTCAGATTCTAAATTTTTGTCTTTTAAGTGTTGAGAAAGATTTACTTTTTAGAACCCACTGAAGATCCAAGAGTGGGAGACAACGCATGTAGACAGGGAACACAGACCAAAATCTAAGTAAGATTTATTGTATCATGTAGTCACTTAACTGACACTGTGGATAGAGATCCTATACAAATTTCTGGTTTCAGGGGAGAGAGAGTTAACTCAGAGACAACACTGTACTAACCTGCCTATAGCCAGCAGTTGCTAAGCTGCTTGCTAACCTGCAAGACCCCCAGCAGAGGGCTCCAGAGGCTTTGGAGTTGCAGCCTATCTCTGAGAGGCTCCAAGCTTTATGTACCACCTTGAGAAGGATGATTTAGAGCTGGCATGGAGGGCCCTTGGAGATCTTTTCATCTAACTTTATCATTTTAAGGATAATAATACCAGGGCTCAAAGAGGTTAAGTATTTTGCCCAAATTTAATAACTAAGCATGCCTTGCCAGGATTTTTCTCTAAATAGACAGAGATAACTGTCCTCTGCCTAGCGCGTGTTCTTTGAGCTCCATGCTTTGCACTGTGACCAAAGCTAAGTATGCTTTCATTATGTCCTCCCAGTAGGACCAGCTGCCTGTTAAGCTACCCCTTCATGGGGGGAAAAAAAACCCTATTGAAGAATATGGGGAGATTCCTTCAAGGGCTTCAGGACTTTGGAATTCCAATACATTACAGTTCCAATGGGGGAAGGGAGAAGGGAGCTCAGATCCCCAGACAGGGTTGCTGACCTAATGATTTGTTGCCTTTGGAGGGGTACAACACTGGAGGTTGAATATTCCAACTCTGACTAGACCAGGAGTTCTTTTTTTTTTTTTAATTTTTTTTTTATTGATTTGTTTACTTTTAGTTTACGAGATTCAGTTCCACAATCTCTTGATTTCAAATTTTCTCCCTTCCCTCTCCCCGCCCCCATGGCAGCATGCAATCAAGTATAGGATCTGCAAATATTTTCACATTAGATATTAATCTGGTTGTAAAGAAAGGTTGTAACTGATGGAATGAACAGTGGGAAAGACGAAACACAACCACACATGGAAAAGAGAGCATGTAGTTTGCTTCAGTCTTCATTTAAACTGTTCTTTCTAGATCTTTTCTGAATGTAGACATCTCCTTCCATTATGAGTCTTTTGGAGTTGTCTTATAACTGGGCGTTGCTGAGAAGAGTCCAGTTTATCAAAGTTGGTCATTACACCTATATTGTGTTTGTCATTGTGTACAAATTTCTCTTGGTTCTGCTCTTCTCACTTAGTATCAGTTCATATAAGCCTCTCCGGGTAAATATGAAGTCCATCTGCTTCCCATTTCTCATAGCATAATAGTACTCCATTATATTCATATACCACAATTTGTTTAGCCATTCCCTAATTGATGGGCATCCCCTTAATTTCCAGTTTTTTGCCACCACAAAGAGAGCTGTAATAAATATTTTTGTACATATGGGTCTACCTCCCACTCCTATGATCTCTTTGGGATACAACCCTAGAAATGGTATTACTGGGTCAAAGGGTATGCAGTTATTTATAGCCCTTTGGGCATAGTTCCAGATTGCTCTCCAGAATGGTTGAATCAGTTCACAACTCCACCAACAATGCATCAGTGTTCCAATTTTTCCACATCCTCATCAGCATTTGTCATTTTTCCTGTTTTGTCATCTTAGCCAATCTGACTGGTGAGATGTGGCACCTCAGAGTTGTTTTGATTTGCATTTCTTGAATCTATAGTGATTTAGAACATTTTTTCATACGTTTATTGATATCTTTAATTTCTACCTCTGAAAATTGCCCGTTCGTATTCTTTGACCATTTATCAATTGGGGAATGATTTGTATTTTTATACATTTGACTCAATTCCCTGTATATTTTAGAAATGAGGCCTTTATCAGAGACACTGGTTGTAAAAACTTTTTCCCAATTTCCCACTTCCCTCTTAATCTTGGTTACATTGGCTTTGTACAGAAACTTTTCAATTTAATGTAATCAAAATGATCCATTTTGCATTTTATAATGCTCTCTAGCTCTTGTTTGGTCATAAAGTCTTCCCTTCTCCATAAATCTGACAGATCCCAGGTTAAGAACTCCTGATATAGATTAGGAGGCACTTAAATAGCTTTCAGGGTATCCAAATTTTTTAAATTACCAAGGGGTACATATAACATACAAGTTAACTGATCATGAATATTCATGACCAAACTATCCAGAAATTGATATATCAGAAGAGGGGTACTCCACATCAAGTTTTAATTTACAATCTAGATCAGGTTCATAACTTTTTGTGTAGTTCCCACTAATATCCTAGTCTCAGACTTGGAGACTCCAGGACTTTTGGAGTTCTGACCTAGGATGAGTACCCTTAAAATCTTATGTTCCCTTAGTCTAGACCTGTGGCCTTGAGTTGAGGTTACATGCAACTCTCTAGGTCCTCAAGTGTAGCCCTTTGATTGAATTCAAATTTCCCAGAACAAATCCTTTTCTTAAGATTGTCCATTCAGATTAACCCAGCAAACATGTATTAAAACACCTGTTTTTAAATTAAAACACAGGCACTGTGCTAGATACAAGGGATGCAGAGACAAAAATGAAATTGTCCTTGCCATTAAGACTTAGCTTGCCTTCTCCTCAGTTTTTGGCTTCTGTGCATGGCCATGCACTGTGTGTATTGGTCTCACAAGTTGAAGTAGAAGAAAACAATGTGGTATTTGAAAACACCAGACATAGCCTCATTTAAAGGAGTATAGTATCCTATTATTACTAGCATGAGCCATAAGAGCTTAGAATATCTTGATCAACCTAATGTCAAAGGTCAAACTACTCTTCTGTTCCCATATTTCACAGTATAGTGACAGATGCACTGTAGCAAAAGCCCAAATTTGGGCTACTGTAAGAAGCACTCCCCTACCACTCCCCAGACCTTTCCCATAGACAATGAACTTTGAATCTAGTAAAACACAACCAGATCTATTAGTTAATTTGTCAGCATTATGTTCTGGACTCCTATACGCAGGTCTAACTATCTGACTTCTAGACTATCCAACTATTTGCCTTCCAAATGACATGAAAATTTTACAGAAGGAAAGATCAGTGCTTGTTGAGTAACTGTTGTTTGTAATAAGCCTTACTGAGCAGTGCTTCATGTTTGACATGACTGCTTGGATGTGGGATGTAGGGGAGTCTCTTCCAAGTTTCCAAGTTTTTTGAGGCATTTGGTGACCTTGAATTTCAGAACGTCCAGACTTCTGTGGTAAATGCTTATCCCAGGGAGCCACTGGAGCCATCAACAGGCTTATTTAAACCTTTATCAACTTTTCCCATCCTTGGGTGACTGTAATTCTTTTGTCATTAGGATATGATGCCATCTTGATGGCAGAGTTACAGTGATCAGTTTTATGGTTCCACAATTCTTAATCTTTACTCTCATCACAATTCAGTGGCATGGTGAGTAAAATGTTGGACATGAATTAGGAAGGCCTGAATTATAATCCTGCCCAATTTGATTAGCTATACGTGACTTAAGTCACTTTAACCTGTCTATGCCTTAGTTATTTCAGATTAAGTGATTGTACTTGACAGCCTCTTAAGTCCCCTTCCAATTAAATCTGTGAACTTAAGATCTCCAATCAGATTTCCATTTCTCACATTTTTGGACTGAATTATACATTACCTTTTGGTATACATGGTACAACACCCTCAAACCTGTGGGCAGACACAACAGAACTAGTCTTTCCTGTCACTGCCTCACAGACAATCTTCTCAAAAGACTTCAAATACACATATGCTTTGTGCCTTCCAACTTTTGCTGTGCACAGCATGTCTCCTGAAGAAAGGAGGTAAGGAGTCAGGTCAGGTGTCTTCCATCTGCCCCAAAAGACTTCTCCCTCTGCATAGTGTCTGCCACATCTTGCGGCCACCCCATTGCCAGCCTCCCCATGTGACAAGAGGAGCCATAGCTCCTCAGACTACATAAGCATCTTGTGCCTTCTTCCTTCTGGGCTCAGTATATCCCCTGAGGAAAGGCGTCAGGGTGCTGGACCAGATATGTTCCATCTATCCCAAAGCAACTACTTCTCTCTGTGCTAGAACAGGGTAATCATCTTTTGTTGCCAGCCCAATCTCCCAAATGGGATGTGGTCAACCTCCAGTACAAAAAGGAGCAACCTACTTTTAAACTACATGTACTTACACCTGTCCTTTGTAGGAAGAGGAAAGTTGGTGGCAAACAGGACTTCTTTCTCCTGATGTGGCAACTTACATCTCTCTTTTTCTGCCTCATCTCCAGTGTCTGGAGGGAAGAGGGGTTGTGAAGCAGGACTTCCTATCTGATCATATTCCTCTCATCTTATTTTGTGTTTGCCTCCAGTGTGATTTTCAGTCTCCATTCAAAAGAGGAGTGGCACTCTTAATTCTCTGATAAACATTCATGATCATCTGGTCATGACCTTCACATCTCAGGCACCGAACTCCTATATAGAACATCATCCAAACCCCATTCCTCCACCACTGAATTCCTCATTCCTGTCCCTCTCAACCATCACATACTAAATACCACCCAGCCCTTCCATTCTTCTCTTTTTTGTTTTTAAAACTTTGATTTCCAGATTCTTTCACTTCTTCCCTCCTTACCCACCCCCACTGGCAAGATAAGCTATTCAATATAGGTTGTACATGTGTACACAAAACGTTTCTGTAGTAGATATATTGTGAAAGACTATATTTCCCTCCATCCTATCCTGCCCCCGACTTGTTCCATTTTCTACTTAGACCCTGTCTCTTTTCAAAACTGTGTGTTTCTAACTACATTCTCCACCAATCTGCCCTCCCTTCTATCATCCCCCTTCTTATTCCCTTTCCCCCTAAAATATCTAATTGAGTGTGAATGTTATTCCCTCCTTAAGCCAAATTCAATGAGAGTACGGTTGAGCCATTCTCTTTCACCATCCTGTTCTTCCCCTAATTTACCCTATTCTATCTCTCCCTACATCCTTCTCTCAATATATTCCTCTCTTACCTCTTAATCTTATTTTTTAGATATCATCCCTTCTTATTCAACTGATCCTATGCCCTCTATCTCTGTATACTTGTACATATACATACACACTCATATGTATTTATATATACATACATCTTCCTATATAAACATGTGTATGTATACATATATATTCCATTCAACTATCCTAATACTGAGAAGTCTCATGACTTATAATTATTGCTTTTCCATGTAGGGATGTAAATAGCTCAACTTTAATAAGTTCCTTATGGTTTCTTTTTCTTGTTTACCTTTTCATGCTTCTCTCTTTTTTTTCCCCAATCAACAAGCATTTATTAAGCAGGTATGTGCTAGACACTGTCTTTGATTCTAGCTTCTACACAGGCAAAAAAAAAAAAAAAAAACCTCTCTTCTCTGCCCTTCAATAGTTCATATTCTCCTGAAGGAGACAGCATGTACATGGCCCTGAAAATATAAGATAGATAGAGAGGAGATGGAAGGTAATCTTTTTTTTAGTTAATAAGTTGTTTTTTTTTAAATTTTTTTTTATTTTTAAAACTTTGAATTCCAGATTCTTTTCCCTTCTTCCCTCATCACCCACCCTTACTGGGAAGATGAGCAATTCAGTATAGGTTGTACATGTGTAGTTATGCAAAACATTTCCATAGTGGATATATTGTGAAAGACGGATTGTATTTCCCTCCATCCTATCCCGCCCCCTACTTGTTCCATTTTCTATTTTACCCTGTCCCTTTTCAAAAGTGTGCGCTTCTAACTACCCTCTCCCCCAGTCTGCCCTCCCATCTGTCATTCTCATGTTTCTCTTCTTGTATTTGAAAGTCACGTTTTCTGTTCAGCTCTGGTTTTTTCATCAAGAATACTTGAAAGTCCTCTATTTCATTGAATGACCATATTTTTTCCTGAAGAATTGCACTCAGTTTTGCTGGGTAAGTGATTCTTGGTTTTAATCCTAGCACCTTTGACCTCCAGAATATTCCAAGCCCTCCAATCCCTTAATGTAGAAGCTTCTAGATCTTGTGTTAGCCTGATTGTGTTTCCACAATAGTCAAATTGTTTCTTCCTGCGTGCTTGTAATATTTTCTCCCTGACCTGGGAACTCTGGAATTTGGCTATGATATTCCTAGGAGTTTTCCTTTTGGGATCTTTTTCAAGAGGTGATCAGTGAATTCTAATGTAGTTTATACATATACAGTCATTAAAAATATTTCCCCATTAGTCATGTGAAAAAAGAATCAGAGCAAAAGGGGGAAACCACAAGAAAGAAAAAAAAAAGTGCAAATAGTATTCTTTGATCTGCCTTTAGACTCCATAGTTCTTTCTGTGGATGTGGATAGCATTTTCCTTCACGAATCTTTTGTAATTGTCTTGAATCATTGTATTGCTAAGAGCTAAGTCTCTCATAGTTAATTAATTGCACCATGTTGCTGTTATTGTATACAATGATCTGGTTCTGCTTCACTTCACTTATTTCACATAAGACCAGGTTTTTCTGAAATCTGCCTGTTCATTTTTTCTTTCTTTTTTGCTTTTTGGAGGGGGGAATGCAGGGCAGTTGGGGTCAAGTGACTTACCCAAGGTCAAACAGCTAGTAAGTGTTAAGAGTCTGGGACTGGATTTGAACTCAGGTTCTCCTGACTCCAGGGCCTGTGCTGTATTCACTGCACCACCCAGCTGCCCCCAGTGCTCATCATTTCTTACAGCACAGTAGTATTCCATCACATTCATATACCACAGCTTGTTCAGCCATTCCGTGGTTGGTGGGTATCCCCTCAATTTTTAATTCTAGAATACCACCAAAAGAGCTGGTGTAGATATTTTTGTAAATGTGTGTCCTTTTCCCATTTTTATGATCTCTTTGGGTTACAGACCTAGTAGTAGTATTGCTGCATCAAAGAGTATGCCCAGTTTTATAGCCTTTTGGACATAGTTTCAAAATGCTCTCCAGAATGGTGGAATCAGTTCACAGCTCCACCAACAATGCATTGTCTCACACCTCCATCATCTATCATTTTCGTTTTCTGTCATATTAGCCAGTCTGATCAGTGTGAGGTGGCACCTCACCTTCCCATTATTTATACCTTACTCTTCCCCATGTGTTCTGTGATCCATTGACACTGGCCTCCTTACTGTTCCTTGAACAAACCACTCCGTCTCTCAGCATTTGTACTGGCTTCCCTCATGCTTAAAATTCTCTTCCTTATCTCTACCTCCTGACTTACCTGGCTTCCTTCAGGTCTCAAGTAAAATCTCACATTCTGCAAGAAGCCCCCGTCATGCTGGTGCCTCCCTTCTCTTTAGGATATCTTGCTTGTACAGAGCTTGCTTGTCGTCTCCCATATGTAACTGTGAACTCCTTAAGAGCAGAGACTATTTTTGGTTTTCATTAGTGCTTTGTACATTGCCTGTCATACTACATGCTTAATAAATCCTTCTTGACTTATGCCTTTGAGTCTGGTTCTCTATTTAGTATATCAGTCAGCCTTTCTTCACTTAATAAATGCTTATTGATTATAATCAAGTCAACAGTCATTTTTTAAGCTGCCAGGCACTGTACTAAGTATTATAGACAAACAAACAAACAAAAAAAACCCAGTCCTGCTTTCTAGGAGTTAATACTCTGAGGGAGGAGATAACAAGTAAATAATTTACTGTGTAGCAGAAGTGCATCTGAGTGAAGGCATCCACTGGGAGGCCTGTGAAAGTCCTGCAGAAGTTGGAATTTGTTCTGAGAAGGAAGCTAGGGAACTTCAAGTTGGAGGCGAGGAGGTAAAGCATTCTAGGCATGGGAGACAGCTATGTACAAAGGTACAGAGTTGCTGAATCTCAGAATTTATGGAGGGGAGTAAAGTATAAGCCAACTAGAAAGACATGAGAGAGCATTGTGGTTTATTTGACCAGGGAGTGACATGATCCGATATATGCTTTTGAATAGTAAGTTTGGCAGTTGTATGAAGAATCAGTTAAAACGAGGTGAAACTTGAGTCTAGAAGACTAGTCCAGGCAAGAGGGTGCAAATTAGAGTCGTGGCTCCATCAGTGAGAAATATATGGAAAGAAAATGTAATATTTGGCAGCTAATAATATAGTGAGGTAGAGTAAGGAGTTGAGGATGACAACAGGTGATCCTGAGTAATGTGGCTAGTGATGGTAACCTGTATAATAATAGGGAAAGTTAGGAAGAGGAAGTTTGGATAGGGAGATGCGAGGTGAAGAAAATGGGCTCTGTTTTAATCATATTAATTTTAAGGTGCCTACTAGATACCTAGTTTGGTATCTGGAGGTCAGGAAAGGACACTACGGCTGGATATATAGGTCTAGGAATTGTCTGAATAGATAGATAATTGAATCAATTGGAAATAATGAAATCACTAAATAAATAAAATAGGGTAGAAGAAGCAAAAATGAGGACTCAGGATGGTACCTTGAAAGACAGCAAAGAAGACCAAGAAGGAAACATTAGGGAGAAAGAGAGAAGGAGGAGTGAAAAGTATCACCAACGCTCGAGAGAGTATCCAGTAGGAAAAAGTAAAATTAATATCATTATGCAGTGATATCAAGAAGAATGAGGATTGAGAAGAGGCCATTGAATTTGACAATTAAGAAAGAAATCATTGATAGCTTTAGAAAGAGGAAAATGATTAAAATCAAGAGCTATATTGCAGGGGTTTAGAAAAGACTGAGAGGATAAAAATGAAGGCACTAAATGTATACGACTTTCTCAGGGAGTTTATCCGAGAAGTAATAATCAAATGAGCATTTTTTAAGGATAGGAGAGATGAGAGTTTGTAGGCATCAGGAAAGGAGCCATAGTTATGGAGAACTTAAAGATAAAAGAGAGTAGGAATGATATATGGGCTAATCTAATAGAGAAGACAGGAGGGGATTGCATCACAAGTGTCTGGAGAGAAGTTGGTTTTGGCAAGTGGAATGAAGCAGATAGTTAAAGGTAGTGATATCTGAGTGATGTGAAATAAGAGGAAGCTTCTGGTGAATACCCTCAGTTTTGGGAAGAAGTATGAAGTGAAGCCCTAAGCTAAGACATAGCTTTACTTCAGTGATACCCCCTAAAACCTTATTAGCATTCTAGGGAACAGGATTATTTCTCAAATGGCTCAGAGGCTTACTAGGGTAGCAGTGGGGCATAACAGGTGGTATATCAGAGTAGGTCAGTGGTGGGTAATATTAGGGGCCCCCATAAGGAAGATGATTTCAGTTAACAACTAGCATTTCCCCCAAGGCTTCTAGTAATATTCCTTTTGATCTTACGCAATGTGAAATCTGCTTTGGATCCAGACTTCCAATTTCTATTTGTGCCTTTTTAGATTTTTGGCATCCTTGAGAAGACCTGGTTCCTGATTCATCCCTGTCCTCAGGTTTGTATATGTTTGCTGATGTCAACTCCAACTTCTTTTCCACATAGGAGAGAGTGGTTTACCCTCAACCCTAGTAGTTATTTTAGGTCTCCCATTTGTTTGCTCTAATTGCAAGAGATACCTTATTTTTACCAAGCAGTGAAAATAATTAATAATTGACATTATATTCCATATAAAGCCTAACCTTTCTTTAGGTTAATAGCCTAGTTTTACTTCATTTTTGTCAGACAAATCTGAAATATTTGATTCATTAATTTTGCCAGGAAAAACCCAGGTGACATTCCATATTTTTCCATTCATTTAAAGATTACTCTTAAGTTTCATTAATATTTGGTACCCAAAAGAATACAGGTACTAGAGATATGGTGCAACCGTAGACTTGAAAAGTGACTGCTCCCATTCAGGGCTGTTTTTGTGATAATTTTCCATGTTAGAAATTGATAGAAAGGGCTATTTACAATGACCTTTTTCCAAGTTATAATTTGTCTACAGCTTGTAAGTTTTAAAGAAAAACTTTGGGACTAAAAGTTTTGCGGATTTGTTTTGGGAAATGCTCCTTCAGAAGAATTAATTAGATAAAGTAACTTGATTATATTTAGGGGAAGAGTGAAGGAAAAAATGTTTAACAACGTCCCGTAAGGTTTCTGGCCTTCGTGACTAGTAGACCGCAGAATGATTAAATTAAAAAGCAGACATTTTTTAGCTATCTGAAAAGCTGAAGTATTGATTTGATCAAAATATATATAGTATTTCTGAGTCTTTCCCAGCCTTCTTAAATCTTAGTGGCTTCCCTCTGGGGCTGCCCCCAATTTATCCTGAGAGAGAGAGAGAGAGAGAGAGAGAGAGAGAGAGAGAGAGAGAGAGAGAGAGAGAGAGAGAGAGAGAGAGTGTGTGTGTGTGTGTGTGTGTGTGTGTGTGTGTGTGTGTGTGTGTGTGTGTGTGCGCGCGCACGCCCCCAATTTATCCTCACTCTGTGTGTGTGTATCTTGTTTGTATATCTTTGTTTGCATTTGTCTTCCCATTAGACTGAGCTTTTGTGAAGTTTTTTTCCTTCTTTCAATTCCCCAACGCTTAGCATTAATGCACTCAATAAATCCTAGTTCACTAAGGATTTTGTTTCTCTTTAAGTAAGGGAAAATAATAGTGCTATGAACAGTGGGTTCATAACCTGGTTTTACTACCTCTGTGACCCTGAGCAAGTCAGATCCACAGCTGTTGCTTCATTCTTCATAAATACCCATCTTAATTTTTTCAGGATTTTGATATTTACTACAGTTGTATTTATAGTCTTGAAAACTGGAATTGCTTGCCCATATGTCTTGAGTCTTAAAAAATAAAAAGAGCTCTTCATGATAGTATGTATAGGTCATAAAATGAACAATCAACTTTTTTCTACCTTCCTGGTATAAGGAAGGTGGAGAGTTTGAGGGCAGGGGTGGTGGTGGTGGTGGTGGTGGTTTGGATTTTTGGTGGTTTTTTTTTGATACATGTTAGTGGAAGTTAGCAATGAAAATTCATTTTGAAGTTAGGCATATGTTAGAAAAGAACTTTTCAGTACTACTATGTTTTTAGCAAAGATTATGTAGAGTTATTTGAAGAACTATTTTAATTCCCACTTTTATAATGAAAACTCTCAAGCTTTTTGTATCTAATTTAATTTTTAATTTAAAAGTGAATATTGAGTTAACACTTGATCTGATACTAAGTACAGATAACCTTATTTTCTTTTCCAATAAATAACCTATCTGGAGTTGCTTTAAAACATTTTCTGCCAGAAGCTTTGCATACTATTTGGTTTCATCTCTTTATATTATTCTGAAAACAAGGCATAATGTGGTAGAAAGAACATTAGACTGGGATTGAGGTACTAACTTTGCCACTTGCTACCCTTTGGCAAATCACCTATCCAGAGATCATAATAATAAATCTAAAATATTTCATATTTTATATGGAAGTAATACAAGTCGTTCCCGAACTTCCCCCCTACTCCCATTTAGAATGTAAGGGTAGAAAATGAAGATATAACCCTCATTCTGAAGGTGTTTAGCGTCTCTTAAAGTGTCACATAGAGTTGTTCTCATAAGAAAAAGCAAAATTCAGTGGAAGGAGTTATTTCTAGTTTACAGGGACTTAGGGGTTGACAAGAAAGGCATCATGAAGAAATTAAGATGGCCCATAAAGGAAGGCTACAGTTTTTGAGCAATAGTGCCTTGCCTTGGGGTTTGAACACATCATTGTGATTTCACCTTGTGTGATTTCATGGGCCTGCTATTAAGAGTAGATGTTTAATCAATAAGAATCTGTTATGTCAACTATTATCATTTCCAATGTTGAGAGTAGTATATATTTGGTGTTT
Source organism: Pseudocheirus occidentalis (assembly GCA_028646575.1). Classification (NCBI taxonomy): domain Eukaryota; kingdom Metazoa; phylum Chordata; class Mammalia; order Diprotodontia; family Pseudocheiridae; genus Pseudocheirus; species Pseudocheirus occidentalis. The sequence goes on from CM053598.1 coordinate 170,818,764, forward strand.
TAAAAGTCACAAAAGTGGGTATATTTCCTTTCATAAAATTATATTTAGACACAAGAGTATATACAATGTTTAATTTGACTTGATTAAAAAATACTTATTGTTTCTTGCTTGGCAGAGAGGTAATATGAGAATTTTGATATAAACAAAAAATTTTTTTGAGGAAGCTGATGAGTTTTTGAGGATTATCAGTAATCACTGATGATAGAATTCTAGTTATATCCTTAATTGCTGAATCATTTTCTCACTTGTATTAACAAAGATATTTACAAGGGTGAAAAGAGGGAGATAAGAATTGGGAATTTTGAATCTGAATATTTGTTGGTTTAAATCAAAAGTAACATTTCAACGTAGGAATTTTGTGATTTCTTTTTTTAAGCAAACATAAGGAAAAAGTGGAATGTAGTGTTCACTTAGAAATTTAATGTATTTATGAAAAAGATATATGTTTAGTTATGAAATTATGTCTTCAGTTTCTGCTCTTTTGAATTAAATGCATGCTTTTTTTCTTTTTTTGGAGCGTGAGAGGGCAGGGCATTCGGGGTTAAGTGACTTGCCCAAGATCACAAGGCTAGTAAGTTTTAAGTGTCTGAGGTCGAATTTGAATTCAGGTCTTCCTGACTCCAGGGCCAGTGCACTATTTACTGTGCCACCTAGCAGCCCCTAAGCACATGTTTTTATAGATTTATACTAGATTTCAGCTGAGGAGAATATTGGTAGTCACCCAGTAACATGCAGTCAGGAGTTCAGAATCTCTGGGATCAGAGAATATAAGGGGGTGAAGAACAATAGCCATTCCATTGAGGAAGGCAGGTGATAACGCTGTTCAAGGTCCTTCCTCAAGATCGAGCCTTGTGGCAGATGGTGACATGTTTTGTGAGGCTCAGGCTGCCTAACTCAGTTGGCAGAAACAAGTGAAGATGTGCTCTGGGGTAGTCTAGTCTAGAGGCGAGAGACCAGTGAGAACATTGTCTGGAGGTGCTGGAGAAGGTTGTGGGGTGATAAGTAAAATTTATATTAAAATTCATAACCCCCTCCTGCTTTTCCAGTCTTATCCCCCTGTACGTACCCTTGGATCCAGTAACACTGACCACTTTGCTGCTGTTCCATGAACAGACACTCCCATCTCTTTGTTCCTGGCTTTTTCTCTGGCTGTCCTCCACACCTGGAACTTCTCCCTCCTACTTTCTCACTGCTGATCTCCCTGCCTTCCTTTTTTTGTGTGGCTTGGGCCAAGTTGCTTTTCCTCTTGTATCCTCAAACATTTCTTCTGTAAAATATAGTGGGGTAAAGGATGGACTAGATCAGAGATTTCAAGGCCCCCAGACTTCCAGATTAAAATGTGATTGAGAAATGTTTAACAAAATAAATTGAAACACAATACAGCATAATGTTAACTTGTGGTTTTCTACATCAATATGTGGCACTGGGATCCCTTTCTATTTGAGTTTGACAACACTGAACTAGATAATTTCTAACATACCTTCCAGAGTTGATATTTTAATTATTGTTTTTACATATATTTTTTAAATTAAATTTAATTTTCTCTTCCAAATTACCGCCCTTTCACCTCTGCCTCCCACACCCAGTGATAAAGCAAAAAAAAAAAACAAACCAAACAAACCCATTACAAATATGTATAGTTGTGCAAAATAAATCCCTTTATTAGCCGTTAAAAAAGAGAGAAAGAAGAAAATATTCTTTAGTCTGCATTCTGAATCCAGTCAGTTCTCTGTGTGAAGATGAATAACATGTTTTATCCTGAGTTCCTTGGAGCTATGGTTAGTAATTGTATTGATCAGAGCGCTGTATTTCACAATTGATTCTCCTCGTTCTGCCCACTTCACTTTACATCAGTTCATACAAGTCTTCCCAGGTTTTTCTGAAACCTTCTTCAACAGTTCTTAAAACACAGCAGTATTCTACCACGTTCATCTGCCGTATCTTGTTCAGCCATTCCCCAGTTGATAGGCATCCCCCAGTTTCCAGTTCTTTGCCACTACAAAAAGAAATGCTATGTTTTTGTGTATGTGGGTCTTTTCTCTCTTTCTTGGATCTCTTTGCAAGTATAGATGTAGTATGCACAGTTAAATAGCTTTTTGGGTGTAGTTCCAAAGCTTTCAGAAAGATCAGACTAGTACAGAGTACAGTTCATAGCTTCACCAGCAGTGTATTCAGTCCCATAGCCTCTCCAGAATTTGTGACTTTTTTGTCGCCTTAGCCAGTCTAATAGATATGTGTTAGTAATGCAGCTATTTTAGTTAATGTGCATTGCTGTAATTATTAGTGATTTATGGCATTCTTTCATATCACTGTTGATAGCTTGGATTTCTTCTTCATATCTTCTTCATATTTAAGAAAATAAGAACTTTATCAGAGAAACTTAATGCAAAGATTTTCCCCTAATTTCCTGTTTTTCCTCTAATTTTAGTTGAATTGTGTTGTTTTGTTTTTTTTATTTTCAGTTCCAAGCTGTTCATCCTTCCACCAATAATACTTCTGGAAAAGTTATCATTTAAAAACATTTTTTTTTTTTGGTTTCAAATTCTTTCTCAAACAGAGGCTCACTCATTGACGTCAAGAAATGCAATACCCATTATACATATGAAGTCACTCAAAACATTGCCACATTATTCACAATACAAAAATTAAAAAGCCAAGAAAAGAAAGAAATCGTGCGTCAGTCTTTACTCAGAGTCTATCAGCTAGCGCTCTGTTTCTCTGGAGGTGGATAGCAGTTTGTCTGTGGTTCATTTGTTATATTGATCAAAGTGGCTAAGTCTTACATAATTGATTAGCATTATAGTATTGCAGTTATTGGATAGTATTCTAGTTTTGCTCACTTCACATTGCATCAGTTTATGTTTCCAGGTTTTTCTGAAACAATCCCCTTCATCATTTTTTACAGCACAATAGTATTCCATCACAATCACATGTCATAACTTGTTTAATCACTCTCCAACTGACAAATATCCCCTCGGTTTCCTTTTTTTTTTTGCCATTACAAAAAGCTGCTATAAATATTTTTATGCATGGATACTTTCCCTTTGTCTTTTATCTCTTTAGGTTGCAGATCTAGTTACTACTAGTATTGCTGCATGAAAAGGTATATGCACAGTTTTGGGCATAGTTGCAAATTGTTCTCCAGAATGGTTGGAACAATTCACAGCTCCACCATAAGAGCATTAATGTCCCATTTTTTCTACATCCCCTCCAGCATTTGCCATTTTCCTGGTCTGTCTTGTTAACCAATCTGATAGGTATGAGGTGGTATCTCAGTTTTAATTTTCATCTCTCTAATTAGTGATTTAGAGCATTTTTGTATGATTATTGTTTGTTAGCTTTGATTTTTCTGTATGAAAACTGGCTTTATATTCTTTGACCATTTCAATTGGGTAATGACTTTTATGTTTATAAATTTGGTTCAGTTTTCTGTGTATTTGAGAAATGAAACCTTTATCAGAGAAATTTGCTATAAAATTTCCCCCCAGTTCCCTGCTTTCTTTCTAATTTTGACTGCATTGGTTTTGTTTGGCCCACACACACACACAAAAACCTTAATATTATGAAATCAAAATTATTAATTTTAGTTCCTGTGAACCTGTCTCTCGTTTGGTCATAAATTCTTCCTCTAGTCATTGATCTGATAATTTAATTTCTTTCATGCTTTGCTAGATGCCCATGGTGCCATCCTTTATGTCTATATCATCTATTAATTTTTGAGCTTATCTTGGTATATGGTATGATGTTTTGGTCTGTACCTGGTTTCTGCCTTGCCATTTTCCAGTTTTCCCACCAGTTTTGTTGAATAGTGAATTTTTACCTCAAATAGCTGAGATCTTTGAAAATATTTGTGTATCTACTATGTACAGACACTTTGAAGTGTTGCCCAGGAATAAAGGACGTGGGGTCTTCTTGGGGAGATATGACAGAAAAACATAAACATATAAATCAAGAGAAGAATTAAACACAAGAATACAAGATATCTCTGTCAAGGTTAATAGTAACTTAAAAGAAGCACCAGATGGGGTGGCTAGGTGGCGCAGTGAGTAGAGCACCAGCCCTGGAGTCAGGAGTACCTGAGTTCAAATCCGACCTCAGACACTTAACACAAAAACTAGTCGTGTGACCTTGGGCAAGTCACTTAACCCCAACTGCCCTCTTAAAAAAAAAAAAAAAGAATGAAACTACCACTAAATGGCAAAAAGCTTGCACTCTAATGGGGGAGACAGCAAGCACAACTACCACTGTCTCTCTGCTTGTCTTCCATTCCCACTCTCTGTTAGCCATTTTTGTTCTGTTGTTTCAGAAATTATTTTCTTTGACAAGAAAACAGTCAAAATAAGAGTTAAGTAACAGTTTTGTCTTTTCTTTCATTATCAGTTGTCTCTTCTGTTCTGGTAGTCTCTCTTGATGCTTATCTTTTCCCCAAGATAGCTGTAAACTTTTATCCTTGACCTTAGCATTTGTTACCAATATCAGTTTATTCAGGGCTTTAGCATTCTAGACATTCTTAAAGGACTGTGACACACTTATATTCATTATCTGTTATCTAGGGAGTTCCACATTCTCTGTTGCATAAGCCACAGTATATGTGCCAGAACCCATTCACTCCTAAATCCCAACCTGCAAATGTCAATTGATAATCTTCCTAGGATTATCATTGGCATTTTAGAGAGGTGTCATAATGTAATAGACAGACTACTGAATATGGACCCAGAAAATCTATGTTTAAATTCTAGCTCTACTATTCACTATACGTATGTGACCTTAGGCAAATTACTTAACTGAGTTAGGCCTTGATTTCTTTTTTTGTGTGTTATAACAAAATAAGTTATTTTCTTTTTTAAAAAAATTATTCACTTCAGGCTGGAAAAAAAACACCAAGATATTCTATTGCTTTAAAATTCTGAATCAAATCCCACATATTATGAGATAATGCAGAGAATCCTGACCTCAAAGTCAAGAGACCTAGTCAGGGTTCTAGTTTGGGTCCATCCACAGATTTGCTATGTGACTTTGGACAAGTCACTTCCCCTATTTTGCGTCTCAATTCTCCCATCTGTAAAATGAGGAAAGGTATGTAGAATAAATTATCTTAAATAACTTTTCCAAGTATAATTTGAAGCAAATTTTTTCTTTGTCCACACATTAAATGTGACCGTAAAATAATTGATTTAAACATTTGTATGAATAAAAGGAGGCATAAAAGGAAAGATTATAGGATTTGGACTCAGAACCTGAGTTTTTTGCTTTAGTTTTTACTTTGATCTGGTGAGACCTTGAGCAAGTAATTTCTACTTTTTAGGTTTCATTACCTCATCTGTAAATGAGGGGGGTTGAAATAGATCAACTCTAAGATCCTTTGCTAATTTATGGGTGTGTTTGAATTTGGCTGAGACCTTTTCAGCTCTCATAGCAGTATTTTAGTAATAGGCCCAGTGAAGCTGGGTCCCTCTTATGTGACCTAGCTATAAGAGACACAATTATTAGGCCTTGATTTCTTGATCTCTGAAACGAAGTGTTGAACTAGATGGCCTCCAGCTCCAAATTTTGATCCTCTGATCTGGTATATAGTCCCTTAACTCAACTCCTTCACTTCTCAAACCTTCTTTATAGTCTTCTTGTGCTGTTTACATCTTTACTTTCTCTTTGTCTACTTACTAGCCCTTTCATTTTTCACTAGAAACGTACTCTTTATATCCTCATAGTCTTCTCTTATTGTCGCCAAACAAAAGCAAAAAGCAAAAAATTCCTCTGAGCAACTGTTTTGTCCCAGCCAAAATGGACTTTCAAATACTATTTAAGGACATAGCTTAGGCTTCTTTGCCTAGCTTATAACATTCCCTCTGCCTGTATTCTTTCAGTTCAATTCCCTTTATCAATGAATGATGAAACATTTGTTAAATACCCTATTGAAACCAAGATCCATCCTTCAGTATCTGATGCAAATGCTGAGTCCGTCACAAAGAACCCAATTCTCCCCTTAACAGAACCTGACCGTACTTTCCTATGAAACTTTTTATTATATTTGTTTTTGTTCACATAAAGCATCTTACCTGCTGTAATAAACTTCTTGAGGGCAGTAACTATATCTTACTGATTTTTATGTCTTCCTCAGTACCCAGTAGTAAGTAGTTTTCAGATAATAAGAATTCAATAAAGTTTTGCTAAATAAATGGAAATTCCATTTGTCATACTGCTCTTTCAGGGTTACTAGGTTACTTCTCTGCATGATAAGTAATTGTGATGCATTTTCTGTTTTGTAGACATGACAGTATGCTGTTTCAAACAAAACCTCTTTTTTTTTTCCAGCTTCAAGTATAGTCAGAAAGTAAGAAACATTGCTTTATATTTGGAATTATTTGGTGGGGGTGGGAGGAAGATGCTTATTGTATATAAGGATTCCTCCAATGAGGATTTAATGTAAGGTTATATGTACACATGTGTGTGTATTAAACTGTTCTAAATGTCATGTGGGTGTGGGTATGTGGTGTGAAATGTGCAAAGCTTTACTGAAAATAGCTTTTTTGAAGTAGAAATTGAGAATTCTTGGAGTGAGATGCCTAGTTTTATGTCTAATCCAACTTGCTTCCATTCTGTAGACAACCCCTCTGTACTTTGCCTCACTCTTGCATATATTCAGTACAGCATCTGTACTCAGCCAGGCACTAGGAATTAAAAACATAAGTGTGAGATCCTCATTCTACTGTGGTAAACCAAATGTACATGGATAGAGAATACAGAAAATATACAAAAAGTAATTTGGGGTGGAAGTCAGGGGAGGTATACACAAACAGCTGGTAGGATCAGGAAAGGTGATTGGTCTCTAGGGAGCTAGAGATTTCAAGAGACATTTGGGTAATACAGGGGATACAGCAAGTAGGAAGACCTGAGTTCAAGTCCAGTCTCAGACACTACGATATGACCTAGACAAGTCACTTAACCTCTGCCTTTTTTCGTTTTCCTAAACTGTAAAATAGGGATGATAATAACAGCACCTGCCTCCTAGGGTTGTGAGGATCAAGTCAAACAATATCTATACGGCACTTAGCTCACTACTCAATACACACAGTAGGTGCTTAATTCGTGCTTGTGTCCTTCCTTCTTCCTTCAGGAGGCACATGTGAGAAGAAGAGTATTACAGGCACGGAGGAGGATGGCCTGTGCAAAGGCACTGTATTAGGAGAAGGAATGTCATACTAGGAATATCAAACAGGCCAGCTTGGCTAGATCTTGTATGGAGGGAAATAACGTGTAATCAGCCTGAAGAGGTGGGTTGGGGTTAGCTTGTAAAGAATTTTAATTGCCGGAGAAGTTTTTCTTTTTATCTTTAAATCAGTGGGGAAGCTGCTAAGACTTATTTAGCTAGGAAATGACCAGGATTTGTGCTTTAGGAATGCTAATTTGGCAACTGTTTGAAAAACGGATTACAAAAGGCTGGGAGATCAGGTGGGTGGTTGTTGAGAGCTAGTAGGCAGGAAATGAGGAGAAACTAAAATCGAGTGTGACGCCCTGTGAGTGCAGAGAGCAGAAATGGGCGTGACCTGCGCTAAGTCAGGGTGGACGCAGCAAGATCTGAAAATCTAATCATAGATTGTATGGAGAAAAGTAAAATGTAAGAAGATTGGAAAGACAAGAAGGAACCAGATTATAAAGAGTTTTAAAAGCCAAATAGAGGACTTTATATTTGCTCTTGGAAGAATTTATCGAATAGTAGGATGACTTATTGCTTGTTCTTTATTCTCAGAGAGGAAGAGTGACATGAGAAGATTAATTTGACAGCATAGTGGAAGATGGATTGAAATGGTGAGAGGAGCATGATTTCAGGGCCTAGAAAAAGTCTAGAATAGGGTCAGCAGCAGAATGAAGGCAGTCTGAACTAGACTCTTTCACAAAATGGAGGCTTCAGGAAGAACTCACCAGTGGGAGAAGGGGAACTGGCCTTGCAGAAGTCCAGAGAAAGTCAGGAACAGGAGTAGAAAAGGAAGAATGAAGGGGAGAAAATCCCAGAAGGGAAAGAATATTTAGGTAGAAGAAGGCAGTCAACAGCGTCAAAGGTTTCAGAAGAGTCACAAATTGAGACAAGGCCATTGGATACAGCATTCATCCTCACAAGACATGGATAGTAGGCTGTTCTGGAAGTTCAGGTTCAAAACTGGAAGTATATAAGATATATGGAATATTTAATAAGATAAAAGGAGGCTAATTTAGCCGTAGCATAAAATGATACTCACTACAGCATTTGACTTGGTTATTAGGCACATTTCCACCTTAATCTCTAAATAGAAAGGAAGAACAGGATAGCTCTGAGACAGTTGCCAAAGCTGAAGGGCACTCTGCTTGCGTTGGCTTTTTTTATACCCTTAGGCAACCAGGAATCCTCATCATTTTCATTTTGGGCCCTTCAGGCCAGTCAAGTCTTAGAGTCAGCTTCCTTATGTTTTAGGGAGAGAACTAGCTCTAGTATTCCTTTGGGGGCAAATCACTTTAATATACTTGCATACATACTTTATTATGTACATATGTATGTATATCTATAATACTCAATATATACATAATAGATTGTATATACTTGTATACATACATTAATATACTAGAATATATACATATATAACATGGTATTGAAATCTTGGTCAGAAAAGTCTGTTCAGATCCTTACATTTACTAGCAATGAGCTATGTAACCATGAGCTACTCGCTTAACTTTTTTGAGCACCAATTTCCTTACCTTAAAATGGGAATAGTGTGTTAATAGTGTGTTAATACTTTCCACTCACACACAGCCCTATGTAAATACATACATGCATATATTTATAAAATCAGCTATGGTTATAATTTAATTCAGCTCAAACACTTATTATATGCCAGGGACTGTGTTTTGCAGTGAGGATACAAAAATAATAGTCCTAGCCCTCACTATGCTTATGTTATATTGTGAGAAAATAGCATGTATAAAAATTGTTAGTAAAATACACACATTAAATAAGAAGTAAATTTGAAGCAGCATTAACAACTGCAGGAATTAGGAAAAGTCTTCTGTGGGCAATTGCACTTGGTCTAAACCTTGAAAGGTGACAAGGATTCTAAGTGGTGGAGTTAAGGACAGGGAAAGGATTATTATCATCATTATTTGCAACCAATTAGATATGAGTGGTGAAAGAAAAATTTAAAACAACTCTAGAAATAGCAGCATGGGTAACTGGGTAGATAATAGTGCTGTCAACAAAAATATATTCTTTTTTCCCAAGAATAGCATCCCGTTGAGGTAAATCACCTTAATATACTTAAAAGACTATAAATCTTTAAGTCATTAAAAAACGTTTTTCCTCAAGTGGGAATAATTATATAAATAGTATAAAGCATTATAAATAGTATCTTATGAATCTATGCTGCTGATATCCACAGAAATCCTGTTTAGATGTTTTAGATGTCATGTGGAGGGGACTCTGCGCTCTTGAAAGTTATCTAACCAGCCTGAAATACTTTGGAATATAGTCTTGGAGACAGACTGTCTGTTCTCCAAAGAGCAGCCCCACTAACTTGTACAGGCTCAAATGTGTGGATCCGTCAACTCCCAAAGATTACTTGCCTACCCAGGCACAGAGGCTTTGTAATCTTGGTAGAGAAAACATCTACATCAGTGAAATCATAGATGTTTAAAGCACAGAATTTCTTATAGAATGTATGTAACACAAAGAACTCAGAGGGTCAGAGTTCTCTCTTAAAACATTCTTTCCTTCCCTACTCTTCTAACAAAAAGCCTAAAGACATAGATGAAAGATTATTTTTAAAAATGTATGTATGTATGTATGAAAATCTGTTGTTAATACTTAGTTGTATTTATGACTAGAAATTGTTGTTTTCCATATTGCTTGAAAGTGTAATGTTGGGGGCCATAGGAATTCGGGGAATATTTCTGTGAATCCACAAAATTGTTTTATTTTTATTTTTGGACTAAGTAATTTTCCTCATTTCAAATACACCCACAAAAGTTTAACTCATTACTCTTCAGTAACTTAACATTGGCTTGTTTTGCAGATTTAAAAATATAGTTAGCATGAGTTTATCATTTTGATTTAATTATGTGTTTGTGATTAGCTTCTAGTCCTATTCTGTACTAAAATACTGTAACCATAATTTGTCCCTAGATGCAGGCACTTGCAGCTTTATGCATTTTTTCCAGCAAATGTTTATATTTTCTCTCAAGTACAATTTTAAATATGCTTTTGTAAAAATAAATATACTTTTTGTTTGATTTTTAAGAAATGGATGAAAAGAGGCTTTTGGACCCAGGATTGAAGGCTCAAAATGGATTGTGGGATTGTCCTCTGAAGAGCCAGCAGGTCAAATGCCTGAGTGATTGAAGAAAATGGGTGCTAATGCATCTAACTATCCCCATTCATGTTCCCCAAGGGTAGGGGGAAATTCACAGACCCAACAAACATTTATAGGTAACTTCATTAATTTTTTTCTAACAGTGTTCTTTAATTAATTTAATAGAACTGTTTAGCAGAGACTGAATAAATAAGTATTGAGCTATATATAAAAGTTTTCCTTTAACCTAAAAAAACTATTAACCTAGTAGTTTTGTTTTTTAATGAGAGGTCTGTTTCTCTGTATGATTTCTACATTAGCTAGACGGCTAGAACATACCTGGCCATTCATTTTGGATATTTTCACTGTAATTGCCAATCATTATTGCCACATTTATGCTGTGAAAATCTCCAGTGATGTCTAAAATATTATAGATATGCTTGTTTATTTTAATTTATATGGACACAGCCTTACAACCCTTTACTAATTACATACGTGTAGAGCTATTTAATTCTTACATTTCAAATATGATCAACCTTAAGTCAACCCAGTAGTATCTGCCCAGTGACTAGAAAATATGCTAATGATGTATTGAATAAAAATTAATCACGATTGACTATAAAAAAGAGATGGAAAAGTTATTAGAATGAATTAAACATTTTCCCCCAAAAAAAGGCTACTATACTACCACTAAAGCCAAGATTTGGTTTCCTTTTTATATTTTTTTGAAAATATTTCTTTAAGTAAAAGTGATGTGAATTCTGTCATTAAAGAGGTTAATAATAGAAAAGACTAGTGAAAATAAGATTATATTGGGAAAAAATTTTGACAGCAGCTTTCATTAATTATTCATTTTTTGCTTTAGGAACATCATCCTATTCTCATCAAGGCTATGGATGTGAATCAAAATTATATAGTCTTGACCATGGCCATGAAAAGCCACAAGACAAAAAAAAGAAAACCTCTGGCCTTGCCACCCTCAAGAAGAAATTTATTAAACGTCGGAAATCCAGCCGTTCTGCTGACCACGCTAAGCAGATGCGAGAACTCCTCTCGGGGTGGGATGTAAGAGATGTCAATGCATTGGTAGAGGAATATGAGGGAACATCAGCCTTAAAGGAGCTTTCTCTGCAAGCCAGCTTGGCCCGACCAGAAGCTCGAACACTGCAAAAAGATATGGCTGATCTTTATGAGTACAAGTATTGTACAGATGTAGACTTAATATTTCAAGAAACTTGCTTTCCTGTGCACCGGGCTATTTTAGCAGCAAGGTGTCCATTTTTTAAGACCCTGCTTTCTTCCTCTCCAGAGTATGGAGCAGAGATAATAATGGACATCAATACAGCAGGTATAGATATGCCCATGTTCTCTGCCTTGTTACACTATCTTTACACAGGAGAATTTGGAGTGGAGGATTCAAGATTTCAGAATGTTGATATACTAGTGCAGCTCACTGAAGAATTTGGAACACCAAATTCCCTTGATGTAGATATGCGTGGACTGTTTGATTATATGTGTTACTATGATGTTGTCCTCAGTTTTTCATCAGACTCTGAACTAGTAGAAGCTTTTGTTGGAAATCAGAACTGTTTAGATGAAGAACTTAGAGCTCACAAGGCTGTTATTTCAGCACGGTCCCCATTTTTTCGAAATTTATTACAAAGGAGGATACGGACTGGTGAAGAAATTACAGACCGAACGTTGCGGACTCCCACTAGAATTATACTAGATGAGTCCATCATACCAAAAAAATATGCTAAAGTTATTTTAAACTGTATGTATACTGATGCAGTCGACCTCTCAGTTTTGCACTGCAGCCCTTCTGTGGGAAGTCTGAGTGAAGTTCAGGCTCTGGTAGCAGGAAAGCCAAATTTGACTAGGGCTGAAGAAGCAATGGAGCTTTATCACATAGCACTGTTCTTGGAATTTAACATGCTTGCACAAGGTATGAAATATTTAATTTTCCATAAATACAAGTTTGTCAGAATCAGTAGCTGCATATATATTTCTTTTTAGTTTGGATATTTAATTCTAGTTAAAATGATCATGATTTCAGGAAATTCTGTTTGTGCCATTTAACACTATGATTTGGCCTATAACTTTGTCATCTGCTGCAGTCTATGAAGGCTGAGCGTGTCTCTTGGTGTGCTCTCCAAAATTATAGTAAGTTAGCAGTAGAGAACATTTGGCTTCAAAGGAAAGTGGAAGTTTCGCATATCAAAAGTTGCAAAAATTGGTTATAGTACTTCTTGAGGATGCCTGTGTTCCTTATCAGTTTATATTTTCATCTAAACCATTACTTAATATATCTTTTTAAGGGAGTGTCATAATTCTACACATGAATGGATGAGGAAAAATAAAAATTTGATGTCATACCATAGAACTTAAGAGAGTCTTGAATAAAAGGTTATGTACTTATATTTCTATGACCATATTGTGTTTGGAAATGTTTTTGAAAACTACCCTAGATGATGTCTGTGGAGAGCACTAAAGAAGCAGAGATTTAAACAAGATCTGATTTGCCAATGTAAATTTAAGTAACTATAGATAATTGAAGGAAGGATATTGTTTAAGTTATTATTAGGGAGGCTACTTTGAGTTTTTAAATAGGAATAGTTTACATTAAGCCAACAAATTGAGATAAAGAAATGCCGTAGGAACAATGGATAGAAGTCTGAAGACAAGCTAATTTTGTGTCTATAAGGGAAAATTTTCTCAACAATTACAAATTATTAAGCTAGCTATACATATTAGAATGGACCTCTTCAATAAGTAATGAGTTCCCATCATGAGAAATCTTACCAACCAACTATGACCACTTATCTCAGATGTTTTTAGAAGCAAGGATTCCTGTTCCAGGTACATTGTATTGGATTGATCTCCAAATTCACTTCCAACTCTGAGATTATGTGATAGTATCAAAATATCAGTAACAATAGGAGAGAAGTTATCACCCAAAAAAATGGACTTAAAAATTTGGGAGAATAAAAGTAGATAACCAAGTTTGTTCATGGGTAGATTTAAAATACTATTTTTAAAATTTTTTCATTATTACTTTTTTTTTATTATTTCCACAATATAACATGACAAACTCAAAGTGTTCTGAAATTAAAGTTTTACTTTTGTTATTTGTAAGAGTTCAGCTATACTAGTAGTACTGAAATGTTCTATTTTAGAATGTAGAAAAATATTGCTAATTCTTCAGAAAATAAGCTAGCTCAAAAAAAAAAAATAAGCTAGCTCAGTAAAGCAATATGGAAAACTTAAAAGTTTGTATCATTACCAGAAAAGCATAGTATTAAATTTCTAAAGCCTTTGAGATATTTGAGTAAAACCCCAGAGTGTTTTTACGTTTATAATTTACTGTTTTCAAAAATGAGAAGTAGAGCCCCAAATTACAATAAATTTTAAAATTTTTAAATAAAATTGTAGCTTAGCTATAGTTCTTGGTAAATGTTTTAATCAAGCATCCCTTGACCCTAATTCCTTTATTAATATTCTTCCTTTTTGTCTTAAGTGGAGTGTTTAATGTCTTAGCACATAACTAAATAAATTATAGCGTTAGTAGATTGTGTTGAAATCTTGGCTGCTTCTAACCCAATTTCCAGTGTTTCTGTTGCATACACACAGCTTCTACTTTTCTATCCTATGTAAATAGTATAATTCCTGCTGTTTCCTTGGTTTGAGTATCCTATTTTAAATAGGGGTTGGAAGTTGTCATTTGGGACCATTGCCCTCTCTTTCCACTCCCCAGTAGCTGTGTTGGAACATAAACTTGATTTTTACAAGCAAAAAACTTGGCTTAATTTTTAACCTGTGAAAATAGCGAATCGTAGTACATTTAATTTAAGCTCTCTGTGAAAAGTCACCAATATGCTTAACAACTCTAAACATATATAGCTAATAATATCATTGTAAAAGTGCAAATTACTTAAGCAATTTATTAACAGTATATTAACTATACTGAAATTATTTTTCATTACTGCAAGATTTGTTGAATGAAAAGTGGTAAAATTATTCAGTCAAAAGCTTTTTTTCTCCCTGAACATGCTGTTTTAATATTGTGAGGCAGTAGTTGTTTGCTTCTGACATCCTCTTCCTAAACATGCTGATATATGATGACCCATTTTAAGAAAATAGAGAGACAACATTACAAAGACATTGAAGTACCCAGATCTACAGGAACAAGCACTGAAACGTACATGTTCTGATATAAAGAATTTTACATTGCTTTCATATATTTATATATACATTTAACATAAATATCACTAATGTTTGTGAGTTTTATTGTTAAGTAAAATTATTACCTTTATCTCGTGTTTATCTTTCTCTGGAATGAGAAGTTGTCCAAGCCCCACCTCTGACATATACTGGTTATGTGATCTTGGGCAAGTCAGTAACTTCTCGGGTTCCAAACTTACGGTCTCCAAACATTTTTGAGTACCCTTCCTAATATCTGCATGTTTATTTATAAAAACTACATGTACTGTAGGAATAAGCTGAGGACTTGGGAATCAGGAAGACCTGAGTTTAAATCCTGCTTCAACTAACTAAATAGCTGTGTGATCTTTGACACGCAGGTCATTTAACCTCTCTCAGCTTCACTCTTCTCCTCTTAGTAAAACTCTAAAAACTCAGTTCTAGAAGACAATCATGCTTATGTTCTTCTGCTTAACTTAAACACAGTGTTTTACTGATTCTCTAAATAACTGGTGTGCCTTTGAGAGTGTAAATGATTTTTTTTTTTTCTAAATAGGCATTTTTTCCCAGTATGCATTGAAAGTTTGATGACCTCATCATTGGGAGCACTCCCACCACCAATACAAATCCCAGCCCCTCTTTGCCTTAGGAGATCTTTAGGGATTGATTACTATGGCCAAAAAAATTCATTGCCAAATGGTTAATCTTATGGCAGTTAGACTTTCTGAACCTAGCCAGACTGATTCTTGGAAGACAAATCATGGCTAGGCTCAGTCAGATTCATGCCTTTTTACAAGCATGGCCAAACTTGCCAAAGGTTGAGCTATGCTGTTATAAGTTTTGATGTAGGGTATACAATGTCCAGTTATATATCTCATAGTTCCCCATTAGTCATGTTGTGAAAGAAAACACAGACCCTTTTCCCCCTCAAAAAAAAAACAAGAAAAATAAAGAAAGCTTAAAAAAAATATGCTTTGATTACATTTAGACTCCATCAGTTCTTTCTCTGGTGATGGATAGCATTTTTCATCATCAGTTCCTTCAGAATTGTCTTAGATCATTGTATTGCCAAGAATAGCTGATTCATTCACAGTTGATCATAATCTATTATTGCTGCTCCTGGTTCTGCTCATTTCACTTTTCATCAGTTCATATAAGACTTTCCAGGTTTTTCCTGGGCCCCTTCTTTGTACTCTGCCACTGCCATCCTGCCTATCATTTCTTGTACCACAATAGTATTTCATCATAATCATATACAACAACTTGTTCAGCCATTCCCCAGTTGATGGACATCTCCTTAATTTCTAATTTTTTGCTGTTATTAAAAGAGATGCTATAAATATTTTTGTACATATAAGTCCTTTTTAAAAAATCTTGGGATACAACCCTAGTAGTTAGTGCTTGGTCAAATAGTATGTATGGTTTTGTAGTCCTGTGAGCAAAGTTGCAAATTTAAGCATTGTCTTTGAGAAAATGAATAGTATAGCATCATTGCAGGCAAAGCACTGCAAAGCTTGAGGTAGTGTTGATTTGTTTAGTACTACTGTGGAGATCACATTTGACTTGAGCCTTGACTTGCTGCACACTGAATGTTTGTAGAATATAAGTATAAATATATACCATATAAGTAAAACAGGTTTGCAAATAATGAGCCCTTGCTAACTTAGTGATCAGGCAAAGTTGGTGGGAATTAGCACTGGTCTTATGAGCTGAGATTTAAAAAGAAGGGAGTATTCCAGGAGACTTAGGTGATGAGGGAGAGTATTCTAGGTATGGAATATAGTCTGCAAAGGCACAAAGGATGAAGAATATGAAGAACAATAACTAAGGTATTTGGGGTGAACTTGAGCACTGAGAGGGGGAGTAATTTATGATCAGCTAGGAAAGATAGGGGCAAGAGCCAGATGGTAAATTTCTCCAAAAGCCAAACTGAAGAGTCTGTATTTTATTCTAAAATTAAGTGATGAGACACCGAATCTTCTTGAGCAAAGAAGTTACATGGTCAGACTTGCGCTTTAGAATGATCATTTTGGTACTAGTATGGAGGATTGTTTGTCAAGAGCAAAGATTGGATCCAGGTAAATGCAGCAGTTGTTAATTTTCACATTTTTTTAGAGTGAATTTTTAGCTATTTAACTGTAGCTACCTAACACCAGCTAAGTTTTCTCCCACAAGAATCTGTTATTTTAATGCATCTAAAAATAAATCAGAACAAGGTTATGATTCTTCCACAAAGGCATTTTTGTCTAGAACTGCAATGTTGTGCGAGATTTTAAAATCTTTCATGTACAAATAAACCAGAGCTTCTAACATCTGTTTTATAGAGATCTGGGGGAGGAGGGGAAGGGAATGATTTAGGGACTTGTTTATCAATCAGTCACCAAATATTTGAGGCCCTACTATGAGCCTATAACTTTATATTACAGTGTTAAAGTATAAATAATTGACCCTGTTAATAAGAAACTTATTTAAATCTATTAAGTTCCTTAATTTAAAATCATCAAATAATAAAATTTTAGAGTTGTAAAGGACATCATTGGTGAAAACAATCTAATTCCTACCCCAGCCATTAAACCTGTCTGTAATTCTTGTAGCCTCTATTTAAAGACTTCCCACGCTGGGAAACTTGTTTCTCTATCAGCCCTCCACACATAATGAGGTTTCTCTCCCCCCACCCCCCGCAACTCTCCTGCCTATGGCAGCCCATTCCATTTTGGGACAGTTCCTATGTTTAGAAAACTTTTTTTCATGTTGAGCCACAATATATGCATTATTGAACCTCCTCTCCCCTTGTAGTTGGGGGTAAAAATCTTCCTAAGAAAGATGGATATTCAAGCAAAACAAATTCTCAGATTGGCTGTGTTCAAAAATCTGTCTCACTCTGCATTTTTAATCCATTACCCCTTTTAGAATTTGGTATTATGTTTTATCATTAGTCCTCTCGAACAGCATTTCTTAAACTGGGATTGAGACCCCAACAGTTTAAGAAGCAAAGGGCTGAAGGTGTCACAAGTAGAGAAAGTTTAAGAAGCCCTGCTCTACAATTAGGATTTATCATCAAGTTGATCAGAGCCCTCAAGTCTCTCAAAACTTTTTTTCCTTTAGATTGTTATTATTATATCATTTATTCTGGTTCTTTTGTTTTACTCTGATCACTTCATTTAAGTCTTCCTAGATTTTTCTAAAATCATTCCTTTTGTTACTTCTTATGGTGTGATATTCTGTTATATTCATGTATCATAGCGTGTTCAACCATTCCACAGCTGATGAGCACCCACCCTTAGTTTCCAGGTCTTTGCCACTACAAAAAAGTGCTATAAAATGTTTGAATATGGGTCATGGTCCTCTTTTATCTCTTCACAGTATAGGCCTTATAATGGCATATACTGAGTCAAAGGATATGCACAGTATTATGACTTTTTGAACATAGTTCCAAATTGCTTTCCAGAATGGTTAGACTAACTCCACCATCTCAGTGAGATAGATACTCCCTTCTGTGTGTGATGCAGATCCGTGCCTGCCCATTCAGTGTGACTCCTGTTCTGTAAATCCTCTTTGGCAGGTATCCACCCAGCCTGACATGAAACTTGAGTTTTCTTGACATTATGTGGACATGAAAGACTGTACCTGTCTTATCATCTGTATCATTTCTGCCATGTAATGGGTCAGACTTTTTTTTTCAGTCATACATTTCTATGATGATGTCTTTTATGCAGCTTCATTGCAGTTCTTCCCTTGGAACACATTTGTATGGTGCTTTACAGCCACACAGTTATTTACATCCGTTTTCTTAGTGATTACTCATTAAAATACTATGCAAATAACTGTTAATCTTAACACGTGAGAAAACAAAGAGCACATGGGAGATCTGGAATCCCAAGTCTAGTTTTCAATTCAACCTTGATGCCTCTTTCCTTTACAAACTTAATTCCATTACATCAGCATCTCTGATTCTTCTGTGTGGGTATTCCATCTGCTGACAAAGATTACAAGCCACTCCCCAGTCCCCATGACTCTTTACATAGCAGATCTTAATTGTAGGACACTCTTTTACCCTTCTTCTCGTCTCCTTGTGACTCCATGCTCGTCACTTAAGCTTTCCTCTCTCTCTTGCCTCTCTCTTTAGAGACACTTGCTGCAAGGGGAAAGAACTAGAGCCTTCTAGC
Organism: Pseudocheirus occidentalis; assembly: GCA_028646575.1. Lineage (NCBI taxonomy): Eukaryota > Metazoa > Chordata > Mammalia > Diprotodontia > Pseudocheiridae > Pseudocheirus > Pseudocheirus occidentalis. The sequence goes on from CM053598.1 coordinate 170,837,443, forward strand.
TGTGGGACAGCATCACATACCTATTTCCCATTACCAGTTTCTCTCTACAGCTTAAAGGTAGAGAGCACATGCCATTCCCAGTGAAAAGTCTCTGAGGCAGCTACTAGGCACTAGAGCTATGTTCCACAGGCCTTTCCATTACTGTCCTACTTTGTCTTTCCCAACACAGGGCTGGGTGGGATGCCAGACAACCAGGGCCTCAGGCAAACAGCCCCATGCCTCTATTAAGCAGAATTGATCTTTTTTTTTTTTTTAAAAAAAAGCTTGAGAAGGAAAAAAAAGGTACTCAGATGAAAATTATAAGACTGTATTAAATAAAAGTTTAGAAAAAGGAAATACCGAAAATGGCCATTATGGAGAATACAGTAGGAACCCCCACCTCACCCCCTCCAATAGTCCATAGAAGTAATCAATAGCAAACTCAATACAGTGAAAAAAATCAACCATATACAATACATAACAACTAAAATACAGACTTAAGTCATTGTTATTATGCACACTTATTGGAAAATACAGAGACGAGCTAATAATATGGTTTAGTGATTGTAGAGATAGCCTCAAAGTCAGGAAGACCTAGGTTCAGTTCTCATCTCTTAATATTGGCTGGCTTTATAACCCATGGCAAATTGTTCAGTGTCTCGTTTTCTTAGGCAACACTGTTGCAAAACAGGTCCTGATCTGCATTGGTAGAGGGAGTTCCTCACTAAGAGACCCTTCCAATGAAATCACGTCAGAGGACATCAGGCCCTCATCAAAAGACATGAATTGGAAATTAAGAGCACCAAACACTGTATTGACCAATCACAGTTACAGAAAACTAGTGATGCATCATTCATTTGGGGGGGCAGGCAGGGCAGGAAGGGGAAGGTATGGGAGGAATTTTGCTTGGAGTTGGGGAGAAGCAATGGATGACAGTGCCCAAAAAGGGGCGTGGGGGGGGAGAATCAAACATTAATCAAACATTACTAAATTACACGGAAGAGAAAAGTTAGTTATTCAGAAGGGAACATAGTCAAGCAGAGCAGTGTTAATATTTTACTACTATGTTAAATTTGATACATAGTTTTAAACGCTATACACAGTAGAGATGATAATGGCTTAATACATGATTTTTCTGTTCTACTTTATACATAGAAATGGTAACATTTGCTTATTTGTCCAGTTCCTAGTCTTTTTTAAAAAAAATTCTACGTCCAGTAAAACACACACACACACACACACACACACATAAAGGAAAGAAATACAGATCCAAGAGGCAAATCTGAAAGGTCACAATATACCAATCCCAGGTTTATTGAAATTCCAGACAACTTGGGGCTGAAGGGAATAGGGGAAAATAACATAGACACCATACTTAAAGAAATGGTGAAAGAATTCCCCAGAGCTGTTCAATTTCAGACAGGCCCTGCCTTTGAGGATTTTATGTTCAACTGGTCATACAGTGTCCACATAGAAAAGTAAATATAAAATATATACAAAGTAATTCCAGAGTAGGAAAAGAGCACAGACATCTGGGAATATCAGGAAAGTCTTCATATAAAAGGTAGTACTTGAGCTGAATTTTAAAGGGAGCTAGAGATTACAAGATACAGTGGTAAGGAGGGATGGCATTCCAGTCATGGAATGTGTAAAGGCAGAGAAGGGGTCAGCAAGCATGGTCTGTTTGGTATCTGGAATGTGGAATATATGGTGTATTCCACTGTTAAATCAGTGTAGAGAATAAGATTGGAGCCGTACTACAAAGAACTTCAAAATACCAAGTACAGGAGTTTGAATTTTAGAGGCAAGAGGGAGCCAGTAAAGTCTGTTTTGAAGGGAAATATATATATATTAGGATTAAGAGTTTGGAAGGCATATGGAGGATAGATTGTAGAACAAAGAGATTGGAAGCAGTTATGAAGCTGTTGTAAAAATCCAGGTTAAAAATGATGAAGCAAAAACAAATAGAATCTGCAAGACTTTGAGCAGGAAGAACTCAAAATTCAGCATACTTATTCCCGTGGTTAGATTCTTGGTGGCCTTTACAAAGAGATCAGTGACGATCACAGAAATTGGGAAATAGCAATTCCATAATTAAAGCATGAGCTTTAAACCCAGAATTGTCTGCCCCAAATCTTATTATGCTCTCTCAAGGCAAGAAATCAATATTTACTATTTCCCTCACTATACCATTTTATAATCTTATAGGATCAAGGATCTCAGAGTCCATCAATTCCAGTCCTCTTATATTTTTGAGGAAACTGAGTCCCAGTTAGGATAAGCAACTTGCTTAAGGTCACATTGGTAGTGTCAGAGGTAGTATACAAACCCAGGTCCTCTAACTCCAAAGATAGTATATGTTCTTTGCCATTGTATGTATCTTAAATTTCCTTTTCTTGTCAATCCTATAGCTAGCATTTCTAGAACCATGTTGGAGAGGGAGCCTCCTAGCTTTATCTTTTTTATACAAGAAAAAATGTCTATTTTTCAATTGCAGGACATAGCTCTTGGATTTAGTTTACCCATATTAAAGAAAAGACACTTGTGTTAGTTACTTTTGAGATAGATCTTGGCATTGTAGCATAGATGTCCCCCTCAACTTTTGAGGCTTTTTTTCTCAGATGAGTTAGGCTTTCAGGTGGTGGTAACCTGTTAAGATAGATGCTGCTACAAAAAAAAAATCAATCAGCCAACAAGTATTTATGAAGTTCCTCCCACTTGCTAGACACTTATGGATACAGGTAGTAGGACTGATCAGAATAATAGACCCAAACCATGAAGGGGGAGTTGTAGGATTCTTTGACATAATGATTAGGGGAAACGCCAAGAAGTCTGCATTTGAGCCTCTTCAAAGACCTTTCTCTTACATCTTCTGCAGAATGATTGTCATTACTTCTTTCTCCTCTCCCCCTCAGTACTATATTAGATAGCAGCCTATCTTCCACTTAAGCCTGGGGCTTGTTTGATTCACCAAACCTGCCCTGAGGATTAGGAGTCCTGGCCTTAGCCAAGAGATTAACCTTAAAAAACTTATGTTACCACCAACAAGAGAAATGCAAGGCTGCCTCAAGAGTGGGAGTATAGTAACAGTGAGATTGTAAGTTATTGTCCTGTAAAAAATTATCTTCTGACTTCTTTTATCTTTCTGTCATTGTTATTTTTGTTTTTACTGTTGGACACTTCCATTTTATTTGAGTTAGTAAAGGGTAAATGAACCCTGGATTACCTTTTACTCCTCTGTCTTCCTCTATTTATATTTAATGATTGAGAAAACTATTTTTGCTTTGGTATTATCAGTATTTTAATATAATATTTCAAGGAGTCATGATTTTATCAGTGGGAGGAGTCTTGGAAGCCTGTTGATCACCATTCCCTTCTCTGTGCCTTACAAGATGGTCTTCATTAGTTGTATTTCCAATTAATTTTAAGTTACTTGGTAGATAACTTACTAGTGACAAATTTTCTGAACTTAAGTTAGGCCACTTGTTAGGCCAAAATTGTTCATTGTGAAATGAACATACTCAAAGCCTTTCCCATTGGGAAATTATATGCATATAATTTGATAAAATGGAAGAGATAAACATTGTTATGGTATTTATAAAATTACTTTAATGGTCCACATTTAAAACATTGGCACCACCTAGAGTTTTACCATTAAAAAAAAAAAGATGGTCATAAAATACAGATTTTTTTCAGTTGTTTAAAATTAAAAAGGCTTTGCACAAACAATCAGCAAAAACAGAATTAGAAAACAAAAGGTAGAGTGGGAAAAAATACTTGTACCACATATCACCAATAAAAGTCTTATCTGAGGAGGAGCCAAAATGGTGGTGTAATAGGAAGCATTGCAGTGGGCTCCCTTCCACACACTGCTTCAAACCTAAAAACTCCCTCAGATTTGGAAAATTACCGGACCAAATCCTAATGGAGAAATCTAGGAAAAGTCACAGTGAGTCTTTGGCCAGATTAAGCATAGGGACACAGAGTAGGAGGTTTCCGGTCACAGATCTAAGAGAATTGGAAAGGAGACCTGCGCAGGGGTGTGGTTCCTCCTTAGGGAGGTCTCAGGTGGTATACATAAGTTCATAAGCTGGCAGCATTGATGGGGTGCACATCTCCCAGCTCAGAGCAAGGTCTCACTTGCAGCGTCTAGCCCAGTCTGCAGAAAAATAAATAAAGCAAATCCTAGACCAAAGGGGAACCTGGAATCCTCCCAGTCTGAAACAACAGTTTGCCAGTTGGCTGATAAAGGGCAGAATCCAGCATTAGTGTACTCTTGTACTGACCCAAAGTCATGTCAGAAACTTGCAGAGCTCAGACCAGGGGTATAGCAGTCACACTGTCCTGATCAGACCACTTTGGGAGCACTGCAGACATACAGTTTGTCCCTCTGATCCTGGCATAATACAGCACTCAGTACTCCCAAGAAAGCAGCAGCAGGACCAGGTCTGACCTTTCTTCTAGAGATATGACAGCCCATTAAGTCCAGAGTCAGGAAGTAGGCTGGAAGAATAGACAAAGAGAGGAAGTTAGGTGGTGCAGTAAATAGAGTACCTGCCCTGGAGTCAGGAGGACCAGAGTTCAAATCCAACCTTAGATCCTTGACACTTACTAGCTGTGTGACTTTGGGCAAGTCACTTAACACCAATTGCTTTGCCTTCCCTCAGCCCCCAAGGGAAAAAAAAGAATGGGTAAAGAAAAAAAGAACCTCTTGCCCTCCCTCTCCCTGCCCTCCACACTGCCTGTGGAGACTCTTAATATACTAATGCAAAGAAGAGAATGTCTCCAAAATATTAACAAACAGTACTTCAGAGAAAAACACAGCTTGGGCACAGACTCAATCAGAATTCCTAGAAGAATGAAACAAGAGTTCAGAAAAAAAGAAAAAAGCTTTAAAATTTTTTATAAGAGGAAAAACAATTTTAAAAGAAATGAGAGCTATGGAAGAAAAAAATTGGAAAGGGAACTAATAGCTCGGCACAGCTTTACCCAAGCAACAAAACTACCTGTAAGTTAGAGAAGCCAGTGACTCCATGGCACAGCAAGAAACATTGTTTCTTTTTTACTTTTTGGAGGGCAGTTGGGGGTTAAGTGACTTGCCCAAGGTCACATGACTAGTTTTTGTGGTAAATGTCTGAGGCAGGATTTGAACTTGGGTCCTCCTGACTCCAGGGCTAGTGCTCTATTCACTGTGCCACCTAGCCACCCCATTATAGCAAGAAACATTAAAAACAAATTCAAAAAGTTGAAAGGAAAATAGAAGAATCTACAGTATCTCAGGAAAAAAATCTGACGTTGAAAATCAAGGAAAAAATTTAGCAGTCATTGGACTGTATTAATACCATGATGAAAATAAGAGGCTAGATATCCATATTAAAGAAATTTTAAAAAAGAAACTTGTCCATTATCTCAGAACCAGAATGCAAAATGAAAATTGAAGGAAATCCACCAATTACCTCCTGAAAGAAACCCCAAAATGAACACTCCCAGGTATGTCATAGTCAAAATCCAGAGTTTCCAGGTCAAAGAAAAAGATAACTACAAAAGAGGCAGCCATAAAGCGAGTAGAGCCCCAGTCAGAATCATAGCAGTCACCACTATAAAGGAGCGGAATGCTAGGAATATGATATTCCAGAGAGCAGTGTACGTAGGCTTACAGCCAAGATCAACTTACCCAGGCTACAGGGGGAAAGAAGAGACATGTTTGAACTTTTGAACTTTGAAGTTCAAATGTAAGAAGAAAGAAAAATACAGAGATGAACAAGATAGAGAACCAAGCAAGGATAAATTGCTTACATTGTAATATGGGGAGATGAAACATGACCCCTATGAACCCTGTTACCCTCAGGCTTCATAGAGGAATTCCAAGTAGACAAGGTCTAGGAGTGATTCTGTTATGTCTTGATGATTTCAAGGAAAGGAAAAAAAAGAGGATTACAGTAAGGTAGGAGTGGGGGGAGAAGGAAGAGTAGGAAAAATGATTTCACATAATCAGTGTGCACAAGTAAACTTTTTTTAAAATTTTTTTTGTTTTCTTGTTTACATCATTCATTTTCATGACATTTTTGAATTACAAATTTTCTCCCCATCTTTCCCCTGCCCGGACCCTGAAACAGCAATTGCACTGTAAAGCCCCTCCCCTGCTCTGCTCTCTTACTTTCTGGTAGGGCAGGGAGGGTCTCCCTATGCCAGCCCCTGAATATCTTAATTCGTAGTTGCAGGTCTTGCAGAACTTTAAATTCTAGATTCTTTCGATTCCTCCCTTGTCCCCCACCCCCACTGGAAGGACAATCAATTCAATGCAGGCTGTGGATGTGTGATTATACAGGACATCTTCATAGTGGACATATTGTGACAGTGATCATCTGTCTCTCCTTCCTATCCCTCCCCCCCCTTGTTTTATTCTACCCTGTCCCTTTACTGAAGTGTGTGCTTCCAGCATCCCCCCCCAAGA
>CM053598.1:170844375-170873757 GCA_028646575.1 Pseudocheirus occidentalis
AGGAGGGACATCCAATCAGCCTCTCACAATATACCCACCATGGAGATGTCCTGCGTAATTACACATGTACAGCCTGTATTGAATTGCTGCTCCTTCCAGTGGGAGTGGGTGATAAGGGAGGAATTGCAAGAATCTAGAAATTAAAGCTATACAATCAAATACAACTGGGAAATAAGACATACAGGGACAGGGCTAGGGAGACCCTCCCTGGCCTACTAGAAAGTTAGAGGGGCGTTGGAGGAGGACATAAAAGGGAACAGATTCTGGGAGGGGCTTTATGGTGGGATCACTGTTTTGGGTTTGGGTGTAGGGGAAAGAAGGAGAGAAAATTTGTAACACAAAACTGGAAATGAATGATGTAATCAAGAAGATAAATTAAAATTAAAAAATTTATAAAAAAGAAAAAAGGCACAGAAAATGAAATTTTCAAAAACTTAAAGCAAGTTGAACAGGAAGGAGAAGGGGAGATTTACTTGACTTTTTAACTAAGAGGGGAAAAAAGAGAAGGATTAAATAACTAGATAAAAGGAAGAAAGAAAAAGAATAATAAGTTGAACAAAACTCTAAAATTAGGGAAAAGAATAACAAATGGGAGGGAAGAATGGTTAAGGTTGAGAGAAAGAGAGCCTTTGGGAATAGTGTTGCCTTAAAATAGATTGTGCTTAAATAACAGAGACAAAAATACTTTATTTACAGAGGAAAAGGGGGAAAACTTAATTTGGGGGGGGAATTGTTAAAAATAAATAAATAAATAAAGGAAAATGCTAACCTAACTTCTTGTAATTTTAATTTCTTTTTTCTTTTTTGGAGGGCAGTTGGGGTTAAGTGACTTGCCCAAGGTCACACGGCTAGCTTTTTGTGTGTGTGTGTCTGAGGCCGGATTTGAACTCAGGTCCTCCTGACTCCAGGGCCGGTGCTCTACTCACTGCGCCACCTAGCCACCCCACTTGTAATTTTAAATGTGACTGGATTAAACAATTGAGTAAGACAAAAAAGAGTGACTAATTAGGTAAGAAAATTAAATCTCACAAACTGCTGCTTACAAGAAACCAAAACAACAACAAAAACTCTAAACCTACATACAAAGAATAAAATTGAGGGGATGGAAAAAAATTTACTATGGGTCAGGTAAACTCCAAAAAGCACAAGTTGCATTCATGCTTTCAAAGTAAAAATATTCATAAAACATTAAGGTAAATTAGGAAATTAAATTATGCTGGAAAGAACCATAGAAACAAAAGTAAAATATTAAACTTCAGTGCTGCGAATGTCTTAACTTCTAAATTTATAAAGAAAAAAATTAACTGAATGAAAAGGCATAATAATACAATAGTAATACAGTAGTATGAGGAGATTTCAATGCTCTCAGTTTTGGATAAGAGTGAACAAATTGCTGAAGAAGCTAAAGCTAAAAGAATTACGGCATTTTGTAAGTCGAACTGCTAAAAGAATACGCATTTCTTAGTACCATGTCAGACTTTTACAAAAATTGGTTACCCAGCAGGATACAAAAATGTAAAAGAGATGTAAAAAAGATAGGAATCGTAAATATATCCTTTACCAACCCTGATTCGCTAAAAAAAAACGATTGCATTTCAGGGGACAGAAACCCAAAGACATAATAAAATCCTAAATAATGAGTGAATCAAAGAACAAATCATAAAAACTAATTGTATGAAAGAAAATAAATTCCAAAGAACATACGAAAAGAGTCAATTACAATAGAGTAGTAGGATTATTTTGCTGGAGTCAGGATTCCATTTGAGATTAATTGGCATAAAATTCTAGTGGATCCAAGTCAGAAGTTTTTTCGCTTCCTTTCAGCAGCATGTGAGTAGAAGCCAAAGAGAAAGATGGTAGAAGCGATGCAGGTTTGGGGTTTGGTAAGACATGATCAGCAGCAGTAGCACAAAGGAATCAAGAATTCAAGAATAGAACTGAATTGGTTCCCCTAAATGTCAAGATTGGAAAGGGAGAAGAATGTAGTCAGAACAGTTGTGATAGCCTGGTACAGTGCTGAGAATTGGAGAGATTTGAGGTCACTTTGAGAGTTGAGTAGTATTAGAAGGAAAGATACAAGATTATGGTGATATGGGGGAAATTCAAAGTTATTGAACAAGAACATAAAACACTCATGATTGAAGGCAAAAATCTGTCTAGTTAGGGTGGATTAGGTAAGGAGTTGGATATAATGAGAAGTTATGGTGTGTGAGAGAACATCAGAACATACAGAATAGATAAATGCTCATTACAACAAGGGAAAGAGTTGTAGTAAAGAGGAAAACTGAGCCACAGAGTGAAATTGTTGAGAAAGGAGGAAAGATAACCTGGGTGTTAGTAGATAATAGCTACCAGAATCTGGATTAGGTGATAAATAATCAAATTTCAGCAAACCTCTCCCTTCTACTTCCCCTCCTTCCCCTTTTCCCCCCAAAAAAGCTATCCCCTGGATCACCTGGCACAAGGAGGTTTCATATTAAGGGTTAAGAAAGATAAAGGCTGAAAAAAAATGTAGTTTTGCTATTTGCCAAAGCCCTGGGAAGATTCACTGATTCTGTTTATTAGTATTTCCCCTTTCATAGGAAAAACACAAAAACTCAGGCCCCTAGATCAAAAACACAAAGTTTCCCAAATTTGTTGTACTTTTTTTTTTTAATCTCCCTTGTATTTTGTAAACTTACCTATTCTTGGAATACTCATTTTCTCATGATGAGGAAAGAAAAACCTTTTTTCCTGCTCAGATAAAATTGACATTCCATATCACATTTTATAAAGCAAAGGATTCAGGTTCATTCACATTTTACAATACTATAGAGTAAACATTTATTAAATGCCTGGGTGCAGATCAATATGCTGTGCAATGTTGGAGATACAAAGTTCAAATAAGATATCATTCCTGTCCTAAAAGGATCTTGCAGCCTAGTAGGAAAATCAGATACTTAAATATCTCTGACTTTTCTTGAAGTTACACACAGTGCTGTGTGACAAACTTAGAAGTTACAAAAACTGTGCTGTGTGACTGGGGCGGGGAAGTGGCAGAGAGAACACAGGGAGCTTCTTGGAGGAGAGAGGATTTGAGGTCATCTTTATAAAAATGGGTAAGATGTCCATAGATGAATGTAAGAGGGGACAGGGAGAAATAAATGAATAGTATGAGCTAAGACATGGGCAGTGTAAAAATAATGTATGTCTTGGAACCAGAGAATAGTCTAGTTTGACTGGAACATAAAGTGTGGCAGGCAGTAATATAGGAACAGACTAGAAAGGTTAGGTTTGAATGCCTGGTGGAAGAGCTTGAATTTATCCTCAGTGGTTGTAGCAGGCAAGAAGTATTTTTGAGCACAGGTGTTACATGACCAAAACTATTTTTAAAAGAGTTTGCAAGAATGAAAGAAAAGGTATTTATTAAGCACTTAATATGTCCCAACCAGTTCAGAACTCATTGGTAGTTTATATTTGATACTGAGACAAAATTAAATACTCATTGGTCATTTTATTGTTAAGAAAAGGAAATTTACTTTGCCTTAGCAAGAGAATAGTATTCAGCAGCAAGCACTGAGAACACCCTAAATTGATTTCAGTTGAGTAAAACTCCCTTGCCTAAGTTGCCTGTCATAGTTCCACAAGCATCAGAGATCTCCTGGAGCTTCTTATAACTGTTTTGTACTTAGGTGGCCAAGAAGTTATGTCAGTATCCTGAGCCCCTTGAGCCTGAGGTGTGGTTTTAAAACCTTTTAAGGAAAAAATAGCCTAACTTGCTTAGGGAGTAGGGTTCAGGACAGGGATGGGGAACATGTGGCCTTCTAGGTTGTTGGGTATGGCCTTTTGACTGAGTCCAAGCTTTTGTTAAGGGAATTCGTTCTGTGAAGTTTAGATACAGTCAGAGGTCTGTACTTGAGGATCTATGTGACCTAAAGGGTGCAGGTTCTCCTTTCCTGGTTAGGAATATCCTGGTAGGATATTTCTCCTACCGTAACTTAGGATATAAATAGAAAATCCCTGTTTCCAGGGAATTTACATTCTAATTTGAGAAAATAAATACATAAAGAAAGGCACAACAAGACCAATGGCAAGACCCTAGTGGTCCTGTAGGTGTAGTAGCAGGGCAGATGATGAGAAGGGTAACAGTAGAGATAGTAAGACCTTTTAGGACCCTATTGCAATATGACTTCTCTTAGGATGATAGTAGTGGGACAAATTGTGAATTGTTGCAGAATTGAAATCATTAGAAGTTATTATTCAGTATGAGAAGTGAAAAGTCAAATAACCCGAAACTCAAAAGATGGTGAATGAATGGTGGTGCCATAGACAACTCAAAAAAAGGAACAATTTAGAGCAATAATTAACAAAGTTTGGGAAATGAGATATCCTGTAGACATTTGGAAATTGAGAGAAAATGTCAGGCTTCAATATTGAGATTTGGGTGTCAGTGAAGATGTTTTTCCCAGTTGGCACAATTGGCTAATGTAGTTCTTATTTCTATTAAATATTTATTAACTATGGCAAGTTAAAAATTATGTTGGCATATCTACAGTGACCAAAAATAATCAATTAAAACATTTTATACACCTGCCTAGTGTCAGATACTGAGCCTAGGTGCTGGGGATGCAAATTCAAACAATGAAATAATCTCTCATCTCAAGGAATTTAAACATACCATGATATTCCTATTTCAGTAAAATTCAAATGCAGAAATGGGGGGGGTGGGGAGAACCCTAACCCAAATAGTTTTTCTCCCCCTTTTATATTGATAGTCCTTTACTTTCCAAAATGGAAGCAAAGAAACAAAATCTGCATAAAATATAAATGATAAATATAAAAGTTGTTTTTACTATTCACGCTTTTGAGTTTTTTCTTTTCATAAAATACATGGTTTTTGTAAATTAAAAATGCCTCATTGTAATTTCTTTAAAAGATATGTTCTTACATAAAATCCCTAGAAAAGAAATTAAATCTTACTTCTTGAAAACCCCAATTTACTTTAATGCCACTTTAATTTTCCTCCTCTGTCTCTCCTACAGAACCAAACTTAATAAGTGGTACTGCTCATAGTGTAAACAAGAGAGGTGTAAAAAGGCGAGATCTAGACATTGAGGAACTTAGAGAGATACTCTCTTCTCTCTTACCCTTTGTCCGAATTGAACATATTTTACCTATGAACAGTGAAGTCCTGAGTGATGCGGTAAGTAGTTTTTCTTCTCCTTGATCCATTCACTGAAAAAAAAATGTTAATCTCTTATTCATATGGGTCGTAGGATGTTGTATAAACAGTTAGAATACAACTTGAGTATGCTTTTCAAGAGTATACTTTGTTATACATTAATGTATAGTAATAAATTAAGTTTATACACACACACAGCATATACTATACACTGATGTTCATTTCAAGGAGAGGTATCAGGGTCAGTTTAAAAAAAAGAAGGAAATTTTATTACATTTTTGACTGTAGCTGAAAACTTAAGTATAAGATACAGATTCTTTCCCTTGGCTGGGCGTGTGGAGCCCTAACAATCCCCAGAGTCACAGTGAAGGATGTGAACCAGCAGGACTTTGTGCAGGCCTGGCCACCTGAAAAAGTCAGGAAAGATAAAAGTCCCTGAATGGGTGAGCACAGACAAGACCTGGTTCTACATACAGGCTGCCTCCATGGCCTGGCACCTGTACTTCTGAGGCGGTACCTGGGGTGGGCTCCATGACCAAGATCTATGGTGGGCGCCAGTGCAGCAGGGTCATCCCCAGTCACTTCAGCAGAGGCTCCAAGAGCATAGCCCAGAGAGTCCTGTAGGCCTTGGAGGACCTCACAATGGTGGAGAAGGATGGGTGCCAGAAACTGATACCTCAGGGACAGAGAGACCTGAACAGAATTGCCAGATAGGTGACATCTGCCAAAAAGAAACATTAGGACAAACTACACCAGATTCATTAATAAATTGCCTTGTTCTTTAAAAAAAGAAGAGGTAGGTTTTCATCCTGATCGTTTGACTCTCTGATCCTAAATGAGTACCTTCCTTTTCTGTACCTCGATTATCTGTTAAGATGTGGGAGTTGAGAAGAATGTAGGCCAAGTTTTACAGAACAAGTCTTTTTATTAAAGGTATTTATTCTGTCAAGTTTGGATTCATTCAAAGAGCCGCACTTGAGGACCTACAGGGCCACATTTGTCCTCAAGGCCACAGGTTCCCCACACCTGGACTAGATGATTTCTGAGATGATCTCAGCTCAAAATCTATGAATACTGAAATCTTAACTAAATCAGAAAGTTATATCTAAATATCAATTTCACATTTTAAAATAAATAAAAATTCTTTATGTATATATATTACAAAGGATTTCTTTTTCTTCAATCCAGTTTAGAGTAGGGTGATGTGGGAAAGAAATAAAATTAATTTTTATTTAAAAAAATTAAACTAAATTCATTAGACTTTCCAAAGACTACTTAATAAGGTTGAAGAAGTAGGGAATTTGTTTATTTCAATCAAATTGAAACCAAATAAAATGAAATTTTGATTCAGAAACTTCCAGTGGTCTAGTCCAGTAGGTTTGTTCTTCATTTACAAAACACAGTTCAGCATATTTTTTAAAAATAAATTTTTGTTTCATTTGTGGTTCAGGTATTCTATTTCATCTTTGCTTAAAGTTCATTTCTTAATTGAAGAAAAGTTCAAAAGGTACAAAGGATTGTTTTGGGGTTTGGGTTTTTTGTTTTAAGTTTCAGCCTTTGCCTGTTAGAAAATATTTTAAAATTGTAAACATTTTATCTGTATGTCTGGATTTTGAATCGTTTTAATGTTCAAAAATAGTTCATTCATATGGTATATATTTTAGTACCTGTAATTTATCTAAGTCTCTAATCTTCTTTTTAAAAAGCTGAAGAGAAGCTTGATTAGTACTCCTCCATCAGATATGCTGCCTACAGCTGAAGGTGGAAAGTCAAATGCGTGGTTGCGTCAAAAAAATGCTGGAATATATGTTCGACCAAGACTATTTTCTCCTTATGTTGATGAAGCAAAGGTAATGAAAATCTCTTTGGATGCTGAATTACTTAAACTATAATTGGTAGAAACATTTTGATTATAAAAGATTTTTTTTAAAGTTTAGTCTGTGTTAGGCACTTACAATATTTTGATTTTTCAGAAGCCATTTTTCTCTTACTTTTTAAATTGTTTAAGAAAATTACACGTTAAGAAGGTTCTTTTGCCTTAAAGTCTTTCAAAATAGGGGAAAATATTATGGAAGAAAAAAATTTCATTTATCTTCCTTTTTGAAAAATTGTACCTGCAATTTCATTAGTATAGGGAACTCGCCATAAAGTACTTTGTCTACCAGTATAGATCTTTCTGCTACTTTCTATGCAAGTTACAGACTTAAGAGTTGCCTGGGGCCCAAAGAGGGTAAGTTGCTGTCTGAGCATCACACAGTCTATAATATTGCTCAGAATTTTCATTTTGGGATTTATTTCAGGAAGTGGCCAGTGGATTTTTCAGTTTCACCCTCTGGTTGAAAGTTTTCCTTTATAATTTTTTTTAACAAAATGATCAAAAAGAGTGTCTGCAGAACTTTCTATCTTCCTAAGCTGCCTTTAGCCCTGAAAAAAATAACTCATTGTGACTTGTTCCTCCTTTTCTCAATTAGAACTAAGTCTGGCATGCTTTCTAGGTCATTATGGAAAAACTCAGGCAAAAATATTACCATTTGGACTCTGGCCACTCTTTGTGGCCTTTTCTAGCTCTAAATTTCCAATCACATGATTGATCCCATTTATTTATATCCTATTCATTAATTTTATTCCTTCACCAGGAAGTATTCAGATTCTTAAGTTATAAGTCATGCTTAGAGGGAAAAAATTAGAATTTAAATTTTTATTCTCTAAAACAATACAAAAGGGCTATTTTAAAATGAAGGAAATTGAGGTTATTTCTCCTGTCAGTGCAGTTGTGAAACTATAAAGTAGAAGCAAAATTCTTTGTCCTTGAAATGTGATTTTTAAGTGGTAATGTTTTGACTAATTTTGATTAATTTTGAATGATTTATTTCAGTCAGTGCTAGATGAAATGATGGTGGAACAAACAGACCTTGTTCGATTACGGATGGTTAGAATGTCCAATGTTCCTGACACACTTTATATGGTAAACAATGCAGTACCACAGTGTTGTCATATGATCAGTCACCAGCAAATAAGCAGTAACCAGTCCAGTCCTCCTTCAGTTGTAGCCAATGAAATTCCAGGTAAGGTTTTTATACTTCACTATACATATGTAAATAAATAATTTGTTTTTCTGCTCTGTCCTTTAACCAATTTAAATTTTCTTTTTTGGGTTTTTTTTTGCTTTTTGGAGGGCAGTTGGGATTAAATGACTTGCCCAAAGTCACATGGCTAGTTAATGTGCCAAGTGTCTGAGGCCGGATTTGAACTCAGGCCCTCCTGCCTCCAGAGCTGGTGCTCTACTCACTGTGCCATGTAGCTGCCCCCAATTGAAATTTTAACATAAATTTTGTTTACCTTAATGAAAATGCCCACTCTTTAAATTCGAGGTGACTGACCTTGGAAATAGGGAGGGAAGACTGGAATGCAGGAGTGGGTTTTGATGTAGGATTGTGTTGTACTTGGGTCTGCTAGTGCAGACTTGTTGCTATGAGTGTGGAAGGTAAGAGAGGGGGAGGGGTGCTGAGGGATCTCAGGGTCAGGGAACATCAGGTCCAGGGCTTGGAGTTTGTTGTTTTAACTACCTTGGTGAGGACGTAAGTTACTTTTGTCTTTAACACATCGTTTCTGTGTTTTAGAGAGTTTTGAAAGGTCATGGGTATTGGGGAAAATGTGTAATGCCCACCCTCCTATTCTACCTTCTGGAGTTACAAATTACTCAGAAACCAGAAGTAGAATTGTATTAACATTTCAGAATACCAACCAGAAATTATATTCCTAGGCACATAAAATCTCCAAACAGTGGTAGATGTTCTGTTCAACAAGCCATGGCAGTATATAGTTGTCTTCCTTGGAATCACCCTTTAAAATTAGTTCTATTTTAGATTTTCTCAGTAATCTAAAATAGACTGTGTTATTTTTAAAGTTTATCCAAACTCATTTTGAACTCATTTATATTTCTGTGACTACATAAGCTTTCTTTGTATTGTTGTTGATGGCTTACATAGATATTTGATTCTAGTCAATTCAGTTCCTTGAACATCTATTATGTGCTTACTGTGTGTATCAGATACTATGTTACACACTGTGAATATAAAAGGCAAAAACAAAACCATCCCTACCATCAAAGAGTTTACCTTCTTTCAGGGAATCAAGAGTTCTGCAACTGTATGGATAGCTATTTATTTTAAGAGTTGGTTCAAAAATAAATCCATAACATTTTTGTCTGTTTTTCGTAGGAATATAATCATGATAACAATTTGGCAAGAACTTGTAAACTCATAACTCATGAATCATAGATGTAGAGCTGGAAGAAATTTTAAGGATCATCTATCTAATCTTCATTTTACAGGGTTGGAGACTGAAGCCCACATAAGTTTTGTGACTTGCCTAAACTTATACTGGCTTTAAGGAACTGAGGGAGTCCTTTGATCCCAAGTTTAGCCTACTTTCCTCTTCATCATACTCTTTCCTTCTAACTCATTATCCACATGTTTTATTCCAGAGTAGCTGTTGCTATATAGATATCATTTACTGAAAATAAATAGGTTAAGTGTGCTCAGAAATTAATTCTTCATGTGTTTCATATTTTAATGAAAACATAGAAATGAAATTTAGCTAAGGTACAACTGATTAGTATGAATAATGAATCCTGTGAAATGCTCTCATGTATTTGAATTCACACTATTCAGCGTTACAATTCTATAAAATACTGTAATGGTTCCAGCTCAATGGAAATATGTAGAGCAAATTTCAATAATGTGATCATTTCCCACAATTCATTATTATTCATGCTAACAAGAACCTAGTTGTAGTGTTTTTGTTAGATATTTTGTGTTGTTGTCGATAAAAGTAATGACATGAGTAAGGAGCCATTTTAGTATGCAGAAAAAAAATTGCACATGTTAAATGGCTCAAGAAGTAAATATGCATTAAAAATTTTTATTTTATTTTTGACAAATGTAAATGATAAAGCATAGTCAAATTCAAACATTACTGAATTAATGTAAAATGTATGTGCCACACTATAGTATACCAATTTTTCTTGTTTTCAGTTCCTCGTCTCCTTGTTATGAAAGAGATGGTCAAACGTCTGCAGGAACTACGTCACACTGAGCAAGTACAGAGGGCATATGCTCTAAACTGTGGAGAAGGTGCTACTGTCAGTTATGAAATTCAGATCAGAGTATTGCGAGAGTTTGGTCTTGCAGATGCTGCTGCAGAGCTTTTGCAAGTAAGAAGGAATATTTTCAATATTTTTAAAAAACCAGGAAACTGTTTATTATATATAAGTTTTAGGTATCATTTTCAAGTATTAATTAGTCTTCTTAGAAAACTTTGTGGTTTTATTTGTTTTCCTTGTCATATGTTGAGACAGTAGCCATCAGAGCTAACTGCAGCAAAGTTATCTCTACTATTAATTTCTCTAAATTAATATCTCTAAAGAGAACAACTCTTCAATAATCAGTAACCTCTATTGAGTCCTCATTTCTGATTTTAATTTTGATATGGAGGTGTCCCTGAACTCTCAAGAGCAATGTCATTGAATTTCAAGCTTCAGGAGGCTCTATCAAACTGAAAAGGCAATGAGCAGCATTTATGTAGCTTTTTAAGATTTATTTACAAAGCACTTTAGAACATTAACTCACTTTATCTTTACAACAGCTCTGGCACATAGGCTGCAATTATTATCATGCCCATTTTACGTATGAGGAAATGGAGACAGATTAGGATTCAGAAAGTTCCCCAGGGTCCCTCAGCTAGTAAGTGTCTGAAGTTGACTTTTTTTTTTTTAGTAAAAAGTTTTTAGTTCCAAATTCATTTCTTCCTTCCATTCCTCTCCCCTTCAGACAGTAAGGAATGAGATATGAGTTATAAATATGCAACTATGTAAAACATTTCTGCACTAGTCATTTTGTACAAGAAGACTCAAAGGAGAAAAATGAAAGTGAAAAATAGCGTGCTTTGGTCTGTATTCAAACAATTTCAGTTCTTTCTCTGGATGCAGATAGTATTCTTCATCATTAGTCCTTTGGGATTGTATTATATTACTGAGAATAGCCAAATTATTCACAGTTCTTCATCGAACGATATTGCAATTACTACGTACAACGTTCTCCTGGTTCTGTTCGCTGTGCATTAGTTCATGTAATTCTTTCCAGGTTTTTCTGAAATCATCCTGCTTATTATTTCTTATAGCACAATAGTATTCCATTACAATCATACCACAACTTGTTTAGCTATTCCCCAATTAATGGGCATCCCTTTGATTTTCAATTCTTAGCCACCACAAAAAGAGCCGCTATAAATATTGTTATATAAATAGGTCCTTTTCCCCTTTTTTGGATGACATTGGGATATAGACCTAGCAGTGGTATTGCTGGATCAAAGAATATGCACGTTTTTATAGCTCTTTGGGCATAGTTCCACATTGCTCTCCAGAATGGTGAGATCAGTTCACAACTCCACTGAAAGGGTGTTAGTGACCCAGTTGAAATTGGATTTGAACATGGGTCTTCGAGGCTCCAGGTCCAGCATTCCATCCATTAAAGCCATCTGACTGCCTAAATTGTAAGTGACAGACTCTGGGTCTTTTATGCAAAAATCAAAGCCTCCTCTGCAATGCCCAAGGGGCCAAGCAGAACAAATCTAAATCTTTCTTCCAAGTATTTGAAGATATCCTTTCCTTAATATTTTCTTCTTAGGGTGAATATCCCCAGTTATTTCAATTAGGCCCTTCATCATCTTTGTTACTTTCCTCTGCCCACTCTCTAGTTTATCATTGTCCTTCCCAAAATTGAGCTCCTAGAACTGAATACCATGTGTCAAGTGTAGTCTGACAAGAACAGAAGGCAGCAGAAGCATTCACTCTATGACCCTACACACTGCATCTTTTTTATGTAGCCCAAGGTCTCCATGGATCTTTTGGCTGCTGCTTCTCAGAATTACCTTATAATACACAATATTCCCCAGCTTTTTCAAATGAGCTAACAGTGCTTCCCCAGTTTATATGTATAAAAATTTTTTTTAACCTAAGGCTTTATGTTTATCCCTAAATATTTTCATTTTACTAAATTCATGCCAACATGCCAGCCTGCCACGGTCATTTTGGATCCTGAATCTGTCATCCAATGTGTTATCTCCATTCTTTCTAACTTTGTTTTATTAAGGAAACTTGATAAGGGTACAATCTATGTCTTTATGCACATCACTGATTACTGCTATTTGCGGTAATAATAATAATACACAACATTAAACCACACAAGGCCATGCACAGATTGCAGAAACATTCCACTAGAGACCAAGTTAACATCAAACCATTAATAACTATCCAGTTCTGATTCCACCTAGCTATATTATCTAACCCCACATCTCTACATGTTGTATAACTTTGCTGGGAATTAAAGTTAAACTGTCTGGCCTATAGCTTAGACTGCATACTCTTCTTTTTGAAAGACTGGAACATCTACCTTTCAGTCCTGTGATACTTCCTCCACAATCCTTCTTTGACAATAGCTCAGCCATCACATCTGCTGGCCCTTTCAGAACACAGGGATTGGCAACTTGAACAGCTCCATTCTCCATTACTATCTTCCAACTTTTTTTTGAGTTTCAATTTCCTTTAAACTCTTTTTGCTTTGTCATTTCTAATATCAAGATCAACCTCCTTGGGAAAATAAAATAAAGGTTGGATAGTTCTTGCTCTGTCATTTTATTGTTCCTTGTAGCTAAACTATCTATCTATCCTCCAATCTATCCCACGTAACCATCCTATCCCTCTTTGATCCTTCCCCCACTTTTTGTACCATCTTTTTGTGGTCCTTAGCATTCTTTCCCCTTCTCCCAGTTCAGGATTCTTGACACCATTCTTAAGGTTCTTAATGTTACACTTTTGCATTCACCCTTATTTTTGTTCATGTTTTTAAAATGATGCCTATTTTGTGCCAGGTACTATACTAATAAGCATTTTCCAAATATTATCTCATTTGGTTTTCAAAACAATTCTGGTAGGAAGGTCCCATTATTATCCTTAGTGTACAGTTGAGGAAAGTGAGGCAAAGTGAGGTAAAGTGACTAGCCCAAGATCACATAATCCCTAAGTGTCTAAGTCATATTTGAAGTCAGGTCTTTGTGACTCCAGGCTTTCTAAGAATTTCAGTTGGTCAGTGATTTCCTGTGCATGCATATTATTAATCTACTTACCTTTTCCCTTCCCGTTGTAATTATTTCTCCTTTTTAGTCTTCAGAGCTTTTCATTGTCCTAAGATGATTTTCCTCTATAGAAATTCATTCCATGAGGTCCTACCTCTTATTTCTCTGAATCTTTTGAAAACTGATTTCCAAAACTCTAGGGAACCTAGTTAACTGACTACTATCTAACTTTCTTCTCTGACAAATTCTAAGGAGTAGTCATGTTCCTAACGGTTCCTATCATGTCTACTTCAGAAGCAAGCTCTTCCTCATTGTTGAGACTCAGATCTAGAATAGCAGTACCCCTCATTGGTACCTCCAATGCATGAAGAATAAAATTATTATTAAGACAAACCAGAAAACTATTTTCTACTCTGTTTTTGGCAGAGAAAACACTGGCAGGTTCCTTAAATTGATATATGGCTCAAGAGTAGTAGTGTTGGTTTTTATACGTAAAAAGCGTCCTGCCCGTAGGGCTCCCCCCCTCATTAGAACCTGAAGGAAAATTATATTCGGTCTATTTTCCCAGTATCCGTTCTGGTAGCTAAATTGTTGGTTTTCTCTGTCATTGAATTATGAGACTCTAGGAACTAAATCCTTAAAAGGAAAAACAGAATTGCCCTGATATGCTCAAAACATCTTTTTTCCCCCCAAAGCTCCTTTCTTTTGCAGTCTGTGCTTCATCTTAAATGAACTCTGTGGTTTCCTGTTCATTTAATGCTATAATCTGTTACTGTTTGTGAAACTGTAAACAAAAGTAGTACATTGGAAATTTTGAGAACATGTTCTAAAAAGTAGCATTCCCATACTTTATCAAAATGTTGGTTCAAACCAGTTAAAAGAAATTGGTAAAGAGTGCCATATTTGTGCTTTTTCTATGTCTTTCTGAAGTACATACATCAGAGTGTCTCAGTTTAGAGAGAGTTTTTGGAATGTTCTTCATTTTATACTTTTCTTTACTGTGATTTTTTTATTGTCTTAGTTTTGTTATCTTTGCAAAAATTATATTCAAATGTAAACTACTTGTTTTAGAATGATTGAGCATTCTGTATGACCATTATATCTTGTAACAACAGTAACAAAAATAGATGGCTTGTTTTCCAGAATTTTCAGTCTAGTTGCCCTGGGTGTGGGGGCAGGGGTATCTGTAGATGCATGATGTCTCTTTATTCTCCCATTATTGATACTTTTTCTTAAGGTTTTCACCTTGAAAATCTTGCTTTCTTTTGTTTGTTTTTCATTTATGATAGTTTTGTCCTTTTTTGGTTTGTGTTTCTGTGAGTACCTAGTAAATGTTCTTAAATTGTTTATTTTTATAATCTTATGTATAAGGCTGTTTCCAAATATAGTAATTACTACAAAAATTTTTACTTTTTTTTCTCCCTTGTGTAGAATCCTCACAAGTTCTTTCCTGATGAACGTTTTGGGGATGAAAGTCCACTCTTGACCGTGAAACAGTCTGGGCGATGTCGAGTTAACAGTACTCCCACTGCAGAAACCATGTTTACAGATCTAGATACTTTTGTGGCCTTCCATCCACCCTTGCCTCCCCCACCACCCCCCTATCATCCTCCAGCTACTCCACTTCACAGCCAGTTCAAAGTTGGTTGGAAACAAAGAGTTCCCAGTCAACATCCTTCACGTTCATTTTCTTATCCTTGCAACCATTCTCTGTTTGATACAAGAACAGCTCCCAAAGCTGTCCCTCCTCCAGTCTATATACCTGGTGTCAAAGCAGAACCACCAGACTGCACTAACACCACGGGATCAGGGAGACAGACAGTCACTGCAGCTGCAACAATGATGGCAGCTGAGAAACAAGTGGTAAGTCAGTGTTGAGTAACTTCCTGAAATTCAGGGTAGGTTTAAAAAACGCCAAAAGTCCTTTCTGGCCTCTGGAGGTCAGCGCTGGCTGGTGCTTGGAAATGCTACTGTTAGGGGGGAAATGGAACCAGAAAAGAAAGGGAATGGGTAAAGAAGGAAGAAGAGGAAAAATAAACGAGAGAAAATCAGACACAGTTAGTTAGAAGAGGGTCACTAGTTTCCTGCCCCTATTTAAAGGAAAACAACAGCTTTACAGTTGCACTAGAAGGAGCAAAAAAATTAACTTTAGGACCTGCATATTCTTTTATAATAACCTGTTCTATACACTTTAAAATTTTCATTTCTTTAATATCTTTAAACACAATTTTCATTTATTCTGTACTTATGCTTCAAAAGGATGTGATTTCAGATAATTTAGGGTGATGCTATATATGTATTTGATTCTTTGTCCAAAAGACTACCCAGTTATTCTTTCTAATGCATCTAAATCATTAGGCATGCTCTTTCATCAGTAAGGTCAGTTTGCTTTGAAAACTTAAAGTAATTGAAGCTCTTAGATATTGTTTTGAGAGAAATGAGACCTTTTTTGATTTTGTACTGTAATTTAATTTTATTTAGGTCATACTGTGAGGAAAATTTTTCTAAATTTTGCCCCTTACTGTCAGACCATCAATAAACTTGAATTCAAAGAGGTGGTTATAAATGTAGTTGACAGAGAAACACATTATAATTTGGCAAATTATTAGGCTTATAAATTTAATCAGAGCATTTAGTGGGTGAAAACAAGATTTTCTGCCCCACACAAGAAAATTACATACAGAAAAAAATAAAATATAATACTAGTCTGTAAGGTGTATATCAGTCTTCCCTACAGTTCTAAACTTATACAAGGATTCCGCTATATCACTTCTTTCTGTTTAGAACACAGAATCATAGCACAGTGTTACAAATTATTATCCCATGTTTACATCAATGTCATAAAATCGAATAAACTTAGCAGAACATAGACTCATTGAATTTCAGAGTTGGAAGAAACCTAGATGTCATCTAAGCCAGTGTTTAGATGGGTCACAAGTGGAAAAAGTTTAAGATACTTTGATGTAAGTCAAGCTTCCTGTTTTATGGATAAGGAAATTGAAATTCAGAGAACTTAAATGACTTATCCAACATCACATAATATTTAGCACAGCGATCTTTTAAGGAATGGTCTCGTATGATTGTTTCTTTCGGCTTTTTCTTCTTTCCTACAGTGTACTCAGCCTATGCTCAATGAACTGATGCCAGATATCGCCATGGGCGTGTCAACAATATCTCTCAAGGACAGGAGGCTGCCTGAACTTGCTGTTGACACAGAATTAAGCCAACCAGTTTCCGAGGTAGGGCCAGGACCTCCCCAACACATATCATGTATCCAGCAGAGGCACATGAACACTTCTCGAAAGAAACACACACTAGAGCAAAAAATGGATATTAGAGAAAATCAGCAAGAATACCCAGATTTCTATGATTTCTCAAATGCTGCTTGCAGACCTTCTACTCCAGCTCCTACCAGGCATACCCCTTCACCTCCACAAGGTGTACATTTTGGTCCAGATTTATATAGCCACAATAAGGCATCACCAAGTGGCTTAAAGTCGGCATACCTACCTAACCAGAAATCCCCCAAAAAGCAAGAAGAAACTAGGAGAGAATATATGCTTTCTCAAGATGGGCAACAACAGAGACAAAAGAATGAGCCAGTACACCTTGATGTTGTAGAACAACCACCCCAACGGTTGGATTTGGCATTAGCTGCCCAGGAAAATGCTAGTAATGGTCCAGCTCATGTCAGGGGACGAACAAAAATGGAAACTGATTTGACATATGGGCTTACTTCTAATAGAACTTCACTCTCTGCGTGTAGCTCTGAAACTCCAGAAGAAAGGTCCAGGAGGAGACTGGCAGATGGTGAGTCCTTGGAACATGGAGCCCAGAGAAATACAGAGTTGGAAAGGGAAGACTCAGTAAGCAGAGGAAGGAGGTCTCCAAGCAAACCAGATTTTTTATACAAAAAGTCTGCCCTCTAAAAGTAACCTCCAAATGGTCTGTGCCTGAGATGTGGAACATCCCATTTTATGACACAACCAGACAACTTTTAGACAAGTTTCTTAAAGCCAGCAGATAACTCAGTTTCACTTTATTTTGCTCAAGTTTTTGTATATACAATGTTGATTAGACATAGCATGCTATGAGGGTTTGTTTTTTTAAATGCTGCATCTGGTTTTATTTTGTGTTTTGAGCAGTTGTGTTGAGGAAGCCTTTTTAAGAGAAACCAAGCTGGCACTTTTTTTTAAAACAAATTGGTTTTTTGCACCTGTACATTTATTTTACCCATATTAATTTTTGTATCACCATGTTAAACTTTATTGCCACATTTAAAGGACTGTATTTTCATAATTTTTTTGCATTTTACCTTTCACCTACCAATTTCCATGTGCAATGGGTTGCACACTGAAATGTATTTTCTTATGAAATAGTTATAATGTGTTTATTTTTTAATTATAGGAATTCCAAAGAACAGCACATCAAAATGCTCCTCTCTTTTTAGTACTAGTTTTAGTTCAGAAATCTGCCTGGTCAGTCTCTGCTAAAAGAATCTGTTGTCATCCTTTTTAAATAAGTCGTGGGAGCTAGTATCTTTGGCTAGTGTCCACCCAGGATCCTGAAGTTTTCTTGATTTAGTGATGAATGCTGAAGAAAAAAGCTTTCCTTGCCGTTCTAAAACTATAATGTATTTATGGTGTGAACTCTTAAGTTACAGTTGCTATAAATACAAGTACCAGATGAGAATTTCACTAAATAGGGTCTTAATCAAATCAAAGTCCTTCTAATCTTGAGTCTTGAATCTAATCTTGAAAATGTCAGATTAACTTGAGACACTACTAACTAGATTTCTGATTCTGAGAGCAAATTCTTCAGCTGAGAGGGGTGAGATGACTGCTTATTTTGCCTTCAGTGGTCTTGCTGCCTATTGGGGAACAAATAAAAGGGCTCTTAAGGATGTCATTTGATGTTTGTAAGCATATGTATACTTTTAAGTGTTTTTAATGTATGTCTAATGAATTTTGATGTCATGTGAAGGAAGTTGTGTGTTGCATAATGCTTTAAATCACCAAAAAAAGAAAAAAAAGTTATACACTATACATGTCCTACTTGAACTCCTCTAGGGATGCTGGTTTGGGTATTTACCAAACTATTGCAGCACATGGGATATTTTAAGATCCTCTCCCTAGGAAGAGCAGTACATGAGCTAAGGACTGTTTTTTTCCCCCAACCTTCCATGTAAATATACTGATGTTTCAGGGTTTTTTTGTTTTGTTTTGTTTTTTTAAATCAGTTCTTCAACATTATTTGTGTCAGTTTTGTATTTCATGCACACATATCCAACAGTAGTACTTGGATAAATAAAAGAGGCTTCCTGAATATTCCATCATATATTATTATGTTACACATATGAATCCACTCATTGACACTCACTCTTAAACTATGCAGGGCTAGGGGGCCTTTACAAGCTACCATGTAAATGACTTCCATGCACTTTTAAGTACATACATTTTTATTGGGTGACAACAGCTCTGATTTTTTTCCTGATTAACTGTAGTTCTTCCTGCAGATTTTTTCCTACTATACCCTGTGGATGTACACTCAGGAATATCTCTTGACATTTTTGTAATGCTAACAATAGATAAGTCACAAAGACGGGAACATGTGCTTATACTATATACCCAGATAAAAACGCTGCCAAGTTGTTTTGCTGTCTCGTTGACTGCTCTTATTAAATTTTGATTTAGGTCATGTTGTATATTTCAGTTGAGAGGTCCAAGGGTAAACACTGACCTACTTAGAAGATAGATCTCCTTACTCATTGCCTTAAAGGCTTTTTTTTTTAACATAGAGAATTGTAACAAGTCATTGTCTTACTTAAGGGTTTAAACCATGTAGTACATGATATAATCTTTAGAGGCCTGACAAGTCTGGCTTTAATCAAAAAAAAAACAGGAGTTAATGATTCCGGTCTATTCTCTAGTGTTTATTCATACGTATTAACATTAATCAGTTGGATACAGTTATAAGTTGCTGCTCTGGATCAGACCAGAGTTGTACTGGTAATGCAAATGAAAGTTCCATTTCCCTGCTTTTTTTTTTAATCTTCCTTGTGTCTATTTAGATTATGAATTATTTTGGCTGGTACTATTGAAACCTGCACATTCGCTCTTAATTAAAAATTAATAAAATTTACTTCTATGTCGCCGAAATTATTTTAAAATGACCACTGCTCATAATTTGATTTACTTACAAAGCCTACATTTTCAGCTGACTTAGTTTGAATAACTGACTAAAATATTCATATGGGGGAAAACCGCTTTAGTGTATGGTACTATAGACTGATATAACATGCAGAAGGATACTATGTCTGTGATGCATGTGTCTTATTAGATTAATTATCAGTTATCTTGCTGTATTTTATGGTATGTAATTTGTAGAGTAAATTGAATAGCTGTGTGCCAATGGTTTTTGAACACATCTATTAAATCTTTGTATGCTGTGATAAGATAAATGAGATTACTGCAAAAGGTTGCTTTTGGAAAAGTGTATACTTAAGGGCCACAAACAATGGTATTTTATAGGATACAAAAGCATTTAAAAATAACAAAATCCCAAAAATACCCAATCTCCGTAAGACAATCGGCCGCTCGGACAATCTCCATTTTCAGTACTCATAGCATGTTAAAGAGTGGGTAGACAACTCATGCTGCTGTCACTGTGGAAGAAGAAGGGATGATGCTACTACCTTCCTGAGAGTGCTGTTAGTGTTTGTTTCCTTCTTAGTTCAGTTTGATCATTTTATTAAACAATCATTAGGGGGGAAAGGGCAGTGTAGGGTGGCATAAGCATTGTTTGTAGGACGGAATCTTTTTAAACCCTTGGCATAATACAGTTTTCACACTATGCCCATTAGCTTTCCCCAGGTAAATCTTGGGTCTAAACTCTTGAAACACACTTCATTAATCACTTCAACATTAAGGGCTTTGCTAGAAGCTCTTTGTAATTTAAGTCCTTTTATAGAAATTATGTATGAAACTTTGCCAAACTCTTGTAATTCATGTAGTATGAGCTTTCCCCGAGGGTTTTTTTTTTCACTTTTTATTATAATGATATTTTATGGGATTTTCTTTTTTGTTTATTGGAGAGGTTTTTCACTAAGGTTGAGTGGGCACAGTATTTATATTAACTGGAGACAGTGTAATGGGGGAAAAAAGACCAGTATCCATCTACAGAAACTTAGGTTGATAAATGTCTTAATACTTCAGTCTCTAAAGGCAAAGAATTCAGTTTCCTCAATAACTATTCTTTATTAGACTTAATTGATTTCGTTAGAGAAGAAATTTAAGTTTGCCTATTCTGGGGGGGGGGCAGGAAGAGAAATCTGTGTTTTCTGGAGCACTTATGAGATGGTTTAGGAATTCTAAGATTTCAATCTAATATTGAATTCAAAGGGAGAAATACTTGTTTTCTTTTTTTTGTTATTTGTAATCAAAGCAGCATGATGGGTGCTAATTCCCCTTCTGCGTGGTTTACTGTGTGTACTAATTATTTTGAAACCTCATCACAGATGAGCTTATGAAAATGGTTAGAGTGTACACTGCTTAAAACTATTTTTCTTGTTTGGTTAATTCCCTTTTCTGAAGTTGTGACTATCTTTTCTGTCCAATAGATTACGAGTTATTTTGTAATTATTGCATTGGCAAGCCTTTAATTGATTTTCCCCTTTGTCTGTTTCTCCTCCATTCTCCCTTTCCCCCCCAAAAAAATCCTGTCATTTGTTCCGTAGTCTGAATATTAAGATGCTGTGGCCCTTGTTATAGAAAGGATACTTAGAAGTATTCTGTTTGTCTTGAAAACTCTTGAAAGTAATGGCTTGTCTTTATGTGGTTCTTTTTAAGAGATTAGACATGATGGGGGAAACATCATTTGTGTGGCTGTTTATGACCGTCTATCTGTTTTAAAATGTGCAGGTGGTGGGAAAACCTGCCCATGGATATGGGGCACCTGAAAGATCAAGGTCAATCTCCAGTTGGCATATAGTTACCCACCTGTATTTCTGAGAGGTGGTATCTTCTACAAGACTGCATTTCTTGGTGTTGTGCTGTTACTGGTATAAAGTCAAGTGCCTTCAATGTTAAAGGCTCAGAAAATTTTCTTAAACCGATTTCATGTCCTATGCAAGTGTTTTCTACAACCTGCATAACCAGTACTTTGTAAAACTTGTTTACGCTTCAACTGTACATAGTGTTTTTAAAATATATATATATATATATATATATAGTATTTTTATTTAGGTACCTCCAAACTTGAATTCCAGTCTGTGTGATGCATTGTAAAACAATATATTTCTCTTTTGACTACCATTACAGTTGTACAAAGGTTTTCACTGGTTCTATTTTTCTACTGTTACTGAAAAGCATGTAACACTGACTTTATCCTACATATAGTTGGCATTTCAAATAAATGGATTGTATAGAAATGACTGAGTTGGATAGTCTGTTTGAGCAATTAACGTGAGGTATAGCCACGCTGCAACAGAAAAAACATTTCAGTCCTTGGGGACAGAACAGAGGATGGTTAGTTTGCCCTTCTGAGTTTGGGGTTACAACAAGCATATTAAGATGGGGTGCCTTAGGTCATTTATTGTGCCAGTGACATTCAAATACAAAATTCATTCTTCTGCCCATGATCAAAATGTTTCTAAGACTGATATGAATAATTTGAATAAATAAATATTTGCTGTGTGTCAGAGACTGGGCTAAGTGCTGGAGGTACAAAAAACAAATGAGAAGCACTCCCTTCCCCCAAAGATCTTCTAGTAGCTGGGAGACAGCATAGGATGCCAGACTGTCTCTTCACCCCGACTTGTGTCATACTTGGAGACTTAGGAATTCATGTTACTGTATCATGGGCCTCCATGTTCATTAACCTCCTCAACACTCCTTACACTACCCTAGCCAAGCAACTCTTAACCCTTAGTTCTCACCATTATCCACCTCCACAAATCCTGATCACTGAAATTCCTCCCTCTAATTATAATCTGTTTTCCAGTCTCTCCAACCCCCTCACTTCTGCTGAACTAATAACTCCTCCTCTGTGTAATCTACAGCCCCTGGAAACTGAGGAAATTTGAGGCAATCAAATGTTAAATGACTTGCACAAGGTCATATAGCTAGTCAGCGTGTAAGGTGTGATTTGTACTCATGTCTTCTATCAGGCCTGATGCTTTCCTATGCAATCTACTGTAAAGGAGGCAGAATCGAGGAAGATAAGATAGTCAACAGTGTCAGATATTGCAGACAAGTGAAAAAGGATCAGGACTGAGAAAAGACCTTTGCATTTGTCAAGTAAGAGATCCCTGATGACTGGAGAGGACAGATTCAGCAGCATGAGTAAAAGTCAGAAACAAGATTGCAAGGGATTGAGAACGGCAAAGAGAGGAAGTGAGGCAATCTGTGCAGACGGCTTCTTTTTATCTTGGTGGGGTTTTTCATTTACTTTTTTTCAAGCAATGAAATTTGATTTTTTTTCTCCTTCCAGCCCCTCTCGCTGAAAAATACTAAAAACAAAATGCAAAAGAGCAAAACCCTTGTAATAAAATATGCATAGTTAAGGAAAACAAATACCTGCATCAGCCATGTTTTCAAGGAGTTAAAACATATACACACCTGTGCAGGCACATGTACACACACACACACATTATTTTTAGTTCATGCTCAGTTGCTGTGGCCAAAAGAATATATTAGCTTTCTAGGATTGCTTCTCACTGTACAAAGCTGCTCTAAACCTCAGAAGACTATCGAGTTCAGGCTCAACTTTTCCAGTATAAGTCCTATCCAAGATTTATGTGAGAACTGGGCTTTATTCTAGTTCTTAGGATCATGGGACCATAGATTTAGAGCTAAAAGGAACCCTGGAAGTCACTGAATACAGTCCATTCATGATGAGTCATTGAGTTTCAGTCCATATCAGTTCTTTTTTGATTGAAGAAACTAGCGCCCAGGAAATGTAAATGACTTGCCCAGGTTCACTCAGCTAGTAAATAATTGTTTCAGGATCAAATTCATGGTTTTAATCATTGTTCTTCCTCCCTGCTGCAGAGGTTAGTTTGAATTCAGACTATCACAGTGAGAAAAGTAAAAGAGAAAGAGACAGAAAGGGATAAGGAAAAAAGAGGAAGGGAAAGGAGAGGACAGGACAGAACGTAGTACATATGAGTGCTGGCGGCTGCTGGCCTGTGCTCCTTAGATGACGCCTTCTTTGTGTAAAACGGCCGGTTACTGGAGGCTAAGGCCAGGCTTATCTTCTTTTGTTGTCTGACTCTTAGTTGACCCCATTTGGGGTTTTCTTGACAGATACTGGAGTGGTTTGCCATTTCCTTCTCCGGCTCATTTTACAGATGAGGAAACTGAGGTGAACACGGTTAAGTGACTTGCCCAGGTTCGCACAGCTAGTAAATGTCTTGAGGCCGGATTTGATTTCATAAACACAAGCCTTCCTGGCTCCAAGCTGACATTCTATCCACTGCACCACCCAGCCACTGCCTTAATTTCTCAGTTCCTGCTAATTAGAGGCAGCCTCTGTCTACTCAGTAAATACGGTTTACTACCTCTCAAGTTTACTGAGCCAAGAGGGAAAAAAAAAAACCTTTATAAAGCAACGAATAGAGGGGAAGTCTGTTTCCAGACTAACCCCACATACTGGCTGTGGGTCATTTTGTCTTCCCAAAAATTATTCTCCTGTTCATTTGATGGAAACTGACTGGCAGCATATGACCCATTTGTAGATGACAAAACAGGTAAACAGGGTGAAGGGTCACACAGTTGGTTAAGCGGCTAAGCCTGCAGCAGTTCTCTACCTTCCTAATGCCATGACCCTTTAATGCAGTTCCTCATGTTGTGGGGAAGCCCAACCATAAAATTATTTTCGTTGCTACTTCATAACTGTAATTTTGCTACTGATATGCAGGATGTATTTTCATTGTTACCAATTGAACATAACCCACAGGCTGAGAACCACTGGTCACTCTAAGGACAGATTTAAACTCCTAAAGATGAGTCTTCCTGACTACAAGCCTGGCTCCCCGTCCACAGTGCCACCCATCCACTAAACACCACATAAACATCAACATAAATCCATCATGTAGATGTTTAACAGGAGAAAAGGGAGGTCCAGAAAGAAGTGACTAGCAACAATTATTTTGTGTAATAATCTTACCGTGGAGAGGGGAAGTTATGCTGATTGAGATTAAGCTATTGCATTCTAGTTCTGGTGCAGACGTTAATTAGACCTTAATTTTAGTAAGAGATTTAACCAGATCTCAAACTTTTGACACCCAGTGTCAATCTTTCCTTTCACACCTGAAAAGTTGGTATCTCTCGTTTTATGTCCTCTTCTCCACTCAGCTGCCACACTGATGTTCTAAGTCCTTCATAACCTACTCATAAAAACACATAACTTAGACAAACTCTTCTATGCAGTAACATTGAATTCCTTGCTGTTCCTTGAACATAACACTCTCAACTTGGACATTTTCTCTAGTCATTCTAAAAATTAAAATAACATTTTGTGGTCAAGGAACTCTTGTCACCATAGCCCAGTTTGGTTAAATTCAGCTCAAATAAGCACTTGCTGTATTCAATATATGTATGTTGTAAATACTCCCAACACATATTTCTATGGACCTGTAACATCATTTAGGACACCAAAGTAAAAAAGAAATGGGAGGTCACTAAAATCAGATACCAGGATCCCTGCTTGGCAGTGTGTTGACTTAGAAAACCACATTTTAACATTGGCTGTGTCCTATTGTATTTTTGTTGTTAAATATTTTCCAGTCACTTTATAATCAGGTTCAGTCAGGAGTTCTGGGGACAACAGTGTCATCAGAATGTTTGACACCTGAAGAGTACCCCCACTAAATGATTCAGATCACTGCCTGCTATCTTAAGCAATTTTGCTAATATCTCACCATTAGATCACCCTGAGGTATCCAGTTGGCCTGCTCAGGACCTTTCTTGTATACTCTTGGCGTTATGAAGAAATGAATGCAGCATATGGTCCCTTGATTTTGTTAAACAACCAAGCCATCTTCAATAGTCTCAAAAGCAGTAGTTCTCAACCTTCCTGATGTCATAACCTTTTAATACAGTTCCTCATGTGGTGAACCCCAACCATAAAATTATTTTTGTTGCTACTTCATAACTGTAATTTTGCTGCTGTTATGAATCGTAATGTACATATCTGATATGCAGGATGTATTTTCATTGTTACAAATTGAGCATAACCCACAGGTTGAGAACCGCTGCTCTAAAGAATTGAAGTTGGAGATCACTCAAAGTGCAGTGGAGAGGCAGAGGTGGGTTCACAATGGGTTATAGTATAGCGATAGACAAAGAAAAATGGTATCAAAGATATATAGGAAGTAGGTAGGTGGTGCCGTAGATAAACACTGGACCTGGAGTCAAGAAGACTTGACTTTAAATCTGGCCTCAGATACTTCACACTTCTATAGTTATGTGACCTTTCATGTGTTACTTAACCTCTGTCTGCCTCAATTTTCTCAACTGTAGGATGGGATAATAATACCTACTGCCCAGGATAGGATCACATGCAATAATATATACAAAGTGCTTAGAGTTTTTGTGCCTGGCTTATAGTAAGTAACTAATGCTTGTTCCCCCTCCCATATATGAATAAATTAATTAAAAAAAAGAAATTAAGTGCTTACTGCATACAAAACACTACACTAAGCCATAAGAATACAGATAGAAAAGCAAAATAATTCCTGCTCAGCTCATGTTTCTCATAGGAGGAGACAATATATGTAAGACTATACTATCACATGTGAAACTCAGCAAAGGTAAACTGAGGCACATATTCTCTGAGCAATATAACTATTAACAGGCTATAAGCCCAATAATAAGAAACTGAAGTTTGTCTCAGTTTAATCCAAAAAAACACACCCCAAGCAGAAAGGACAGTTCTCTTCTTATCATTTTTGGGGAGTACAAAACAATAGGGTAGGTAAGGAAATAATACAATGTATAGGGTTGGTGACATGGGATTGAGGCAGGGCAGACAATATATATGATTGCCTAGAAGGTGGGAATGAAAGGCTGATAACAATCCCCTCCTATAACCAAGAAAGGTTCATTGTTTGAGTCCCCCTGCCAAGTTAGAGATAATAGGCCAGTCTTTTTGAATAGCAACCAGATGTCCTTGAAGGATGGCTTGGTGATGTAAAGACCAAACTCCTTGATGTCCACCCACATCCCTCAAGGACAGCAAACATCTTGCAGGAAAGAACAGAACAGTGATCAGCAGGAGAACTGAATTTCTAAACTTAACCTCATTACAAGTCAGCTGAATTTCTGCACTGAGTTTGAAGAAAAAAAAACATGACAGTTACAGGACAAAATCAATTAATTGTAAATAGGATCAATAAAAAGCGATACAGAATCGATTTAATATTCTCAGTACTAGAGCACCAAGTAACCGGACCAAGATGGCACAGATAATAACTAAGAAATATAAATATAACAGAACAATATGGAATAACATGAAGAGTCTAGATTCTCACTTTTGTGGGAAGTAGGAGGACAGATGTGCCTGAGTGATTATATCTTTTTTTTTTTTTGACTAGAATTATACCTGCCTGCTATATATCAGATATTTAAAGTCAGGAGCGCAGTACTTTTTTCAGAGGAGAGGGATTCAGGATAAAAGCCACTTCCCCTAGTTGCTGGTAGTAGGGAGGGGAATACATTCTGCACCACACCTAGTGGGGTAATAGCTTCATCTAAACCAGAATAACTTCCCCTCCCCACCAATCAATCAATCAACATTTATTGAATACCTACTAAGCTAGCCACTGAGGACTCAAACAGAGGGGAAAGAACCCCTGCCCTTAAGGAGTTTAAAATCTAACGGGGGAGGGGCAGCTAGGTGGCGCAGTGAATAGAGCACCAGCCCTGGAGTCAGGAGTACCTGAGTTCAAATCCGGCCTCAGACACTTAACACACACACACACACACACACACACACACACACACAAAAACTAGCCGTTTTTTGGGGGAGATAACATGAAGACAAATACATACAAAAGTAAGCTATATACAAGATAAATTGAAAATAACAAAGGGAAGGCACTAGAAATAAAAGGTTTTGGAGAAGGATTTCTGTACAATATGGGATTCAAAGGAAGTCATGATGCAAAGCAGAGGAGAAAGAGCATTCCAGGTATGGGGGACAAGCCAGAGAAAATCAATACCCACAGTTGAGAGACAGAGTGTCTTGTTCATGGAACAGCCAGGAGTCCAATATTATAAACCAGCAGTTCTCCACCTGTGGGTTGCAACCCCTTTGGGGATTGAACGACCCTTTCACAGAGGTCGCCTAAGACCATCGGAAAACACATATGGCCTCCTGAGACCATTTGGGCCTGGTCCTAAGAAATGAGACTGGGTCTCTGCCTTTTAAAATTTCTTTCTCACTCTAGGTGTAGGAAATAGAGTCTCTGATTTGGGCCAGAAATGCAAGGCCTGAGGATCTAGCAGTCCAGGAATCCAAGCCAAGTGTTACAGTCAGCCCAGCAGCAAAGCCCTGAGCCACAGGGGTCCAGAATTCCAGCCCAGCAGAAGCTGGTACTGATACCACTTTTGAACCTGAATTTCGTAGGATCAATGCTAAGTTGGAACTGAGCAAGTTTTGAGCCTAATCTTCCCCACTCCGACTCTAAGAGACTGAGGTGGTATAGGGTAAAGCATGGCCCTGAGGTGTTGGGAGAAATATTTACACTTGGTTTTAGATATATCTTTGAAGTAAATATTTCTTAATAAAAGCTTTCCAATGCTAAGTGGTGAACTAGAACTAGGGTTCTAGTCATTGGGCCTCTAAAAATGAGGGAGCGGATATAGCTGGTAGGGGCTTAAACCATTTGGAATTTGAAAAAGAGACTCTTCCCTTACCCCTCTCAGGGTACCTGAGAATCTCAGAATCCTGAAAGGAGAAACACAACAGACCCGGCTTTGAGAGGATGGGTCAACTTCATTATACATATTTCTCAAAGCAAACAGTGAAACAATGGTTAAGGAAGACATACTGTTTAATTTAAGTGATAGAATATGCAAGAATAAAGGGAAGTCTATGACCCAGGAGAGGCAGCTAGGTGGTACAGTGGATGAAGTACCAGATTTCACGCCAGGAAGATCTGAATTCAAATCCAGCTTCACACACTTACTAGCTATGTGACCTGAGAAAGCCACTTAACACCTATTTGCCTCAGTTCCTCATCTATAAAATGGGAACACACTGGAGAAGAAAATGGCAAACCAATCCAGTATCTTTGCCAAGAAAATCCCATGGGTCCACGGTGTGAGTCAAAACACAGAGGCTAAAAGGAGGGCAGAAAAGTCTAAAATGAACTGATTAAAAATGGAATGACTAAGGTAATAATTTTACTAGAAAACATCACCAAAATGGGGATACAGAGTGAAAGCTGGGATGTGCTGATTTACTAGACTTGAAGCAAAGACTTGTCAGAGAATTTCTACCCTTTATCAGATGCCCGTTCCCTTACTGGGCATCACTTCCCTAGAGAATGAGCTTAAGCTAGTACTGTTCAGGTAGTGCTAGGTTCAATCAGACCACAATCTTCATTATTACTTCCTCCAACTGTGCTGGTAAGTTTTTGTGGCCTTTGGTACAGCATTTATTCTGATCCCAGATTGACTCAGATGCTCACAAACACCCCTCATTCATCACAGTTATAACACAAAAGGAAGTGTATAGTGGGAGCCAGAGTATGAGAAGATGACCTGTGACTCCACAGTTAATGTAAACTCCCTTTAATATAAACAATAAAAGAAAACTTGCATGTGACCCTAGGTCATCCATGGCACCATGCCTTCTTTGTTCTGTTTCTATATAAAATCTGACCTGGCCTCTCCTGCCACCAAGGACTAGGCCTTGAGAATAAACTCCCCCAAGTAACCCAATTAAATCTTTTTTTTTTCTTAAATTTTAATTTATTTTCTTGGTTACATCATTCATTTCCACAAGGTTTTGAGTTACAGATTTTCTCCCCTTTTTGCCCCTACCCCCCAGCCCAGAACATTGATCCCACTGTAAGGCCCCGC
>CM053598.1:170874257-170901153 GCA_028646575.1 Pseudocheirus occidentalis
TTGACTATTGAGTCTTTTGTACCCAATCTATTCCATTGATCCACTACTCTATTCCTTAGGCAATTTTGAGGACTGCTGCTTTATAATAGAGATCAAAATCTGGTATGGCTAGCCCACCTTCCCCAACATTTCTTTTCATTTATTGCCTTGATATTCTGGACTTTTTGTTCTTCCAAATGAATTTTGTCACTATTTTTACTAGTTCTATAAAGTTAGGTTTTGGTAGATTGATTGTTAGGGCACTAAATATGTAATTTAATTTAGGTACCTCATTGAGATTTTGATATATCTTGGGTTGGCATAAATTAAATGAGAATTTGGGGGAAGTTTTGCAGAAGCCACAGACTATACATGAAAGCCAGCAGATGACACAGATGACCAAATATTTAACCCAAGTTTTACAATAAGGTATTGTAAAAACCTTATAAAAAGAAAAAAATTTAGACTTCTTCTCTGGAATGAAAGGAGGGCCAAAAAAATTTTACACATATTTTCCAGATCCAGGGGGCCCCAAACTCCAAACACTTGTGATGTGAAGGGAAAACTGTCTAAGTAGCTCAATGAAGCTAGATTACAGAGTACATGGTGAAGAATAAAGTATAAGAAAACTAGAAAGGTCGATAGGGGCCAGGTTATGGAGAGTTTTAAATGCTGAACAGAAATTTCCATTTGATTTGAAGCAGTGGTATCAGAATCACTGCAGGCTGCATATTGACTTAGAAAACCACAAATGAACATTACCTATGTTGCATTTTTATTTATTTTGCTAAATACTTCCCAATTATATTTTCTGCTGGTTCTATCTGTGCCACAGGGGTTCTGTAGCTGTAAATACACTGAGAGTTTGCTATCTTTGTTGTAGATAACAAGGAGTCATTAGAACTCATTCAAAAAGGGGGGGGGAATGATCAGACTTATTTAGAAAAATCACCTTTATAGAGGATGGATTAGAGTGGAGAGAGACCAGTGAGAAGGTTATTGCTGTAGTCCAGGTAAGAGATGCTGTCAAGGTAGAAATGTAAAGGTTTGGCAATGGACTGGATTTGTGGGATGAGAGTGAGGGATAAAGAATGATGCTGAGTTTGCAAACCTGAGTGACTGAGAGAATGGTGGAACCCTGAACATTAAAAGGGAAGTTGGGAGGACAGTGGCGATTGGGGAAAAAGATCAGTTCTGTTTGGGACACTGAGTTTTAGGTGCCTATGGGACATTTAAGGTCTGGAGAGAGCTTGGGAGAGAGGCTTGGGCTAAATGTATAGATCTAGGAATCATCTTCATAGAAATGATCTTTGAATTCATAGGAGCCGATGAGACGATTATATGAAATAGCATAAAGAAAAAAAAGGTTCAGGAAAGAACTTTACAGGATACCTGAGTGAGGTTAGTGAGCATGTTATGGACAAAGAACCAGCAAAGGCAACAGAAGGATTGGTTGGAGAGATAGAGGAAAATCCAGAAAGAATAGTGGGGTTGATGGCAGAAGTAATCTGTTGGAAAAGTTGGAGAGGGTGGGATCAAGGGTGTATGTGGATGGTTGACTTTGGATGGGTGAAGGAGCACCTTTTTATCTGAGACCAGAGTAAAGAGGAAATAGTGAGAGAAGATACTGGATTCATATGAGATTAGGTGGGAGGGAGAAGGAAAAAGCCTCTTGGTGAATGGCCTAAATTTTTTCAGTGAAGTATAAAGTGACAAAGCTATTTAAAGAGTGAGAGAGTGATAATAACTAGAGGAGAATCAGTTAAAGCCTAATAGAGGAAGTAGCACTGAACCTGTGCTTTAAAGGAAAGTATTCTAACAATAGGAGACTGGAGGAGAGAATGCTTCCAGATTTGGAGGCCTATTGACAAAGTCATGGAGGTAGTAGTACATGGAATGTCATGGGTAAGGACTAGGAAATTAGCCAGTTTTCCCACACTGGAGTGTGGGAAAGAGAGCCATATGAAATGAAATTGGAAAGGTAAGTGATAGCTAAAATATAGAGGAATTTTAATGTGATATAGAGGATGTTTTACTTTTTCTTGGAGGCAAGAAGAAAGCCATTGAATATTTTTCAGTAGCAAGTTGACACAATCAGATACCTATATTAGGAATATCAGTTTTTTGAGGGGAGAGACAATTAGGGTTAAATGATTTGCCTAGGGTTATGCAGCTAGTAAATATCTGAGGTCAGATATGAACTCAAGCCCTCCTGACTCTAGGACTGGCACTCTATACACTGTACCACCCAGCAGTCCCAGAAATGTCAATTTTGCATTTGTGTGGAGAATGCATTATAAAAGGAAGAAACCAGGGAGACTAATTAGTAGG
Source organism: Pseudocheirus occidentalis (assembly GCA_028646575.1). Taxonomy (NCBI): domain Eukaryota; kingdom Metazoa; phylum Chordata; class Mammalia; order Diprotodontia; family Pseudocheiridae; genus Pseudocheirus; species Pseudocheirus occidentalis. The sequence continues at coordinate 170,876,568 of CM053598.1, forward strand.
CAACAAATGATAAGGGCCTAAATTATAATAGAGGAGTGTGAGAGAAGGCAGATGTGAGAGATTTTGGTGGTATTGAGTGAAAAGATGTGGGAACTAATTAGAAACCGGCATTGAGGAAAAAAGAAGAATCATTAACAACTTTAAAATGGTTAATTTGGGTTCATAATTGCGAACTTGAAACACAACTGGGCCATACTTCCAGAGAGGGAATGTTTAGTAGCAGGATGAGGATGAATGAGAAGAGGGGAAACATTATTGCCTCAAGTACCAGTCTCTTGACTTTGGGGAAAGGAGAGAACATGCCATTCCATCATACCAGGTCTTTTGCCTGGGTTCCAAAAGAGAAATACCATTTCATCAAGCACTAGATTCTTCCTCCACCGAGGAAGAGGAGAAAGGCATTCCAAAAGGTCTCCAGACTGCTGTTCTGCCTTGGGGAAAGGAAAGTAACACTATTTCTTTAGCTCCCAGCGTTTTCTCAGACCAGAATTACCTAAGGTCCAGAGAAGACATTACCCTAGAGCTAAACTCCAAATTCCTGAGGACAATGAAAACCTACCTGAACTCATTCCAGAATGATTAATAGTGTCCCTTGATTATACCTTCCCCACCCCCATCTCCCATCATTCAAAACTTATTTTTCATGCCCTGTTGATCTATTCTTTATTCCCATTCCCTTCAACCCTCCCCCCCTCACATCCCCCATGTTGCACTCTAAAGCTACCCACCCCTTCCAGAGTGCTTTCAGGAATGCCTGCTCAGTAGGTAACAAACTTGCTTTCATCTTGAATCTCTTCCTTTCCCACTTCTTCCATCTCCTGGCTCTCCTTGATATCTGGCTCCCTCCTGACATCACAGATTCCTTGGCCTCCCTTTCTAGCACTGATTGAACTTTCACTCATTCACCTCACTTACTGGTCAGAGTGGGGGAGTTAGAATAGTCACAGCTCCCTATCACCACTTCTAGGTTCTTAGGCTACCACTGTTTCTCAGTAACCTCTCCTTTAAGAGTCATTCAACGCACATCTATTACCCAACCAAAATTCTGGTAGATCTTGTCTGCTGACTTCCAAGACACTCCCAGTTCTCTCCTCAATGAGTTCAGTGCCTAGCTCACAGTGTTTCTTTCCTCTCCTACTTTTGCCTCATATTAGGAGACTTCTACACACATACATACTCATACTCCTTTAAACACTCACAGTTCCTCAATTTACTAATGAAAAGGATATCCAAATAGGGTTAGGGTTACATGAGATGCCAAAATACCAACATGCCGTGTCCTCCTGAAAGAATTCCACTCAAGTCTTCTCAGCCAAAGAAAAACAAAGTTTATTGAAAGTTCAAGTTCGCCTTATGGGGTAGACTCTTAAGGAGCCAGTCTATGCTAGGTGGTTCTATGGCACTCTCTCAGAGCAAGTCTGTGCTAAGCTATTCTGTGGTGCTTTCAACCACATGGAGGGAAGATGGGGTCTTACATACAGAGGAATCTAGGGGTGGTCTAGAGTAGGAATTTGTGGAGGGTCTTCAGGAGGAGTTAATAGGTCAATGCAAGGGTGAATTGATATTTTGATAGGCTCAAGGGTGGGAAGTAGATGAACAATGGAGGGCCAGGCTAGTAACAGAGGTTTGGGCCCAGCCACAATGAAAAACTTATGGCCTCTGCAAATGCCTCATCAAGTGGGAAGATTCAATCAGACTTCAAGGGGTTTCCCAGAGCCTGTACCTCAAAGATTCAAAGAGAGCTCAAGGGATTTCCCAGAGCCTACACCTTAAAGATTCAAGGAGAGCTCAAGGGGGCTCCCAGAGCTTACACCTCATCACTAATGTCATATGATCTACTCCTCTGCCCCACCTCAACTACACAGAAAGATGAATATTGCCATCACCCACAAATATACCACTTTCATGTTCATGAATTCTGAAATTTCCTTTTCTGATCACAATCTATTATCATTCCTCATATTTTACTAAAAGAAAATTGAAGCCGTTCACTCTTTTCTCTTTCTCTTCCTCTCACATCACCCAGATGCCTTCTGCCACTGTCTTCTCCACCTCTGTCTCACACAATGAGCTGTTCCTTCCCTTAACTGACGGTCCTCTGTGCGATACCGAGGCCAAAAGGTATCTCAAAAGAGCAAAAGTTGTTTCTTTTTGAGGTTGAGAGAAACCTGAACTTTTTCCAGTTCTTTAAAGGACAACCTAGGGGTGAGTCTCTGGGAACTGAAAAAGACTGGCCCATTTGTTTGCTGGTAGCCCTGCTTGGAAACCAAAAAGCACCTGCAGTTTCTCAATTCCCCAGCATCCTAGGGAAATGAGGGAATTGGATAAGCTTCCAGATAGCAGGTCCCCTTTGCAGCAGAAGGCCTGGGTCTGAGAGAGCCTCAAACCAAACCCAACTGACTTGAGCCTGAGACAGACTCGAGAACACCTCCAGGTCTTCCTAGGTACTTGGAGAGTGAGCCCCAATTGCAGAGCAAGAAAGGAATAGAAAGAGAGGAGGCTTACCCTCCTAAGTGACTTGACTAGAGAAGGACTTGAGGAGATCAGGCAGGTTCCCAAACAGGGCCACAAAAAAATAATGTTGTTTGGAATTGCTGGGAACCCTGAAATGTCAGGGTACAGGGCCCCTGTCAACCCGGAATAAATTCATGCACTCACATCTTCTCAACAGAATGGGAGGGATTCTTAGGGAATCTGCAACTTACAAAAAGGACAGTGAAAAGATCTGGATGGGATTAAGGAGTGGTAAGGAGTGGTAGTCTAGGATGGGCCAACAGGAACAGTGAAAGGAATGTCAAGTAAGCTAATTAGGTGATCTAGCTAGGCTGGTGTGGGCCAGTTGCCTTGGGCAGAGGTGCCAATGATCTGGGCTGCTGAAATGTATTCCAGGACTAGGTTGCTTTTAAAGACTTTGTCTTTTCCTCTTAGGGGTTCAGGTCCCATCACCCCATCATAACCGAGGCAAACATCTCTACTTGCACAAATGATTCCATTACTCCCTCTATGACCCTGATTATCTCACTTTAACTTTTCCCTGACCCCTTCCTGCTTTCCTTTTGCTTTTACAAACATGCTTATATCTCTCCAAACCTTTTAAAACCTCACTTGACCCTTTGACCCAGTAATACCACTTTTGGGGTTGTATCCCAAAGAGATCATAGAAGTGGGAAAAGGACCCATATGTATAAAAATATTTATTGGAGCTCTCTTTGTGCTGGCAAAAAACTGTACATTTAGGGGATGCCCATCAATTGGGAAATGGCTGAATAAGTTGTGGGTTATGAATGTAATGGAATACTGTTGTGCTATACGAAATGGGGAGGAGATGGACTTCATAATTACCTGGAGAGGCTTACACAAATTGATGCTAAGTGAGAAGAGCAGAACCAGGAAAAATTTGTACACAGTCACAGACACATCATATGTGTGACGACCAACCTTGATAAACTGGACTCTTCTCAGCAACACACAGTTAAAAGACAACTCTGCAAGTCTTAGAATGGAAGGAGATGTCTACATTCAGAGAAAGATCTAGAAAGACCAGAGTTTAAATGGAGACTGAAGCAATACACGCTATCATTCTTTTCTATGTTTAGTTTTGTTTCTTTTTTTCCCCATTATTCACTCCATTGTTTACAATGCTTCTATACAACCAGACTATTGTACAATGTGAAAGTGTTTGTAGATTCCATACATGATGGTACACCACCATGGAGGGGTGGGGAGAAGAGAGGGGAGAAAATCTGAAACTCAAGTGATTCTGGAACTGAATCTTGTCAACTAAAAGTGAATTAAAAAGTCAATTGAAAAAATAAATAAAACCTCACTTGATCCATCCATCTCTTCTAGTTATTGTCCCATATCTTTCATCTCTTTTATGGCTAAACTCCTTGAGAACAGAGCCAGCCATCCTGATCTTTATCTCACCACTGGACCCAGATGACTCAAAAGGAGAAAGTGAGGCTGGTGACCTTGCACAGCCCTCCCTCACTTAAATCCAATTCACTTGTATGTCATGGCATCACCTTCCTGATGTCATGGTCATCTTCGAGAATGAAGGACAAACAATAAAACTTGAGATATAATAAATAATAAAACCTATCTAATAATAGGTGCCTCTGTTTGCTTTCCTCTCACTTCTTCATTTCCTGTAACAGGGCTTTTGACTTCATCATTCAGCCATAATTGCTTTTTTCAAAGTTACTGATGTTCTCTTAATTGCCAAATCTAATGGTCTTTCCTCACACCTCATCCTCGTTGAGGGCTGTGCAATCTTTGACAATCACCCTTTTTCCTTGATACCCTTTTTTCTCTAGGTTTCCGTGATGCTACTCTCTCAAACCTCTGGTGGCTTCTCCTCCTCCTGTGTTTCTTAAAAATTAATTCTTTGCCTTTTTTTTTTAGCCTGGCAAAAGAATTGTACAGTTTTAAATTGTTGCAATAATTTAAGCTAATTTAAAACATATTTTTAAAAAATGAATTACACAAACTCCAAAAAAAAATATTTTTTGCCTAGAGTGCCCTCCCTCTGTGGATTATTTCCAATTTATCCTCTCTATAGCTTGTTTGTACATAGTTACTTGCATGTTTTTTCCTTTACACTGTGAGCTCCTCAAGAACAGAGAGTCTTTTGCCATTCTTTGTTTATCCAGCACTTAGTACAGTGCCTGATACATAGTAGAAAATAAATGTGCATTGACTAGGGATTATTAAAAGAAATGGAAAATGCACAGATTCAAGTAACAGACATGTTAGGTTAAATTGCAGTGACTGAAGAATTATTGACATTCTGGAAAATTTAGAAAAAAAGAATCTCAATAATGTATTCCAGGAAATCATTCAATAAAACTTTATAGAATTAATAAAAAATAAATGACCACATATAATTAGAAAAAAAATCTGTAGGAGCTTAATAAGGAAGAGAGAATCTGGGTTTCAACTCTCCTAGACACATTATAGTTAAACTCAAACACTATAATGTATAGCAAGGAAGTGGGAAAAAAATGACATATCAAAGAATATTTAGCAGGATTGTTTCAGGTGTCTCATGGGAATCAAGGAATTATCAAAGAAACAGGAATATAACATGTACAAATTTAAGAAGGATAGGCCATGAACCCAGAAGACCACCCCAACCGTGCTATGGCAGCGGTTCTCAACCTGTGCGTCTTGACCCCTTTGGGGGCTGAATGGGGTCGCCTAAGACCATCAGAAAACATATAGCTCCTTTATCCTTCTCCAGGTGGGTCTGCCCACGTGCAGATAAGCCCATATACGAGTATTAAAAGGTCAGGGCATTAGGAAGGTTGAGAACTACTGTGCTTTGGGAAGATAAGATACAAGGCTTTCAGAAAACATTTATGTGGTAAAAAAATTTGCAGAGACATATGCACTTCAAGGAAGCCTTTGAATAGCAGCCAAGACTCTAAGTAAACAAGATAAGTATTTTTAAATATTCACACTTCTCAAATCAAGATAAAACAGCTCCTAACAAAATGTGAGAACCCTCAGATTACAGTATTGGCTAAAGCACTAAATGTTTCAGAAGGGTGTTTCAGGTAAACAAAGGAAAAAAGGGAACAATAAGAGGGAAATGGGGGAGGGGAGAATAGGACAAGGAATCTCAAAATGAAGCCATTATTTTGGAGAAAAGGGAATTCCAAGTTAAATAAACTTACACAATTAATAGGGCAAGACATAAGAATTTTGCTTATAGTGGTTTTCTTGAGTTTGAGCTAATAATAGAAATGAGTAGGGGAAAATCAAGTCCTGTTCCAGTGCCTCCAGTTCCCTCCAAATGGCATGGAGGTCACCTTGAGTGCTTCTAAGAGTTGGTTAGGCCATCCAAGAGCAAGACCTGCTAGGTTCTATTATGTTGGAAAGGCTTCAAGTATGGTCTTAGCAACAGAATAATCTTCTTTTTAGGAAGAATCATGATAAGTATACAGAGACTTACCACCAGTAGGCTAACTACTTGGTGGTGAATTCTTTGGCCATGGTAACTCAAGAAACAAAGAAAAGTGCAAAATGATCTTCTGGCCTGGTGATCCCTTTCCATTTCCCTGCGGCATTGACAGATAGGTGGATTGGAGATCAGAGAATACTAAAAAAAAAAAAATCACAGTTTTTCAATAGCATATACATTTTAGTGGATTATTTCTGCTCTATAAATATGAGATCATTGCATAACAACACATTTGTGTATGTTCAGACTTACTGCCCTGAGGGTGGGGTGTCTGAGACTTGAATGAAATTCTGGATTATTCCCTTTTTGCTCTGATACTTGGCCTATCAGGATCACTGAGCCGGATTTTGTTTATACAAGGAATTTTGAACTAGTCAGTTTTTCTGAGAGACTGGGTGGTAGATGAAAGGGATTCTGTTGGAGAAAGCAAACAATTCAGATGGGCAAAGCATGCGCATTCTGAATGAGGGTTAAAACTGTGGTGTCAGTGTAGCTAGTTATACCATCAGCTAAGCCACTTTTTGCCTAGTAAATTCCTAGTAAAGAGATGATGACTTATTCACCAAATAATTGCTTGAACCAGTGAAATGCTTCTACTCTCTTTGGCCCTCGATTTCTCTCTGTCTGTAGATGTCAGAAGACCTGACTTCTGTTTTTGTTCTTTTTTTTTTTTTTTTTACAACTTCTGATTTTCATTTATGTCTTTGAAAATGTTTTCTCTTTCATATAAAAATCTGTGATCTATGAGGACTGTGTGATAATTTTTCATCTTCAATTTCCTTTTATTAATTGTTACTGTTGGGTCACAGTGTCATCCCTCTTGCAACTTTTGGTTAACTGAAAACAAACTCGGCTTCGTTACTATTAACCTTGCCTGACCAAGACCTGACTCATCCAATTATTATTTTTAAGGGGAAACTAACATTTCTCAGATAAGAAGCCAAAGGGAATCAAGACTTCCCATGTAATTTGATTTAAGGAAGGAATTCTACTAATTCTGACTCTGTAGGCATGTAAATCTCTTCCCTCAATTAGCTTATTTGTGAGCCCTACAGATGTAACTTAATCTATAACATGACTTAGTTTGCCTCTAGAATCTGTTTAACTTGGTTTGTTTCCTTATGGGATATATGAGATTATTACGCTGCTTAAATAAGTTTGTTTGATTTTTATGACATTTAAGTAAGCATGGGTTTATGAATATCTTTTGAAAATCTCTTATGGCCTAAGAAAATTGTGAGATTGCAATATGTAAAGGAATTAGTTCTCTCTTATGTAATTTTCTCTTTAAAAGTTTGTCAGAAAATCCTATTCTCTGTTCAGGTATTATTTTTCTACCCCTCTGAACTTGTACTCAAGTATAGGTTTTTACCACTATAATTTCTGTGTTGTGGTAGATTTATTTCAGCAGCTGTTACCTACCACATGAGCTCAAAAGGAAATATTTCTCCCATAACAACTGTTACATGTTGCATGTCTGTATATTTATGGAGGGGACTAATGGCTCCCTAGAAAATACATATAATTTAGCTAAGGCAGAGATCCAAATCTACGTCCGTAACATGAGGGTTTTATTTTCCTAATGTCATGATCTGTAAGTGAAAAAATTTTATGGTGATTTAAATTTTTTTTTTGGAGGGCAGTTGGGGTTAAGTGACTTGCCCAAGGTCACACGGCTAGTTTTTTTTGTGTGTGTGTTAAGTATCTGAGGCTGGATTTGAACTCAGGTACTCCTGATTCCAGGGCCAGTACTCTATTCACTGCACCACCTAGCCGCCCCATTTTATGGTGATTTAAACACAATTAATTACTCTTATTTATAACCTCCTACAATAGCAGAAAATTCATATGGATGAGGATTTATTTATCCTAGGCTAAAACAAGCAAGGCATTGCAATTAGATCTAGGTATCTTAGACCAGTGATTTCAAACTCAAATAGAAAAGGATCTCTGTAGGCTGCATATTGACTTAGAAAACCACAAATTAGCATTATTTATGCTGGATTGCATTTTTATTGATTTTGTTAAGCATTTCCAATTACATTTTAATCTGATTTTGGCCCTACTTTGGCCCAGTGCTTTGAATTTGACACTTCTGCTTTAGACTATGGGGCATTAGGCAAATCTGCCATCTTTAATAATGGGAATTTCATGCCAATTTGATATTTATGTCTGCTAGACCTTGGTAATCAGAGCTCTCAAAATACTGATATGGGTCTTTGTGAATTAGCACTAAGACCTAGGATCTTTCTTCTCCAGCCAACTGCAAGGGCATCAGTTGCCTGCCCCTAGGATCTAATCCATACACACTCAAAACAGAATTGGTGCTGATGATCTGTGTTCAATAACCTTTGTCTCTCATAAACTCTGAACACAGAAGCACAGAATTTGCTCTGAAAGTCTATATCTAAATACCTTTCTTTCCTTTCGCTTACTGCCCTGTATTTAATAGCCATTCTACAAACACTTGATAACCATTCTATAGTCTGTTCTCTTTTATGGTGGTGGGGTAGAAAAGTAACTCAGTGTGACATTAAGATGATGTTTTATTTTCCACTTATAATAGGAATTATAGGATAGAATTGGGTGAGGGAATGGTTAGGCTTGCACCTGATTTCTGGCATGTAAGTTTTGGACAGATTGGTATTCTTAGGAAAGATTTTAAATTATTTCATTGGAGACAGGTATATGAAGGGGAACCTAAATATGCAGCCAATAAAGGATTCAAATCTATAGAAGTCATTTCTCTTTTCCTCTTCATCTCATATGACATGTAAAATATCTCTAGTGTAGGTAATTGTGTCTTGCTTCAGATTTGAAATCCCCCTCCATTTATTACTTCTTTTACTTGTCACTTTGAAGTGGTTGCAGAATTCTATAGCAAATCAGCACTACCAGGATTGAGATTTCTACCCTCAAGTGGGCACATTAGTATTCTACCACTTCCTGTTTGGTATTCCTCACTCTACGGGCTGATGTATCTTCTTTTTTTCTTTCAGAACATCCAATTTCATTAAATCCATACTGGTGAGGTTATAATTAAGTATACAAGATTCAATGGCTGCTAATTTCTTCATATAATAATGGGAATATATAGTAATACTAGTAGGTACGGTGGATAGAGAGACTAAGTTAGACAAATCTTGTCTCATACACTTAGTGTGTCCTTGGTTAAGGCATACAATCTTTGTGGTTTAGTTTATTCATCTGTAAAATGAAAGGTTTGGACTCTGGCTTCTAAAACACATTTTCCTCTAAATCCTATGATCTTATAAGGGAAGGAACAGAAGAGCAAAGAAGAAAACAGTTTGTGGGCATTTATAGATGATATAGGACATTGCAAGCTCTAGCAGAGAACTTCTTCCTGGAGAGAAGTTGAAAGATTTTCATCCTTCTCCATATTGGAGTCCTGGGAGAGAACTCTTGTCTCTGAGGAGTATGGGGGTAGGGAGGCAACTCATCAAAACTGGTCCACAAACACACTCAATTCTCTTAACCACAATAAGCAGCAACTGTGTCTGTTGATCTTAGTTCCTTTTTTTCTTTTTTCTTTCTGGACACTGAATGCTAGAGAGTAGAATACATAGAACTGAAGGCCCTGACTACATGATTCCAAGATGGAGGGTAAGCTCTGAACTCTCAGCTTTTTGGGCTTCTTTCTCTCAGAATTTTTTTTTTTTTTTTGCAAAAACTGTCCTACTGGGGAAGCATCACTATCTCTATGCCAGTTGTGATAATGGGTAATATTTCTTCCCAGGACCAGAAACTTGAAGTTTCTTGCAAAAATCAGCTGAGTTATACTGGTCTATATTTCATTTACATTTTCATTGAATATTTTTCTAATTTCTTGTGAGAAGGCCATAGATAAGAGCCAAACATAAACTTTAAGTAATTTTCTCTGGGGTTTCGGGGTAAGGGTGTAAAGAACAGGAAGAGACAAAAAAAAAAAGAGCCTTACCCATCTCTTTAGAAGGCAAAGTTCCCCAAGATTGAACCCAGGCTTCATATATGAGTCCAGAGCTAGGAGGGCTTTTGTGGGAAGATGGTAGGTACCCCAGCCCTAGTGAGTCCACTGAGCTCTTTTGTTATGTCACATTTTATGTAATAGAGTATGATATTTTATAAATTGACCCTGGGAGAAATGAATAAATGAGATTCATATCCAACAATGTAATGAAGGGAATGGTTAGTAAGATAATTGAGTAGTCTGATTGGTGAAAACACAAATCTATGCCCCTCGACTGACAATACTCTGCTGACTTACTTTCTGACTAGTGCTAAGTACCAAAGATGGGCATTCAGAATAACCATATTGCAAGTATTCTAATATTTCCCAGATGTTGACCGGGGAACATAATTCAATATGTCAATAGAAAATAAAGGAAATGTATGGGGACATACCCTTCCCAGCACCCTTGAGTCTCTGCCCTTGAAGAGACTTCTTCTTGAAGAGACCTACCACTCTGGCTATTTTCTTCATGTTACCTTTGGAACTGGTTGTTAAAAAAAGGAGGTGCTCATATCCTATCCACAAACTAGCAGGTTATAACCCTTTCCATGAGGCTAAGTAGCAGGAGCCAGTGGGTCACTAAGCTCTAGGTCATTGCTTCTTGGTTTGTTGGCAAAACTCATTGTGAAGACCAGGAATTCTGGGGCCTGGGGTGACTATATTGCTAAACAGTTATCTCCTGATCTCATGTTTTCTGTTCTAGAATGATAATTATAAATACCTTGTGTGTTCACTTTCTGTTTCTGTAGACTAGATGTGAACCTATACACCAGTTAATTGGTACACTCTGAAAAACTGAAAGGATACTGTACAACCTTAATAGCATATAGCATCATATTATAATAATAACAATTATTATAGCTTGCACATATTTTTTCCAGGAATTGTGCTATTTTTTTGCAAATATTATTTCAAATTATTTCACAAAAACACTAGGAGATAAGTACTATGTTATCTCCATTTTATAATTGAGGAAACTGAGGCAAAAAGAAGTTAAGTGACTTGCCCAGCATCACGCAACTACTAAATATTCGAGGCTGGATTTGAACTGAGGTCTTCCTGACTCCAAGCCTAGTGCTCTATCCAGTGAACCACATAGCTGCCTCTTTTTAAAACCGCATAAAGCCCAAAAGGCTGTCTTTTATTCATCGCCTCTTTATGTCTAGATCAGGTCATATCCTCCCTGAAGATTAAGTTTGGTGCCTCTAATGATATTCCCTCACATGTAGTCCTACTAACTGGTCCCAGATGACATTTAGGGGTCTACTGTTGTATCACACGAAACTATCAGAGCTGAGGTTGATGCTAATTGATATTTGACAAGTTCGTTTTCAAGGGTCAATATACTAAGTAGGCTGTAAGGAGGGTTCTAGGAATTGGGATGCCTGGGAAAAGGTAGAAAGAGGATAACTATGACAGAACTGGGGGTCTTTTGGAGAGTGGCAATTAGGTTGGTCTGTGCATGGCCCTACTCTTGGGTGATTTTTAGGATCAGGTAGCAGAAGTGGCCCGGACCTGGTACCTTTGAGAAATATACAAGCTTGCTCATGTCAGATGTTGTGTAGTCAGCAGGAGGGCTGAGAGAATGCTGGGGATATCAGAGCTTTGGCCGTAGGAGATTAGTATACCATATGGGTAGTATATTTATGGATGAACATGGGTATATTGATAGCTCCCTCCAGTTAGGCTAATTTATAGAGAAAAAAATGCTGTTAAAATTTGCTAAAGTTATTCAACTAGGGCAGGTTTAGTTTAGGTTCCTGAAGAAATTGGCAGATTCTTCTATGGCTCTGTACCCCTCTCTGAACCTCAAATCAATGGTGGTTAAGCTATTAGGACTGAAAGAGAGATGTTAAAATCAGAAATTTTCTATATTTTCCAACAAGAGCTAATTTCTTTTTTTTTTTGGGAGGGCAGTTGGGGTAAAGTGACTTGCCCAAGGTCACACGGCTAGTTTTTTTTGTGTGTGTGTGTTAAGTGTCTGAGGCCGGATTTGAACTCAGGTACTCCTGACTCCAGGGCTGGTGCTCTATTCACTGAGCCACCTAGCCGCCCCCAAGAGCTAATTTCTCATGAAGTAGCAAGTAGCTGTCTATGAAGGAACTGAGGATGGAATAAATTAAGAATTTCCTTTATTACCTCCATGTATTTGCCCAGGTCATTCCTCCATGCCTGGCATGTACTAACCTCTGGTTTTCCGGGATACTTCAAAGTCCTCCTTAGCCTTGATATGGCAAAATTTTGGGGCTGGAGGTCCATAAATATTTTTCCTTAAACCAGAAACCCTGGGACATCCTCTGCCTGTCAGTTACAAAAGTCAGGGTCATTCCTTATTCCAGCAGGAGGTAGTAATCAGTTGTTTGTTTTTAGAGCCAGGTTTTTATTTCCTGTAAAGCTTTCAGTGTTTCTCAGACTACAGCCAATTCCCAGGTCGGGTTCCACCATTGCTGGAGTGCTGCAAGTCTCATTAGCCCAGGCAGAAAACCCGACTAAGAAGAAAATGTCAGATCCCCAATCCCTGGGGCAGGAATTTTTTCTTGTGCTTCATGGACAGATTTCAAGAGATCTCTGAACTTGAATGGTTAAAAAAAATGACATCTTTATTTCAACGTAATTGGTTTTCTTTGTCATTCTATCTGTTTTATTTGTATCTCCTCTGGTTCTGCTCAATCAGTAATTCTCTCCCTCTCCTCCCCCAGGGTTTTTAGGTATGCTGAGAGGCTTGGGGAGTTAAGGCCAAGTTTTGGGGGTCACATTGCCTATGGAGGAGGAAGGAGGTGACTGTCACCTCCCCACTGACTGCACAGCGTCACCTTCTATGAGTGGAGTCCTTCATCCTCAGACTCTAATGCAGGGGAAGCCCACTGTGTTGCTGAGGTATTCCATTTTAAAGATACTGATCTTTCTAGGCATCCAGATGATGGAAAAGACTGCTCCCTATCAATTGGTAGATCAACATGGAATGTCCACATATGCTCCAGAATGACATCTTTTTAGGTGGTCTAGGAATGAACCAAGCCCCCATTGCATATATGAATTTTCAAACGTTATTCTGAGAAGGGGTCTGTAGGCTTCATTGGATTTCCAAAGAGATCCAGAGAATAATTAAGAACCCTTGCCCTGTGGAGATAAAACACATAAACTAGTACAAATAATGGACCTGGGTAGAAAGAACTCACCCTGGAGGAAAAGAGTTGGATTTAAACTGGATGTGGGAAGGGAACAGGAATGTCATTCTGAGACCAAATCAGAAATGATTCTGAGACCAAACCCAGAGGGCAAAACAGGAGTTGTGAGATGGAGGTCAGAGTTGCTACCAAAACTAGGGGCAGGCCAAAATGGATCAAGTCACATTAGGGAGGGAGCAACACAAGATGATTTCTTTCTTGCAGGACACTCAGTTTGATACAAAATCCCTGACTAAAACGTGGCACTCAATGGCCACAAGCCTATCAGCCACTCTGCCTTCTACCTTAGCTGCATGTGTATTGCTGTGGGTTAAGACCCATACTGATAACTAGTCAGTGTTTGAGGACACATTTAAACTCTGTTCTTCCTGATTCCAAGCCCAGACCTCTATCCACTGTGACACCAGATGCTTCAAGCTCTGACCTTCAGTGTCCTCTGCAGATTGGGTATCCACATCCAAATTCAGCATTAATTTGGTGGTGGTACAGGTTGAGGGTAGAGGCCGGGGGAAGCACCAGGTTGTCTATGAAGGGGTAAACCTGCCAACGTAGGAAACCAACCAGGTTAAAGATCCAAAGTTGATGAGTAGTGGAACAGGGCCTGGGAATACTTCTTGTACCTCCAGTTTGGATGATATGGGGAGACCCAGGCTTGAAAACAAAACATTCCACCAAACAAGAGCAATATCCAAATATAATTTTAAAGTACCATTGAAATGTGAGTTATTATTACAAAGAAGTTATGAATGTCTTTAAAGAACAGAACCTACTGCAGGAGGGAAAGGGACTTTGTAGACTTCTGCCTACAGAATTCTGTAAAAAAGACAATTTGCATGCTACTGCTAGGCCTGCTCTTTTTAGATCCTGGACAAAGTTATGTCAAGCTCAAATATAAGGTATGCCAGCATATTCTTAATGTTCTGCCACCCCTCTCCCTATGATTACAATTACGCCCTGTCGTTCAGAGCTAATAATAATTGTAATAAAGAAAAGGGAAATAAGGATAATTATTCTCCCAAAGACTTTAAAGTGCTTTCCTGGCAACATGACTTAGTAGAAACAGCACTGAACTTGGAGTCAGAAGATCTGGGTTTGTGTCCCAAATCCTTGAATTACTTTCTGTGTGATTTTAGGCCTCCATTTCTTCATTGGCTACATAGGGCAATAATCCTTGACTTCAGAGGAGTAACAGCCTTTCTGTGCCTCAGTTTTTTAATCTGCCAAATGGGGCTAATAATTCTTGACTTTGGGTAAGTCACTTTCTCTGAACTTCAGTTAACTCTTTGGTGAATACATGCACTATTGACATCATAGGGTTGTTGAGAGGAAAGAATGTTGGAAATTATAAAGTGTTAGCTAGGTAGTGCAATGGATAGAGCATTGGCCCTGGAGTCAGGAAAATCTGAATTCAAATCTAGCCTTAGATATTTTCTAGCTATGTGACCTTGGCAAGTCACAAAACCCTGATTGCCTCGGTTTCCTCATCTGTAAAAAAAGCTGAAGAAGGAAATAGCAAACCACTCTAGTATCTTTCCCAAGAAAATCCCAAATGGACTCATGAAGAGTCAGACATGACTGAACAACAACAACAAAAATGTGAGCCATGATTACTAATTTTGCTGTGATGGTTTCAAGGACAAAATGAAAAAAGTCACCAGGTCTTAGAAAAAATCTTAAATATTGAAAAGAAAATCATAGTTTCCCCTGCCTTTAAGTGGCAATATAGCTAAAGCATGACGAGCATTTCAATTTTAGACATCTTGAGGAGATTCCACAATTTTTTTGAAAACCATTCTCAGTGTCAAGAGAATTGATTATGCAATCTTAAGTATTTAAAACACTAGAACCATCATGTCTGAGGTCTATTTGTTGGGAATCCCAGCCAATTGTAAATCTTATGGATATGTTGTGCAAGGCCCAGAGAGTAGAAATGAAATGTATCCTCATTCTTTACTAGCACCCTACATTCCTGGGATGGATTCTTCCCGCATTTTGCTCTGTCGGAATCCATCTCTCTTGTTGAAAGTGATTTATCCCACTGATACTGAGTG
This sequence comes from Pseudocheirus occidentalis, assembly GCA_028646575.1. Lineage (NCBI taxonomy): Eukaryota > Metazoa > Chordata > Mammalia > Diprotodontia > Pseudocheiridae > Pseudocheirus > Pseudocheirus occidentalis. The sequence continues at coordinate 170,891,781 of CM053598.1, forward strand.
GAATAAGAAAAACCAGGAAAACTAGATAAATGACAGTGGCAGCAACATAAATAGAAAGGACAATAATAAAAAAACAGTAAATGCTCTGTAATTATGACATGGGAGAAGAGAATATATCATCTTTCCAGATTTTATGGTGGTGAGGGGCCATAAGTGAGGAATATTGCATTCACTATCAGGCTGGATTGGTTTAAAAAATTCTTTGTTACCAAGGATGGCTTGCTAGAGAGAGGGGAAAAGGAAGAGGAATATATTTGGAAATAAGAGTGAAGTAAAAACAAAATTTGTTCATAACAATGAAAGAAATAGAAGAAAAAAAGGGTGATACGTCTCTTCTCTAATTTTTTTTAGAGCACTTTGCCCAGCTATTCCTTTGCCATTGTGACATTTCACCTGTTGTCATATTTTGTGTACAATTCATATTTCCCGTATTAGACTATAAGTTTTTTGAGAGTAGGGACTGCATTTGTTTTTTATCTTTGGATCCCCATTGTCTAGGATGGATAGAAGGAGCCTTGAACATAGTAGGGCCTTAAAAATGTTTGCTGAAGTTAATTGATTTTTCTGGATGTAGCTGGGAGGGGTATAGGGAGTGTACATTTATGGACCAAGAGATGTCAGAAGCAAAATTAATTTTTCATAATTAACATTTTATGGTATTGTCTTTTTATTTTTAAGAGGACGGAAGGCAGGGCAATTGAGGTTAAGTCACTTGATCTCTCTGAGCCCCATTTTTCAAATCTATAAAATGGGAATAATAGTGCCAATATTACTTAGCTTAGAGGGCTGTTACAAGATATTCTGGGTCATATTTAGTCTGAGACAGTCCAGTGATTCAAACTCAGTTAACACTATAAAAAGTGATTTAAAAACCAATTTGTGACAATTATAAAAAGGGAATAGTTTCTAGTTAAAGTTGTATAAAATGATTACTTCTTTCCCCCATGAACCCCAATTCCCCTGCATTCACCAAAGCAATTGGCAACACTCCATCATGAAGATATCCCTGTAGTACAATGGGAATCACATTAAAAGCTTTGGAGTACTATTTCCCCTTAGGCTGGGGCTTTTATGCTTCAGGTGACAAAGAAACCAAACCCTGGTCCAACTGGGCTAGTCAAATCCTGTGAATGGTCTTCTTGTACCTTTAAAACAGGGATTTTCAATCTGGAGTCTCTGAACTTGGGTGACCAAAAAATCATTTATAACATTATTCTGAGAAGGGATCCATAAACTCATCATGATTGCCAAAGCGCACCAAGACACAAAAAAGATTAAGAATTCTTGCCTTTAAAATGAAACTAGCTCTTACCACATGAAACTGATAGTGTTCCTACCCCATTGAAGGAAAGTACGCCCAATTTTTTTGAATACAGAACATTAAATAATCTCAAAATAATTCTGAGGGGCTTCATACAAAAAATAAAAACATAAACAAGACAGTCTTGTAAAAAGATTCTTGTGGTTGTTGTACATTTCAGTCATGTCTGACTCTTCATGGCCTCATTTTGGGGTATTCTTGGCAAGGTTTGCCATTTCTTTCTCCAGCTGATTTTACAGATGAGGAAATTGAGGCAGATACAGTTAAGTAACTTGCCCAGGGTCACACAGCTAATAAGTGTCTGAAGTCAAATTTGAACTCAGGTCCCCATGACTCCAGGCCCATGCTCTAACCTCTCTCTCTCTCTCTCTCTCTCTCTCTCTCTCTCTCTCTCTCTCTCTCTCTCTGTCTCTGTCTCTCTCTCTCTCTCTCTCTGTCTCTCTCTGTCTCTGTCTCTCTCTGTCTCTGTCTCTTTGTCTCTGTCTCTGTCTCTCTCTCTCTCTCTCTCTCTCTCTATATATATATATATGTATAAATATATAAATCCAAATTCTTGTCATCCAGGTAATGTCAGGGACAGTTCAGGGGAGGTTTTCTGATTGCCAGGAGAACACTAGGAAGATCAGATTTGAATCACAGAAGACCATCACCAGTCTCCATTAGAAGTCTGGGTATTGTCTGTAACAGGGTATCTTAGAGGTAATGAGCCTCTTGTATTCTACCCGTCCTGAGTTGATTAGTGTTCCCCAGTCCACCAACAAAACCTTCTACCTGTATGGAAGTCCCAGTGTCCATAGCATACCATCCCCTTTAGAATCTTCTACTACTTTCTACCCAGGGCCTCAAGATTACCATTGTCACCTAGAGGATCCCCCATTTTTCTAGGATTACAAATCTTTAGGATTGCAAAACTGCCCCCTAAAACAATTCCACCTTTATCATTTTATTTAAAAGGAAAGTATCTCCCAATAATCCCAGCCCTTGGCTCTCTAAAACCTGTCTAGGAAGGAGTTGCTCAGATCATCTCTGGGGAATGCAAACATATGAGTTAAGGGGAACCTGATCAATTTCCCTGGGTTGTACAGAAACCTCTGAGGGAACAACTCAGCTTGAGGAATAGAGTAAAGAAGTGCTGGACAGAGTTAACTGGGACTATATCCAAAAGTAGACTAGTTATATTGAAACTTTGAACGTTAAATTCAAGAAGCCACTGAACCAAAGAACCCTCCTCCCTTTTTTGGGTGGCAATGATATATCAAAGACACAAAATCTGGGAAGTGGGGTACTCAACCCTGTTAATCAGAGTCCTAAGGGAGAGGCTATTGTCTTCAAAGTACATTTGGGCATTTAGCAATAGCACTTGCCAAAGAACTATAGTATGGAATGCACGGACCCCCCCCCCAACTCCCCCGACCCCCTCAACTCTCCCCGACCCCCCCACCAGCTAGTCTTGGGCCTGCTTCATGGCAAAATGGGGGCTGTGATCAGGGGAAATGGGAAGGAGTGGAGGATATATTCTATGAGCATTTTGATGGTGGCCGTCACTATGGCAGACTTAAAGGGGGCTGCAATCCCGTCCTAAGAAAGTATGAAGTGCAGTGAGGGCAAAACACTTGCCCTGAAATAAAAATGGGAGGGTCATTATAATTAATTTGCTTATCAGAGGAAAGTTGAGTACCTAAGCCCCCCCCCCCCTTCACTGTGATCGTCTTGTCTACATTATGTTTTGAATTCCATACCCAAAACTTCCTACAAAAATGAGTACCATCATCCTCCAACTTCTTATAGGCATAGCAGCTCCTCCCATCACGTCCAGAGCACTTGCCCATCCATGTAGATAGATCTGCTAATCTCATTTTCATAGTCTGCTAGTTGATCTGCCCAAGCTTATAGGGCGATTTGGTGGGGAATGTCCACATCTAAAGCCTGATGCCCTTTAGGCAGGTCTCTGATCAAAAGGGGGGATCCAATTACACCTAAAGCAGGCTAGTCATAGGAAGTGGAGGTTGAGGGGGAAGGGACAGAAATCCAATGTATCAAATCCATCTATTTAAAAGTTTTTACTCTTTCCCTTGCTTTCTTCCACGGGGAACTGGCTTCAGAGGAAATTCATCTTTGTGAGGCCAAATATGCACAGCTTTCCATTTTAACCACTTAAAGGGTAGAAAAAAAAGAGCATTTAAAAAATTTTAGTCCTCTATTAGCATTTTCCTTTTCACCTATTCTGTTATTAGATCCAAACTGCCACTCTGCCTTCCAGTGGCTCTTAAAAATTAAAAAAAAAAGTATTTATCTCTGCCTCCAATTACCAAATATATGAGGGTAACTTGTCTTCATTTTCCTTAGATTGATGGTCCAACTTAAAAAAACATACCACATTTTTAACAGCCAAAGAATGCTTAATTTTTCTATTTTCTGTGTTACATTTCTTAAGCATCAGGCATCCCTAGAGGGTTCATCCAGAGATGTACTAGAGCTAACTCAAACCAACTGGGAAAGCCAATTGTTAAATTTTCAGTGTGAACATTTACACCTCAGTCAGCAAACTACAAATCAGGACTTGATTTGTTGTTTTGTTAATTATCTAGATTTAAGAAAGTGATATAAAATGTTAATAGTGCAGATTAAATTTAAAAGTGTGCTTGTTTGTTAACACTTAGCATCCCTTAACCCACTAAAAAGATTCACCATTGGTAGGGTTACCCCTAATACCATTACAGTCACAGAATATCAGAATCCATGCACTCATTTAAAGCTCTCTTTCTTTTCTAATACCCTTTCCTCACATCAACAATGAATCTAAACATCAATTTGTTACATTTAATATTTACTGACCACCTCCAAATATTCTAGCCTAGTCTTAGTTCAGGTCAGTTCAGTGACTCAGGCTCAAGATTAGAATGTAATGTAGTACTAGTAGACTATGAAATACAATAAAAACATTTTATGACAATATTTTAAAGCAAGCTATTTCTTGACAAATTCAGATAAAACATGGTTATCATCCACATCTGGTTTCACCACATCAAAGGGCAGTACTCAGTCTGGAAGATGCCTCTACAGGGCATTGGTAATTCCACTAAGGATTCTAGAATACCAATTCCTTCTGCAATGAGTCTTTGATGCCTCTGGAAGCAAGGAAATCAGATAATTGGAGCTCCCCCAGGGCCAACCACATCCCAAGGTTGACCTCTCTGTGTCCTTGAGGGAAATCAGTCCAGTCTACATAAAACAGATGCCACACTCCTACTACATGAATTTCATGTTAGATAGTATATATTTAAACTATAACTCAGCACCCTAAAATCTATGCTTACACCGACCATATTCAGTCTAAGGTGATGGGACTTTTAAAATTCATATAAATTTGAATCATTTTGTCTCTATCCAGAGTTTATTCTGGGTATATCATAACATATCTTGTGTCTCAACCCCTAAGGAGGAAGGTAAAAGAGCCCCAGATCCTGTGCAAGCACTCAAAGTAATGGGACATATTAGATACAGGACAGCTTTTATTTTACCCACTGTTATGGAAATCTGAAGATCTTCCCTGCCCCTGGGCCCTTTGATAGGCTCAAGTGGCTCTGAGAACCTTCCCTGATTTGAAAGTATACTCTGCCCCCTAATAGGCTGAATGTGGTCACGTGGAGCCTGTTGGCAGGAGGCTTTATGAGGATATATGTATATATGCGTATATATGTATACACACACACACACACACACACACTGATGTGAGGTTTTTGCTTTGGGGCATACTTTGGAAAGAGTTGTGTGATTTGGCCAGATGAGACTCTGGGCAGTTGAGCCCCCTGGCTTTGAAAACCCAGATGTTGGTGCTTCCCTCTCTGGTAACTGACTAGGTATGGATGTGATGGTCAGACAGCTGGAAGCCCTGTCTGCTGATCTGTTTCTCTGCTTGTAACTTGTTTGTATTCTGTTTGCATTCTCTGAAGTTCAGGGTGCTGACTTTTTCCCCTGAACTAGGTAAATGATATATGTTTGATTGATTAAAGTAAGACTGTTAATCTATTTTGAGTTGCTTTCCTTTAGAAAAGTGGATCTAAGAATCTGTGGTAGCAGCCATCCTGGGCATGCTAGGGTGCTTGCTGATACACTCACCTACACTCATAAAATATGAAATAACATAATAGACTTCTAGTAGTCCATAAAATGTCACTTCTTCCCTTTTCTGTGAGTGGAAATTTTTACTTCAGGCACCCATACAGGTCAATAGCTTTGTTGTATTACCCTAAAGGTTTGTATATTCCTTGGAAAGAAAATAAAACAGTTAACATGTAGTTACCAGAAAGTCAGGCCAGTAGATTCCAGCAAGTCCCACATTTTCCTCTAGGTACCTCTACAGGCCTCTAACCTTAAAAAGCTATCCTAAGGGCTTGAAATTACCTACCTGTAGATTTTCCCTGTATCAATAACTCAGGATAATAGGGAAGGGCCAGGTTTGCCTCTGTATATCAAGGGCCAAATGTTTATTATGTTTATATCCAAGACATGTTACTACTTTGCTGTACTTCTTGATGCTTACAATCTTTCAGGCCAAGAACTCTTCTCTAGAAGAATGTCAAGAACTCTTAACATTGACCCAGAAGGCTGGACTTCAGAAACTCCTACCACTACTCACCCATGGTTGGTGAATACCAGACTCTGATGGCAGTTTCCTTACCTGTGGCTATCATATTTCAGGGCAAGAAAGTCTGCCATTGCCTCTCCATAACTTGGGCTAAAAAACTCAGGGTCTATAAACTCTTTCTATTCTACCACTTCCCCAACTGCTGTTTTCTTTGGGATATGGAGGTCTTAGACAAGAGGTCCATGTTGTGCCTGAGCTTTACCACTTGGGGATTCATTTTATTTCTCTTTGAATCTCTCCTAAGGGTTATGGAAGATTTGTTTACTCCCCTTTATAGGTGTCATAATAAAGGCTCTGTTCCAATCCAATCATCCCAAGTTACTCATCCTCAGTGAGTTGTGAATGTCTCAGAATAGGGATGGGGAACCTGAGGCCTCAAGGACACATATGGTCCTCTAGGTCTGCAAGTGCAGCTCTTTGACTGAATCCAAACTTTATAGAACAAATCTCCTTAATAAAAGGATTCATTCTGTAAAACTTGGACTCACTCAAAAGGTCATACCCAAGATCCTAGAAGACCACATGTGGCCTCAAGGCTGCAGGTCTCTCACCCCTGTCTTAGAGTATCTTAGAGGGTCTTAAAGTATCCAGATTAGGAGACAACTTCAAAACTCTTAAGAAGTTAATAATTGGCATGTCCGGCTCAATCACAATTTGAAACAATGGCTTCATCTCTTTAGCCATGTCAAGTTGGTCAGGCTCCCCAGTTGAAGCCTTTGTATATACAAGGGACAAGTATAGGGACTGGAACTATGATTACCCTGGACCTGTGAATTCCAAGATAAGGAAACTCTACCAGTGTAGGGCACTTTTGTAACTTAGAGGCTTAGAGTTGCTTAAAACACCGAGGTTAAGTGACTTACCAGGGTGATTTTCATATGTAAAGCACTTTGTTAACTTTAAAACCCTCTATAAAATCCGTTGTTATTATTGGTTGCTTTTACTCTTCTGATGTATGCCTGCTAAACTTGTCTATTCTTTGTCCCCAGTTGTGCCTTTTCCTATATCTATGTTCACACTGCTCCATAGGCTTGCAGTGTGTGAAATACCTTCCCTTCCTATTTTTCCCCAAAATAAATTTTTATTACTATCTTTTTTTATATCATCTAAATTTCCCTCTGTATCTCTTTCCATCCCTCCTTTTAGAGATCTATTCAATACCACAAAGAATAATTTTTAAAAAGGAAAAAGAAGGAAAAAAATCAACAAAACCAATCAATACATTGATCTGAAAATCTAAAATGTTTATTATTATTACTTTGATTTTTATTTAACTTTCTGTCATACAATTATACTAAATTCAATACACATAAAAATCCATGGATTCAGATTGCATTTCCCTCATGCTCTAATAGAATAGCTTTGTATATTGCCATGACTGGAAATTTAATTATCTAGTGGCACATGTGATTAGGAGCCTCTTTGAACATAGAGGAGGGATACATAGTCCACTGCTGGATTAATCTAGAAGTCTTTCTGGCTTGGGTAGGAAACAAGAGAGCTTGCAGTACATTAATACAGGCTTTGAGAGGTGAGGATCATCTCTAGGCCATCAGCAGGCATGGGGTGAGGAGGTTTTAGTTTAAACTTATGACTGATGAGGTAGGTACAGGCTCTGGGAACCCCCTTGAACTCTCCCTGAATCTTCCCATCTGATGAGGCAGTTGCCTGGGGCCATAAGCCTTTCGTTATAGCTGGGCCCAAATCTGCTACTAGCCAGCCCCCCATTGTCCAGCTAGCCCCCATCCTCCCAAAATATCTATGCTCAAATCTGTTACCCTTAAACTAGCCTAAGCCTTCATTGTAGGTCATTGTTCATCTCCAGGGAGCATCCAGCTATTTCCCACCCTTAATCTCTCATTACTGTAGTCTAACCTCATTGGACTCCTCCTGAAGACCCTCCCCAAACTCCTCCTCTAGACCACCCCTAGATTTCTCCCACAACCTCCATGAAGGAGTCTGAGAATTATCGAGGGCTGACTCACTCTATCAGATTATTCTGGCCCTCTTGTCTGGTACAAATGTCAGATACTGAGGCTCCTGAAGAGTCTACCTATTATGGTGAATCTTTAATAAACTTTGCTTTACTTTGGCTCAGAGAAGACTTAAGTTGAATACATTTATCAGGACTTGGTGTGTTGGTATTTTGGGGTCTTGAGCACCCCTAAACCATAGACCTCTACATTTTATGGTGACCTTAACAATGACAACATGCAACTGTTATGGTAAGATTAAAAGGAGCAAAATAGTGTCATCAGAATCAAAAGATATTTAGTCCTTTAACAATTTCTGAACTTTCCTTTATTTTGGGCAGGTTTCATGGTAGGCAGACTGGTTAGGGCACCTTGGAAGTTTGTAATTTGGAGGCTGAGGGAACCTTAACTCATTGAACCATTTTCTAGACCTTTGAAAACAGGCGATGGAATTTAGAGTGTGAACAACTTACTCAATATTCTAGCAAAAAAAAATGCTAGTGAAGATAGTCTTTTCTTATTGTACACAGGGTTCAAAACAACATGATTTTCCTGTATTGCTTTGATGAGGTGCAGGATCTGGGAGCCCCCTTGAGCTCTCCTTGAATCTTTGAGGTACAGGCTCTGGGAAACCCCTTGAAGTCTGATTAAATCTTCCCACTTGATGAGGCATTTGCAGAGGCCATAAGTTTTTCATTGTGGCTGGGCCCAAACCTCTGTTACTAGACTAGCCCTCCATTGTCCATCTACTTCCTACCCTTGAGCCTATCAAAATATCGATCCACCCTTGCATTGATCTCATTGACTACTGCTGAAGACTCTTCCCAAATTCCTCCTCTAGACCACCCCTGTATATAAGACCCCATCTTCCCTCCATGTGGTGTGAGAGCACCATAGAATGACTTATATCCTGTTTGCCCAAAACAAGCATCGTAGATACCTAGCCTCCTTAAGTGTCTACCCCATATGGCTAACTTTCTTCTTTTTTTTTTAACACTTTTATTTTTATTTTTTTCTTGTTTACATTATTTATTTTCATTACATTTTTGAATTACACATTTTCTCCCCGTTTTGTCCCTGCCCGGACCCTAAAACAGCAATCCCACTGTAAAGCCCCTCCCCTGCTCTGCTCTCTTTTTTTCTGGTAGTGCAGGGAGGGTCTCCCTATCCCAGCCCCTGCATATCTTAATTCCTAGTTGCAGGTATTGCAGAACTTTAAATTCTAGAATCTTTTGATTCCTCCCTTGTCACCCACCCCCACACGAAGGTCACTCAGTTCAATACAGATTATGGATGTGTGATTATACAGGACATCTTCATAGTGGACATATTGTGACAGTGATCATCTGTCTCTCCTTCCTATCCCTCCCACCCCCCCACTTTGTTCTGTTCTCTACCCTGTCCCTGTCCGTTTACTGAAGTGTGTGCTTC
>CM053598.1:170901653-170925164 GCA_028646575.1 Pseudocheirus occidentalis
TGTTCTGAAGATTGTATATAATATTGTGAACTGTTGAAATTGTGAACATTGTACTGAACGAAGATTTGTAATGGAATAAACAGAGCGTTCACTAATACTATGTAATCCGAATCTTAAAAGCTCTTCACAGTAGCATTCTCTCAGAAATCTACTGCTGATTGGCTTTACAGCTGCCCAGCTGCCTTCAGCAAGAGATGTGTTCTCTGTATTTTTGTGTAACTCTGAGAGTCTTAGACTTTATCTGGGCTCATAATTTTCTGGGTGTTTAGGGTTGTGGTGTGGGAGCTGCGGGACCTTGCTGCTTCTATGCTGCCATCTTGGCTCCGCCCCCTTCATGGCTAACTTTCAATAAACTTTTACTTTTCTTTGAGATAAGACTTGAGTGGAATTCATTCAGCAGGACATGGTGTATTGGTATTTTAGAGTCTCCAGAGCAACCCTAACCCTCTTTATGGGTAACCTCTTCAGCTTTACACATTGGTTCTGCTGATTTTTTTTTTTCATAACAGGAAAGAAAAAAATTCTTCATTGTAACTTAACTGAAAAGACAGCAAAACTAGGACCTTACTAAGGAAGCCCATTGCTTCTAGTTGTGGAGATTTGTGTTTACAATGTTGGTCTTTTGTGACTTTGGTGAAATTGAACTGAGGAAAATTATTTGTGTCAGGTAATTTGAGGAGCTAAAAGTGCTATCTTCCTGGGGAAGATTTCAGTTGCACCAGGGTTGTGTTTTCAGGCAGACCTATTTGACATTTGTCAAGTGTAATTTACGAATTTTTGTGTGTGTGAAGAAAACCTGAAATTCTGGGTTCTGACATCTGCTACTTCAGGATGAATATCCCACTTATTCCAAGGCTATATTCCACTGAACTATTTGAGAGATTTCTCTGGCATTTTTTCCTTTTGATTTTTGCAAAGTACATACACCCTGCAAAAGAGATGATGGAAAAGAAAATTAAACTCATCTGGGGAATACAGCCTTGGAATTAGTGGGAACCACTAGGATAAAGGTTAGGGAAGGGATTATTTTTCTTACTGTATTTTGGCTAAATTTACATTGTACAAAATAAAGTGCACAATGGACATTATCTGGTGAATTTGTGTTATATAGGCAGCTGATCTGGACAATTCAAGTCTAATTGTATGTATCATGGCATTTCATCACATAATTGCCTCCCTTTTCTTTCAGTAGTTGGCTGTCTTTGTTGTGTTAGCTAGTATAGGTTCACTGTCTATTGTGGAGGATATTCTACAGTTGCTATGGAAGCTAATGAGGGTGCCAGTGGCAGGAGGAGCTCTTCAGTTGAAGGGGAATGGAGAGAAACTAATGGGTGGGGCCAGTTGTATGTAACCTGATTTACAAACTCCCTAGTGGGGCAAGCTCTCCCTAACTTGTATTTGATCAGGTCCACTGAATCAGTGGAGGGGACTGTGGAGAGCAGGACATTCAATAGGTTTAATTTATTATGTCCATAGTAGAAGGAAATAGTCAAATGTGTGGAAAGGCTGAGTGTCAGACTTACCAGTAGGAGAAAGTGGGGCATTATTGATAGTCACTGGAACCAGATGGCTCTAGAGGAGAAAGTGAGACTGGTCACTTTTCACAGCCTGATAAATCTAATTCACTTGCAAGGTGAGCATCACATCCCTAGTTCTTCCAAAACAATAATAAAGGTAGCCAGCAAAGTATCAATTAACGAAACTAAAATCATGATTAATATAGTGAAAGACAAAATTATAGCTAAGTCCAGAATTATTGGGGTGCCAAAAACATATATGGGAAAAAATAATCTGATCTCTACTTGGAAATTGTTCAGTAAAACTTCCCAGAATTACATTAAAAATACTTTTTACATAGAAAGGAACTATCCATATCCAACAAGGAGAAACTTAAGATTCAGCTCACTTAGGCACATTATTAGTGGTAGGGCAGCTCAAAACTACAATGAGGAAGAAAAAAATCCTTCACGTTACCCCATCATTTTGAGAGACTTAAGAAGTCTAACCAATGCAATGACCAACCAAGATTCCAGAGGGCTGATAATGAGCTATATATACTAATCACTTCCTGGCAGAGAGGTAATGGATTTAAGAGGCAAAGTAAGACTTACATTTTTGGAATCTTGCTTCTCATGTAGTAGTACCAATTAGGTGGAGTAATGTTGAGATCAGATTCTATATATCTGAATCACAAATTTCTGAATTTTCCTTTTTTACATAAAAAAGGAGAGTACCTGGGGAGTTCAGTCAAATAGAGAGTTCAGAGTTCATATGACTAAAATTAGTGACCAGAGTGTGACTTAAAAAATGAGTAGGAGTAGGTCCATGACAACTAAATCCACTGACCTTTGAATTCTGATTGGCAACCAACTGACTTCTTGTCTCAGCCTCCCTTGTCTCAAAACTGTTCTGGCAATAATAAAGCCTCATACTCTCTTATATCTCATTTCTCCCTTCCTGGAGTGGAAGAAATTCCTGGCCAAGAGTTTCCATAATTACTGCGTAATAGGTGTAACCCGGCTTCTATCTAAACCTGGAATGATTTTGCACACTGCTGTATGTACAGAGGAAGATGTGACTCCTGATTGGTGGAGGGAATGCTGAACGGAAAGCTCTGTGGCTACATAAGGAAACTGAGTTGGGTTCAGATGCCTTTGAGGAGAGATATGTGGATGGTGGACACTGCAGAAACAGAGGAGAGAAAGAAAAGAGACAGAGAAAGACAGAAAGAGAGAAACTTTGGAAGGATGAATATGTGTAGCTAGCCCCTACTGTCCTTGAAGTTGTTGTGCTTTCATGGTTGTGGAGTTGTCTCAAAGAATTTAGCCTCAGACCACCTCCAGCCCAATTAAAGACATTTATTGGTCATGCTCTCCAGTGGGCTGTGTTCCAAGAGGAACCAGCAACTTCAGTAAGACAAAACAAGCAAATTTATAGTGCAATGATGCTGATTACACAACAAAAATTCTGAATATTAAAAAGACAGAGGGGAGGCTAGATGGTGCAGTGAATAGAGCACTGACCCTGGAGTCAGGAGGACATGAGTTCAAATCCGGCCTCTGACACTCGACACAAAATCTAGCCATGTGACTTTGGGCAAGTCACTTAACCCCAATTGCCCTCCAAAAAGCAAAAAAACCAAACAAAAACAAAAAAAGACAGGAGGAGTTTATCAAGGGATTAGGTAATGGGACAGGAGTCCCAGTCTCAATGAAATCACACATGCAATTATCCATAATGCATACAGAAAAGCCCAAGGGAACATTGATATATGATAATGATATTATTATAAGCCTCTCTATGTCGTAAGTTCATCTAAAGGACAAATTTTGCTATTACTGGGTAGGTGTCTACTTAGGGAAAGTCCCTTCTATTCTTTCGGGGTCCACATCCTGCTTGGGCATCCTGGTGGTGCTGCTTTTTGATTGGCCAATGGAGTCCTGTCTGAGATTAGATGGATGTGGTTATAGTTGAGTACATGGATACATCTGCTGTTTCTGTGGGAAATAATGAGGAATGATCTGGGGGCAGTGGCTAGCATTCTGTCACATGGACATGCTTGCTGTCCTACTGGGGTATGACTTCATGGACACACTTGCTGTTCTAGTGAGACATATATAAGGAAGTTGGGATATTGAATCAGGGATGGGGGGCAGTGGCTAGGTAGGGACAGTGGGCCCACTGTCCAGTGAGGCCTATGTTGAGTCTGGGGACCTGTGGTGTGATTAAAGCCAGACTCTGTGGTCAGCTCAGGACATATCCCTTGTTCAGTGAGGTCCATAAGGAAGTTAGATTATTGGGACTATGGGAAGCTTTATTAGGATTCCATCAGAGTCATTTGCAATTCTAGAGTCAACTGGTCTAGAGACTACTGAAAATAGATCTCATCTTAGAGTGATAGGCTTTTTTGAGCTGAAATCTTATCTCAACTTCTAGTCGAAGCATTCATTCTCTCTTTTGTATTCTTAGGTATATTCTGATACCTATAACTTCTCTGGTTTTTGTTAGCTGCTTTTCTTATCTGAATGAGTTGACTTGATACTGTCTCTTTGTGTTGATCAACTGTTCCAGTCATGTCTTTGTGGCTCCATTTAGGGTTTTCTTGGCAAAGATGCTGAAATGGTTTATCATTTCTTTCTCCAGCTCATCCTATAGATGGAAAATGAGGCAAACAGGTATAAGTAACTTGCCCAAGGTCATATAGCTAGCAAGTATCTGAGGCCACATTTGAACTCAGGTCTTCCTCACTCTGTTGCTCTATCTACTGCTCCACCTAGCTGCTGTCCCTTCCCTGATCTACCAGCATAGTAATCATAAAAAAAAGAAAAGAAAGATCACCAGGCATCACTTATTAAAATTAAAAACAACAATACCAAACTGATCCCTTTAATTTTTTATATCATCTTCATTTTCAAAGTTATCTCTTCCCCTTCACCTCCCTATCAAGCCACTTCTTGTAACAAAGAGTAAAAAAGGAAAAAAAAAAACTAATCTACTCATCTACTAAGTCTAACAACAGTATACGCATCACTCAATACCTGTAGTCCACTATCTCTGCAAAGTAAGGAGGGAGATTCCATACTATTTTCTCACCTTTTCTGTGGGACTGAACTTGGTTATTATAATCATAATTACACAATATTCAATTTCTTTCTTCTTTTCTTTTTTATTCTTTCTAATTATATCATTGTAGTTGTGCAAATTGTTTTCCTGGTTCTGATAAGACTTATTGATGAAGCAGTTGTTGGCTTTTTATGGTCATGCCTTCTTTTCATAGGTCTTTAGTAAGTATCCTGTCAATAACATTCTCAAGTTTTACCTGAAATTGACATCAATCTCACTAGCCTGTAGTTGGCAGAGTATGTTATCTTCTCTTTTTTGACAGTGGAGACAACACTTAGACTTGTTAAGTCCTGTAATACTTCTCCAAATCTTTATATTCTTTCAGATATTACTTATGGTGGCTCAGCAATCACATTAAAATCACATTTAAAGCAACTCGGGGATGCATTTCATTTGTATCCTGAAGTTCTTTCTTACCATGTCCCTCTTTATCTTGGATGTCAACTTCCAATTAACCATTTTTTCCTTCTCTTCTTACAAGCTCAAACACTACACTTATTGAGAAAGAAAATGGAAATAACCAGAAAGAAATCAGTAATCATATATTAAGCTCCAACTCGATGCCAGGCACTGTGCTAAGTGATGAGGATACAGGAGAGGCAAAAGTTTTTTGCCTATCTCAAGAAGCTTAAGATCTAATGAGGGAGAAGTCATGCAAAGAAATGTATGCAAAACAAGCTACATACAAAATAAATAGGAAATAATTAACAGAGGGAAGGCACTAGATTTTTTAAAGTTTTAATTAATTTTTAATTTTTTCCCTAATTATATGTAAAAATTTTTTTAACATTTTTTTAAAATTCCAAGTTCTATCTTTCCCTCTTTCCCCTCACCTCTCCCTGAGGTGATAAGTAATCTAGTATAAGTTATTCATGTGCGATCATGTAAAATATTTCCATGTCAGCCCAGGGGAGGAATGGGCTCAAACTTAAAGCAGCTATTGTAATATTAGCTCCCCCCCCCAATTCATCTCCGAAGGCTAATCTGGCACCATGGCCAGTAGCAGATTCTGGCATGGACTGGACATGTGGTGGCTCATTGTTCAGACATCTTGAAGCTCACCAGGTTGTAGCTGTCTATAACACTCCTTTACTGAAAAGGAGGTGAATGCGTGTTAAGACCTGAAACCTTTCCTTCCACCCAGAGGCTTATGAATTTTTTCCTTCTGTCATAGCTATGGAGGAAAGAAGGAGAATCTTATGACCTTTAGAACTCTTGGTCAATGGTACAGCAGCAAAGACATGATCTGCTGCAGCAGAATGCTTGCAAAGCCTGACCATTTCTTTTTAAAATCTCCATTAAGGATGCCTTAATGTGGGTGGGGGTGAATATTCTTAAATATTCTGTTGAGATTAATGGGCCGATATTTATTAATATTTTCTTGTTTGCCTTTTTATAAAACCAGTAAGGTCTAACTTCCCAAGACCTTGGTATCTTTTCCCTTTTTGAACATCGATCCCTCCTTCATAAATTATATTACTTCTAGTATTGACCTCCTCTATGTATAATTGGTCCATGGCCTCACATCTTCATTTTTTAAAATTTTCATTTCAACATTCTCACGTAGCACAACAAAAAAATGTAGTGTTAGAGTCCAGATGTGGTAGTAGTGACAGGGATGGAATCTGAACTCAGGTCTTTGGTCCCAGTGTCAAGTTTGTGTGCCCCTTACGTTAAGGGTCATCAGAGATTTATGTGACTTAAATGTATAGATTTAGAGGAGATCCAACTTCTCATCTTATAGATGAAGAAATTAGGGCCCCGAGAGGCCATGTGTTTTTTTTTAAGGTGCCATAAAAATTAAGTAGCAGAACTAGGCTTTGAACCTAGGTTGTTTGACTTTGAGTATGTTATATCACCATGGTCTCTTTATCTCAGTTCTATTTCTCCACTTTAGAAAACAGTTGAGGTAGCAAAGAGATTATTTATTTTTTGACTGTTTGACATAATTACTTTTTGAACCCATATGGTTAGCTGTGTTTTCTTTTGTGAGTTCTTTTATGGCTTATTCAATGTCTTTTTGTAAGATGGTGTTATTTAGGTTTTTTTTTAGGTTATACATGTGTAGTCATGCAAAACATTTCCATAGTAGTAATGTTGTGAAAGAAAACAAAGACAAAGAAAAAAAAAAACCTCAAGAAAAATGAAGCAAAAAAAAAGTATGCTTCCATCTTTATTCAGATACCATCAGTTATTTGTCTGGGGGTAGAGAGTATTTTTCATTGTAAGTCCATCAGTGTTCTTGAATCATTGTATTGCTGGAAATAGCTCAGTCATTCATAGCTGATCATCTTACAGTATTGCTGTTACTTTGTACACAGTACATTTCACTTTGCATCAGATCATTCATATAAGTCTTTCCAGGTTTTTAATTTTTAATTTTTTTTTGCTTTTTGGATGGCAGTTAGGGTTAAGTGACTTGCCCAAGGTCACATGGCTAGTTTTTTGTGTGTATGTGTTAAGTGTCTGAGGCCGGATTTGAACTTAGGTCCTCCTGACTCCAGGGCCGGTGCTCTATTCACTGCGCCACCTAGCCGCCCCTTTCCAGGTTTTTTTGAGAGCATCCTGCTCATTCTTTTTTTGTAGTATGGTAATATTCTGTCATAATCACAAACCACAATTAGTTTAGCCATTCCCCAATTGATGGACATCCCCTTAATTTCTAATTCTTTGCCCCTAGAAAAGAGCTGCTATAAATATTTTTGTACATATAGATCCTTTTCCTTTTTGTTTTTATCTCTTTTGGGATACAGACCTAGTAGTGTTATTGCTATATCAAAGGGTATGTATGGTTTTACAGCCCTTTAGGCATAGTTCCAAACTGCTCTATGAAATGGTTGAAGCAGTTCACAACTCTATCAACAATGCATTAATGTCTCATTTTCCCCAAATCTCCTCCAACATTTCTGTCCTATTAGCCAACCTAATAGGTATGATATAGTACCTAAGAAATATTTTAATTTGCATTTCTTCAATCAGTAGTTAGTTGGAGTATATTTTCATATGGCTATAGATAACTTTGATTACTTCATCTAAAAACCAACCATATCTTTTGATCATTTTTCAATTGGGGAATGGCTCTTATTTTTATAAATTTGACACAGTTCTCTATATGTTAGAGAAATGAGGTCCTTTTCAGAGAAGCTTGCTTCAAAATATTTTTTCACAATTACTATTACTGTGTTTCCTCTATCCAATATCTTCTCTCCCTAACCAGCTCCCCTCCCCTTGTTGATTCTATTCTCTTTCTCCTTTTACCAGGTCCATCCTCAATAGTGTTTCACTTCTGAATACCCTCTCCCCCAAACTGCATTCCATTCTATCATCCCCCTCCTCTTATCTCCTTCTCTTACTTCCCTGTAGGGTGAGATAGATTTTTTTTACACAATTGAGTGTATATATTATTCCCTCTTATTAAGTCCTTTATGATTTTCCTTTCCTGTTTACCTTTTTATGCTTCTCTTGAGTCTTGTATTTGAAAGTTAAAATTTCTATTCAGGTATCATTTTTTCATCAAGAATACTTGAAAGTCCTCTATTTCATTGAATATCCACTTTCCCTTAAAGGATTATACTCAGTTTTACTGGGTATGTCATTCTTGGTTGTAATCCTAGCTTCTTTGCCTTCCAAAATATCATATTGCCTTAATGGAGAAGCTGCTAAATCTTGTGTTATCCTGATTGTGTTTCCACAATACTGGAATTGTTTCTTTCTGACTGCTCACAAATTTTCTCCTTGGACTGGGTTCT
Source organism: Pseudocheirus occidentalis (assembly GCA_028646575.1). Lineage (NCBI taxonomy): Eukaryota > Metazoa > Chordata > Mammalia > Diprotodontia > Pseudocheiridae > Pseudocheirus > Pseudocheirus occidentalis. The sequence goes on from CM053598.1 coordinate 170,910,026, forward strand.
CTGAAATTTGGCTACAAAATTCCTAGGAGTTTTCATTTTGGGATCTCTTTCAGGAGGTAATTGGTGGATTTTTTACAGTTCTAGCTTATTTTCTGGTTCTGTAATATCAGACAGTTTTCCTTGATAATTTCTTGAAAGATGGTATCTAGGCTCTTTTTTTGATCATGGCTTTTAGGTAGACCAATAATTTTTAAATTTTCTCTCCTGGATCTATTTTCCAGATTAGTTGTTTTTCCAATGAGATATTTCACATTGTATTCTATTTTTCATTCTTTTGGTGTTGTTTTATTGTTTCTTGATTTCTCATAAAGTCATTAGCTTCCATTTGCTCCATTCTAATTTTTAAGGAATTATTTTCTTCAGTGAGCTTTTGGACCTCCCTTTCCATTTGGCCAATTCTGCATTTTAAGGCATTCTTCTTCTTATTGGCTTTTTGAACTTCTTTATCATTTGGCCTAATCTATTTTTTGACATGTTATTTTCTTCAGTATTTTTTTTTGTGTGTCTCTTTTACCAAGCTGTTGACTTGTTTTTCATGATTTTCTTTTGTCACTCTAATTTATCTTCCCATTTTTTCCTCTTCCTCTCTTACTTGATTTTCAAAATCCTTTTTTGAGATATTCCATGGCCTGAGTCCAATTCATATTTTTCTTGGAGTCTTTGGATGTAGGAGCTTTGACTTTGTTGTCTTCTTCTGAGGCCGTGTTTGATCTTTCTTGTTACCATAATGTCTTTATATAGTCAGAGATTATTTTTATTCTCATTTCCCCCCATTACTTGACTTTTAACTCTTTATTAAAGTAGGACTCTGCTTCCAGGGTAGAGGAACAATGTCAGGGATTTTGCAGCTGCTTTCAGAGATTTCTAGGGACATGTAAGTTTCAGCTCTTCTAAAGTGGTATGATCTAAGGAGAGGGTTTACTACTCTCCTGGCCTGTGCTCTGATCTGTGAGTGACCATAAGCACTCTTTTCTGCCCTGAAACTGTGATTAGGGTGTTTTCCCTCCCACCCCCTTCTTACATTGTGGCTGCAAGTTCTACTGATGTAATGCTCCTTCTCAAACTGGGACTGCCACCCAAAACTGTGAACTGAATCCAAGTATGGGCGATGCAACAGAGTTCTGCCTCAGCACTAGCAAAAAGACCCCTGTAATCTCCTTCCAACCAGTTGTCTGACCCCTTTACCATTTGTGTGCTGAGAGCTCCGGAAGCAGTCACTACCACTGCTGCTGCTGATTCAGTCACTACCAGGGCCTGCTTCTGGTTTGCTGTGGTTGTCGCTGTGTTGGCATGACCTGTGCTGGACTACGCTCTTCTCTTACTCTGGTGTAATAATCTTGCCAGCCTTCCAAGTTGTCTTTGACTGGAAATTTGTTCCACTCTATCTTTTTGTGGGTTCTGGGCTCTAGAGAAACAGAGGATAAGAGAGAGAGAGAGGGAGGGAGGGAATCAGGGAAGGAGAAAGGGGATGGGAAAGAAAAAGAGAGAGGGAAGGAAGGAAAGGGAGGAGTGGAGTGAGAGAGAGTATTGGAAGGAGAGAGTGAGAGAGAAGAAGAAGAAGAAAAAGAAGAAAAGAAAAAAAGGAAGAAGAAGAAGAAGAAGGAAAAAGAGACAGAGAGGGGGAGAGACAGAGACAGAGAGAGAAAGATAGAAAGAGAGAGAGAGACAGATTTTAAAAAGGCATTTGGAGGGAATTTAGAGGAAAGCTCATGTGAGTCCTTGCCTTTACTATGCCAGGTTGGCTCTGCTGCTACCTCCCCCCCATTTATTTCTTGTTTTATTTTAGAGCATTTTATATTTTGTTATCCATTTCATAAAAATTTTCAATTTTTCTGTGATGCAACTGTTTTGTATCCAACAATTTTCTCTATTTACTCTTCATTTATTGTGACTTCCCACTTATTTTTTATTTTAGGGACTGGTTTTACCCTTTTAAGCCCTTTGTACTTAAATTAGGTAGTGGTTTATTAGTCTTTAAATAAAGACCCTCCACCTCTATTTTGCTGATAGTTTTTGCTTTTAATTACGTTGATTTTGCTTGTAATTTTCAAAACATCTTTTCTGCATATTTTAGACTTGTTTGTTGAATTTCTAATTTTTTTAACTGCATGCCTAATGGATGAATCTTCTCTTTTGTTAAGTCCTTGTGGAGAGCAGCTTCAGGAATAGGGGCTCATTCATGGTGGGATGAAGAGTACCAGTAGGGTACCAGGGACTCAGGATGGGGTGGGTTCTTAAGGAAGGGTGATGAAGAGCTATGTAGACTGGAGGGATGAGGAACAGATAGTTTTTAGTGTATGTGTGTATTTGTATGTGTGCCTGTGTGCATGCATAAAATGAAGGTTTAAGAGCTGAAAGGGAAAGAATGGAACTGATTGGAAAGGTAATGAAGACTTGTAAATACTTGTAGAGGGTGTTTGCTTTGTCTTGATTTCTCCATCAAACAACTGGGCTTAAAATTAGGAAGATCTGAGTGCAAATCCAGCCTTTGGCTCTTATTAGCTGTGTGATCCTGTGCAAATCACTTAACCATTTTCTGCCTCAATTTCCTCAGTTGTAAAAATTAGGATAATAATAACCCCTACCTCCCAGGGTCTCTTTTTAAAATTTTTTTTGGAGGGGGGAAGGCAGGGCAATTGGAGTTAAGTGACTTGCCTAAGGTCACATGGCTAGTAAGTGTTAAGTGTCTGAGTTCACATTTGAACACAGGTCCTCCTGACTCCAGGGCTGGTGCTCTATTCACTGCACCACCTAGCTGCCCCTCTCAGGGTCTCTTTAAGTTATTAGTGAACCCATATCTTAAATGCAAAACACTGATATATGAAACATTTAAATAATCTTTGTGTAATTTGCTTGTAGGGACAGCTAAGCAGGTGGCACAGTGGATAGAATGCTTCTCCTAGAATCAGAAAGACTTATTTTCCTGCGTTCAAATCTAGCCTCAGACACTTCCTCACCCCCAGGGAGTCACTTAAATTCTGTCTCAGTTTTCTCATTTGTAACACAAGCTGGAGAAGGAAATGACAAACCACTCCAATATCTTTACCAAGAAAACCCCAAGTGGGGTAACAAATAATTGAGCACAACTGAAATGACTGAAGAACAACAACAACAATTTGTTAAATGTGTGCTCTGGTTGGATTTCAGCAGAGGTCTTGAGCAAGAAAGACAGATAAAGATACATATGAGAGAGGCCCATTCAGGGATAAGTCACAACTCAGATTTTGAAACTTTCACTAACTCAACTGCATATTAAAAGGATTGCAGAGACAATGAACTTGTTCCCTAGAATCTGGGAAATGTAAAGTAGGCGTCATCATAAGTTACACCAAGAGAACCTGCCTCTGAACAAGGAATAATTGTTGAAAAGGAAAAGCTGTATTTCTTTTACCCCCTCCCTGTTAAGTGACACACCTCGGTGCAGAAGCTGGGAGTGAAAGAATTGGAGAGGATTCTGACAGTTTTAGGTACAGGGTCTCTGCCCTTCCTAAAAGAACACAGCACTCCAGCTGAACAGTATTGTAACCTCCTAGGTGGAAAAGTACAGTAACACCTAGCTAATCCTGAGGCAGATGGTAGAGACTGTAGCTGCCTAATTAACAGTAAGTCCAAAGACCGATGAACTTATCCAATTTGTGCAGATGTCACCCTGTGAGGAGCCAGGCAAGTGGCCCAGTTACCTGTCTGGCCAAAGATATCTAGCAGAGATTCCATAGCCTATGAGGAACATCCATCACTGAGACATGCATACAGCTGTGAGTCCATACTCTTACATGCAGGGAGCCAGTCTAGCCTAGCAGAGTGAGAGTAATTTATTACCGGCGTCGTGTCACATGGTAGAATTTGACATTTTTTGATCACCCTCTTTTCCTTGATACCCTCTTCTCTTTAGGTTTTTGTGACAAACCCGGTTCTCCTCCTACTTGTATGACTGCTTTTTCTAAGTCTCCTTTGCTGGATCTGCATCTAGGAGATACTTGCTAACTGTGGGTTCCTATAGACACCCTCTTCTCCCTTATCTCTATACTACTTTTCTTGGTGATCTCGTGGATTTGTTTGCCATCTCTTTACTGATATTCTCAAACCCACTTATCCAGCCCTAATCTCTCTGCTGACCTCTAATCTTACATCTACAGCTGTCTATGGACATCTCAAAATGAATGTTCTGTAGGCATCTTAACCTCAGCATGGCCCAAACTGAGCTCATTATCTTTCCCTCTAAATCTTCTCTACTTCCAAACTTCTCTGTTAGTCTTGAGGACGCCACCATCTTTACAGTCACACCTAAGTGTCACAACCTAAGTGTCATCCTCAACTTTTCCATTCAATCTGTTACCAAGGCCCAACAATTTGACCTTTGTCAATCTCTCTCCTCTGACACCAATACCACCCTGGTACAGACCCTTATTACCTCACACCTTTACTATTTGCAAAAGCTACCAATTGGTTGCTTGCCACAAATCTCTTCTCACCTCAGTCCATTCTCCACTCAGCTATCAAAATTATCTTCCTAAAGTACCAGTCTGGCCGCGTTACCTCCCTATTCCGTAAATCTCAGTGGCTCCGTTTCACCTGTGGTGTCAAATATAAAATTTTAAGACTCTGCTCCTCTTCCTTAATCTTTCTAGAATTCTTATGCCTTACACCCCTCAACCCCTATAATCTGTGATCCAGTGACGTTGACCTCCTTGCTTTTCCCAGTACAAGACAATCCATCTCCCAGCTCCAGATCTTTTTATTGTCTCTCTCCCAAGCCTGGAATGGTCTTCCTCCCCATTTCTGCCTCTTGCCTTTCCTGAGCCCAGGAGCTCCACGAGTGAAAGACTTTGACTATTTTACTTTGACATGACTGAATGACTGAGTAAGGAGGCAAACCTCCTTAGGGATACCAGATGATTGTTCTTTGTTAAAAACTTTGTGGCCACTATGGTGGAAACTATGTGGTCATTTTAATGATAAGCTGTTGTGAATGCTATATTATAATTTTCTGTGATAAGTTGTAATACTGTGAATGCTGAACCTTGATTTTCTGTGAAAATTTTCTGCTTTGCTTTGTTATGGAACAGAGTGTTCACTATACTATGTAATCAGAACTTTAAATGCTGTTCATAGTAGCATTGTTATGGAAAGCTGCTCATGCATGGCATTACAGAAGCCTTTCCTGATTCTTCTTAAATTTAGTGCCTTCCCTTCTGTTGATTATTTCCTACTTATCTCGTATATAGCTCATTTATTCATATTTGTTTGCTTTTCTCCCTCATTAGATTGTGAACTCCTCGAGATGAAGGACTGTCCTTTGCCCCTTTTTGTATGCCCAACTGTTAGCACACAGTATCTGGCACATGGCAGGTGATTAATAAATGATTATTGACTGATTGAATTAAGAAATACTATTTATCCAGCCTAAAATCCTTTACAGACCTTTCCCTATAGGGAAGTGTGAAAAAATAAAGACCAGGGCCTTCCTTTGAAGCTCAGTAAGAGTGATAACCAAACTTAGCTCTTTTCTATATGATTGGTGCTAAGACCTACCTAAGGATAGTGTCTGTGTGCTTTTGACATTCAAGGTGAAAATAGTGATCACAGGAAGGAACTCTTAAGGAGAAGCAGTCCAGGAAGGATCTGAATGATGACTCTTCTGAGATGCTAACTCTAAACTGCATTTTAATATATTATGATCTCTTCCTTAGTCAAGATTCCTATAAATGTTACCTGAAACGTTGGGGCAGGGGGCGCGGGGGTCTATGTTAGTTTGGACATTCTGCAAAGTGTTTCTGGCGTACTTGGGCCTATTAGTGTATACTATTAGTATTAGTATGTATATATATATATGTGTATATAGTAACAGTTTAATGATTGCTTGGATATCAATGTCTAACGGAAAACAAGCATTGAGTTGAACAGTTTCTCTTGTAAAGACATCTATGGCCAACTAAACAGAGGTCAAGGACTGTTTAAAGCCTTTTAGGAAGTTTTTTGGAGGATAGCCTTCTCAGCCTTGTTGACTTCTGATTAAGTTCACAGAGTGAAAACGAGTAAGAGTTAGGACAAGTTTGTCAAACAGAGTCAGGGGTATTTGTGCATGGAATATCTGGTGCATCCTTATAGATGATTTATTGTTGTGTATGCTAACTAATAAGACAGAAATGCTTATTAGACTTACACTTCTTAATGTATGTAATCAAACTTTATTAATGTATGCAGTCAATGTAATTAATATGTATTAATGCATGTAATGTATACAATATGCATTCATGTATATAATCAAACTTTATTAATCAACATGTGCAAATAACACAACCATCAGTCTCCTCTGACAAACGAATCTTCAACCTGCTTCTTAGAAATGCTGGTAAGCAAATCTTTCATAATGGTGCTTATGACAAAGTTTCCTTGCTATCCAATCAGAGGTAGTGTGTCTTTCTTAGAGGTTCCTTGGTCGTCTGGCAGGTCCCTGCTAATCAGCACTGCCTTCAAATGAACACGTGGAAAATGCTGGAGCCTACCCTGGTTGTGACTTAGGAGTGGGTTAATGTCTAGGGCCTCTGAGTGGGTTTCTGGCAGTTGTAACTATGGGTATTTCTAATTTGTTTGCCATATAATTTTATTGATAGTTTGTGATATAAACTATGGATAAAGTTGTTTATAATATTTTTCTATTGGTCATCTTTCTTATCAGAGGGTTCACATTGCTTATCAGTTGTATAAGAGCACACACATGTTGTTTACTATTTCAAATCACATGAGTGCTTATCTTATTACTGAAAACCAGCTTATAGAAAAACAATAAAAATAATTATCACAAAATGGAGGCTTAAAAATTGAGTTAGTATGCTAGGTTGACAAACAGTCATACTATCTTATTAAGGTAATAAGCATTCTCACTACGATGTATGTCTATTTATGTCTATGTTGGTGGCCATTTCCCCTTGTGTGTGGAAGATAATAAGGCTTATATTATGCAGTAGTACTCCTTCCTTCCTTCAACAGCTTTATATCACCTACTGCTCTGGGTCTAAGTCAATTTTAGCCAACCCCAGGACACTGATGATTCTGCAAGTATCTCTCATAGCAAGGAAGATTGTGAACCTGGTGACAGGTAAGCTTTTTTATTCTCTTCTGAGCCCCGGGTAGCAGATTAAAGCAGTAGATTGCCTCAGACTAATAGTCTAGGTTGGAAGCTTAATTCCTCCTACCCACTTTGGGAATTACACAAACCCTGTGCCTCTGTATCCAGAGCTTTCTAACTAGTTCAAAGGAATGTCTCATATTTTTCACTGTTGTGGGGCTTGTTTTAGTGTCTATCAGTCTGTTCTATATTTAGAGATATAAAGACCCAAGGGTGGAGGTGGAAATGATTTTAAAATCATAAGATTTTCCTCAGTAAAGAACTATATTATAATAATAGCTAATACTTATATGGTGCCTATTATAAGCCAGGCATTATGCTGTGGGTTTTTTTTTACAAATATTATTTCATTTGATCTTTACAACCTTTACAACAACCCTAGGAGGTAGGGGATATTATTAATGTGTTTTTACAGTTGAGGAAGCTGAGGCAAATAGGGGTGAAATGACTTGACTGGGGTCACACAGTTAGGAAGTGTTTGAGACCTGATTTGAACTCAGGTCTTCCTGACTCCAGTCTGGGGCTCTATCCACTACCCTACCTTGTTGTTGGTAAGTAGTTTTAGACTTTGTGGTAAAGACACTGGAGTGGTTTGTTATTTCATTCTTAAGCTCATTATCTAGATGAGGAAACTGAGGCAAACAGGGGTAAGTGACTTTCCTAGGGTCACACAACTAATGAGTGTCTGAGACTGGATTTGAACTCATGAAAATGAATCTTCCAGACTTCAGGCTCAGGATTCCATTTACTGTGCCATCTAGCTGACACGGTATCCTGCTTATGGTTATGAGATCATAAGGATTCCCCCTCAAAGTGCTTAATTACTGTATTTCACCACATGATTGTTGCACCCTATTTGGTTTTTTTTCCAGTCCAAAAACCGGTTTATAGCCTTTCATTGTGTATCACAGAATTATACCTGTTCAACATACTGCTTAAAAGGTAAACAGATCAGCAACGCATTCACTAGCAGCATAAGGATACGTATTTATCTCTTGCACGTTGAAAATTGCAAGCCTAGAATTCTGAGTTCATGTGTATTGTCAGTACTGAATTTTAATGTATATTCATGAGTATTCTGTGCATCCTAATCTTGCACAGTTTAGTAATAAGTGACAATTTAATAATAAATGATTTTTAAGTAATACTGGCACAATTCTTTTTTAAAGCTTCACATAATGGTCACACCTTACTTTTTTGCTAAAAAATTTGGCATAAAATCTGAGACAATTACAGTATACAATACAAATGCAATATTTAGTCAGGAGATCCTTCTGTTCATTAAGAAATGCTTGGCTATTTTAGTCTGAAATTCTTCTAGTCATTTTAGAATATCTGATCAAGATTTGTCAGTGACCTGTTTGAAAGACTGGCTGACTGAGTGGACCACTGGATCCTCAGCAATGGGAAATAAGGCTAAAGAAGCCTATATGCCAAGGAAAAAGACCAGATTTTTTGCTATCAGAGTAGAGCTGGACCTAGGATGTTATCGGTCAATGAGTTCTGAGAACAGATCCTGCTCTATACAGGTGACATCAACAACGAGTATAAGCCTTGGAAAAAGTTGGCAGAACAGCAAATTGGAGAGCAGGGCATTTCAAAATGCCTGTCCCTGGAAAATCTGGTATTCTATCTCACCTACAAAATGAAACATGCAAATTTTGGACAAAATGGCCAAATGCCAAAAAAACCAACAACCAAACCCCCCCCCCCCCAAAACTGCGCTCTTCTCTCAGCTGGGTGTGGCAGACCTTTCCCACTGACCTTCTAAAGTTGTCTTTGGCATTTGTGTATTGAGAAGGCTCGAAACCACCTCATCTGCCAATGATTCAGTCTCCTGAAGCCTGCTCTGCGTTTGCTGGGGTCAGGTCTGTGGTGGTGCCACCCATGCTGGACTGCGTTCTTCTCCCAGATCTGCATGACAGACCTTTCCCATCAACCATCCAGGTTGTCTTGTGCTGGAACATTGTTTTGCTCTGTAATTTTTGTGGGTTCTGCTGCTCTAGAATTTGTTCAGTCATTTTTTTTACAGATATTTGGAGAAGTTTGGGGGAAAGCTCAAGCGAGTCCCTGCTTTTACTCTTCTATCTTCCTGAATGTTTTTTTTAAAACCAAATTCAATTCTGTGATTTGTTGGGCTCAGTTTGGGCTAATTAGTCAGTTAAAAAAGATTTAAAAGGAAATTAGTAGTTTATACTGACACAGGGTAGAATGATCTTAAACTGAAAAAATAATGAGATGCATAAAGGTAATTTTAAAAATAGAAAATTCTAAAAATTCAACTTTGCACAAAGTGGTATGAATTCATCTAGCAGCAAGATGAGTGATTTTAATTTCTGATTCTAATCAAGAGCAGCAAAATAGAAACAGTGATTTTTTTTTTCTCAAATAGAGATTATGCAAGGTCCTTATTTGTACCAGCTCTCAGAATCTCCTCTAGCAACCACCAACTAAGAAAAAAAGCAGAAAAATAACTCACCTATGATTTAGAAAAGTTGCGATGCAAGCTTAAAAAAATTTTAGACCTCATTGAGATTAGAGGAAAATAGCAAGATTGCCTGTAAAGTTCGGCATTCCACTTGAAGAAATGCTTATTTCCTCTTCTGGAAGTTGGAGTTAGTTTCTACTAATGGTTTCCAAGTTTCATTTCACAGATTGTAGTATTCCTGTGGATGTGGTGAAGTAGCTGGAAGCAGGTAGCAGGTTTTAAAATTGATTAATAGCTCATTATTATTGTTCACAGTATGGACAGCCCGCACTCTGAAAAGTAACGGCTGGTGCCATACTTTTGTACTTGAGAGAGCAAAAGTGGTAACTACCTTGCACTGGTTTCTGAATTCAACTAGTTTAGAATACCAAAAACCTGTATGCCAAAAACATGAATGGAATTATTTTTTTTCCAGATAGACAATTTGGACATGTATTCAACTAACTGGATTAAGGGTATTTGACTGGCAATACATTTTGTGTTACTTTTAAGTATAAGGTTGTTTTATGTTAGCATTAAGTTTGTAGTTTTTTACATTGTGATTTCAGGAAATTATCAAGTATTGCAACTATACCCTCACCTGAATATTTTGTGCACACTGCTACTGGGTGTTTGTTAAAGTCAGAAAGTCCATTATTTATTTATTCCATACCAGATAGCTGACTTTATTCCAAGAGCACTTACTACGCACCAACTAGGCTCCCTTGGGGGGTTTACTTGTGCTTTTGACTTTTGAAATGAAATATGGTATGAGTCATATGTCACATAGAGTGGTTAGATTTTTCTTGAACTGAATGCTTTGGCTTCATGAATTAGGAGACATTTTCCAGAAAATACTGAGTCCTCAGTCTATTCTGGTAGAGAATTTTCTTGGGTATTTGAATATAATGCCAGATATTTGGTATGGAATAAATAAATAGAGAACTTTCTGACCTTTACAAACTCAATAGCAGTGTGCACAAAATATTGAGGTGATTACTTGATTCTGCTGGGTGGCAAGTGGATACTCTGATTTCTTGAGGCAGAGCTACTACAGTATATTTCTTCTTAATCCATGAACTGGTTCTTCTATATAGCCATCATTCTCACTGGGAGAATGTGATTACTATTATTTTTTGAATCCAACAAAGATTATCAAGTACTGCTACTATGCCTTCATGCTAATATTTTGTGCATGAAAAGTGGTCACTTTGATCTCAAGCAACTTTGTTAATCTGCATAGCTTTTTGGGTAATGTTTGAGATTAAAGGATGGAAATATGTTTAAACACTATATTTTTTGTATGTACTCACATTCTTTGCCTTCTCCACCCCAGTTCAACTCCTTATGCCATTTGGAATACAATTATAGGATTGAGAGCAGTTTTTGTCACCTATTTTGCTGCTTTCAAAAAGGAAAAAAGAGCTCTATTTTTTGAACCAATTAGAACAATGTATTTTGCGACTGATTAACAGGTACAAACTTGAGATACTAAGATTAATAAATATGGAATATGCTTGAAATTGTGCAGAAGCACACATGGCATAATTGTGGAAACATATTTAACCCTTCACTCCCTTTTAGTTTCTATAAAGAGATTAAGTAATACTATTTTTTTTATAGCCAACAGCAACTTCCCTTTAGGAAAGTAGGGACAAAGACTAAGGCCTTCCTTTAAAATGGAGTATGGTTAGGGGTATGCTAGAGCCTACTCAAATCGTTCACTAAATTTTCAGATTGAGACTTTGTCACTTTGGAAATTAGCAATTGCTATAAATTAGGGCTTGATTTATCATTTTGTTGCTCACTTAGACTTCAGAACATGTTAAAAATACAGATTAAATTTAAGCTAAGCCCTAAATATATTCCCCTCATTCCCCATCAAGGTGGTTAAAAATTTACCAGCAAACCCCTGAATAAGAGTGTTAACCAAACTAACTTTTATCTGGATAGTTTGATTGCCTCCCTACCCATCTCCTGGAGTAACTGGTGCCAGGGACCATTTAAGGACTGAGCCTGTCCTTTTTTTGAAATCTAAGGTTAAGATTTTGATCACAGAAAGAAATTCTTAAAAGGAAGAGGTCCAGGAAGGAATTGAGTGGTGACTATTCTGTAATGTTAAACCCAAACTATGTTTTAATATATCATGTGATCTTTAAAAAAGGGAAAAAGACCTACTGTAAAATGGGAATTTGGCTCAGAAAAGAAGCAAAAACAAGGGGAAAGTTCATATAGCTTTGGTTGCTATGACAACGATTGCCGAGAGAGTTCATATGTTGTACAGAATGGTGACACAATATTGCCAAATGATGCATTGCTCCACGTTGAAGCTTTTGCAAGGGCAGAAGCTTGCCCCATACTGAGAAGAAGGCCAAAGACAGTCAGGAAGGGCAAGCAGTGTTCAAGGAGATACTTGAAGATTTCACTCAACAAGAGATTACTGATATTTTGAGCAGAATCACTCAAAGGGTAGGAGAATCCTTAGTGTTTTGGATGGTAAGAATCAGTGACGAAGGACCTGTGGGGGTAGTGATAGATTTTCTGAACTGCTTGAAATTTATAAGTATTTGTCTGAATCCTTTTGTCCAGCAAGCTTTTAGAGACTTTCATTTGGTAGGCGGTAACAATATGACCAATCTATTAGCTTTAACTGCTGATGGATGCAATAGAATGTATCCTGCTGATTCTATGTGGCCTAGTGGAGACAGACCCTGGTACTTGCTTAAAGAGTGTATAAGAAAGTTGCAAAAAGAAATAATGAAAATTGCTATCATTTTGGAGGTGCAGATAGGTATCGTGATATCCCCTTAGCAGTTTCCTCATAGAAATATCATGGTGAAGACAGCTCCTTCTGCTTATAATCACCCATTTCTGACTCTACTCATTGGTGAAATAGGGCACTCTCTTTCAGAGCTGCTGGATAAGATTTCACAGCTAAGCTAATATAATTAAAATAACAATTTTACTAAATTAAATCACATATTTAGTGCCATACCAATCCATGTACCAAAAAGTTACTTTATAGAGCCAGAAAAAATAGTAACAAAATTCATTTGGAAGAACAGAAGGTCCAGAATATCAAGGCAATTAATGAAAAGAAATGCTAGGGAAGGTGACCTAGCCATACCAGATTTAAATTTATATTATAAAGCAGCAGTCATCAAAACTACTTTGTACTGGCTGAGGAATAGAGTAGTGGATCAATGAAATAGACTGGATACATATGACTCAGTAGTTAATGACTATAATAATCTACTGTTTGATAAACCCAAAGACCCCACTTTTTGGGATAAGAACTCACTATCTGGCAAAAACTGCTGGGAAAATTGAAATATAGTACGGCAGAAACTGGCCATAGAGCATCATCTAACGTCGTACACCAAAATCAAGTCTAAATGAGTGCACGATCTAGGTATAAAGGTTGATCCTGTAAGCAATCTGGGGAAGCAAGGAATAGTTTATTTGTCAGATTTATGGAGAAGGGAAGACTTTATGATCAAACAAGAGTCAGAGAGCATTATAAAATGCAAAATGGATAATCTTGATTACATTAAATTGAAAAGTTTCTGTACAAACAAAGCCAATGTAACCAAGATTAAGAGGGAAGTGGTAAATTGGGAAAAATTTTTTACAGCCAGTGTCTCTGATAAAGGCCTTGTTTCTAATATACAGGGAATTGAGTCAGATCTATAAGAATACAAGTCATTCCTCAACTGGTAAATGGTCAAGGGACATAAACAGGCAATTTCCAGAGGCAGAAATTAAAGATATTGATAAGCATATGAAAAAATGCTCTAAATCACTATAGATTTGAGAAATGCAAACCAAAACAACTCTGAGGTACCATATCTCACCAGTCAGATTGGCTAAGATGACAAAACAGGAAAATGACAAATGCTGGAGAGGATGCGGGAAAATTGGAACACTAATGCATTGTTGGTGGAGTTGTGAACTGATTCAACAATTCTGGAGAGCAATCTGGAACTATACCCAAAGGGCTATAAATAACTTCATATCCTTTGACCCAGTAATACCACTTTTGGGGTTGTATCCCAAAGAGATCATAGAAGTGGGAGGTTGACCCATATGTACAAAAATATTTATTGCAGCTCTTTTTGTGGTGGCAAAAAGCAGGAAATTAAGGGGATGCCTATCAATTAGGGAATGGCTAAAGAAGTTGTGGTATATGAATGTAATGGAATACTGTTGTGCTATAAGAAATGGGGAGCAGATGGTCTTCATATTTACCTAGAGAGGCTTATGTGAACTGATGCTAAGTGAGAAGAGCAGAAACAGGGGGGTGGAGCCAAGATGGCAGTGTAGAAACAGCAAGGTCCCACAGCTCCCACACAGCCACCCTAAACACAATAAAATATGGCTCTCAAACTCACAAAAATACAGAAAACACATCTCTCACAGAAGGCAGCTCGGCAGCAGGGGATCATAGTGGCAGGATGGGAGCTGAGGCCAGCCCAGACTGAAACCAAAACACGGCCAGTCCCCAGGGCCATGAGGAGGAGCAAAGACGAGCCGAGCCACAGCCAGTCTACAAGAGAGAAGATCTACAACTCCTGCAGCATCTTCACATCTACTAAGGTGTGAAAAATAGGGATAAGAGAAAGGCAGCTTGGCAGGAGGGGCACATTGTGCAGGCCTGCAGTTCGGGAGCCGAGACCAGGCCAGCCTGAAACCACCATGTGGCCAGGCTCCAGGGTGGTTGGGAGGAGCCAAGCCTCCCAAGCCACAGCATGAGTCTACTTCAGAGAAGATCTACTGCAACTTGAGCTATCTTCACATCTACTAAGCCAGGATTAAAGGTCAGTGAAAGTGAGTGAAGCTTTCAACCTAAATTTGGGGGAGGAAAAGCAGTTTGGCCAATCTACCCCCAGGGCAAGGAAGCAGTGGGGGAAGGGCAGGAACTGCTGTAACCAGAGGCTGCCCCCACTGTGCTGCTTCAGAGCCCCTGGACTGTGGATCCACGGGGGAGGGGGGGGCTGAGTCCATTGATCAGGGCCAAGTGCTCTTGTGTTGAGCGGCCTGGATCTGGATTGTGGTCTTGGGTGGTGGTCCTGGGGTGCGCTTTCAGCAAGCCAAAGCTGGGGGGGGTGCTGCAACACCCCCCTAATAGGTCCGGCAGCTGGGAAAACCCCAGCGATTTGGAACAGAACTTTCCCCCCTGGAAGTAGAGTTTCACAAAGCTAAAAAAACAACCAATTAATTGGCTGGCCAACATGAGGAAAAGGAAGCAAAATAAGAACAGCAATAAAACTCTAGAATCCTTTTTTGTCGACAAAAAGGATTAAAGCATGGAATGGGAGGAAGACAACACAGTCAGAACTCCCACACCAAATGCTTCCAAGACTTGAAGAATGCCTAGAAGCTATAGATAATCTGAAAAAGGACTTTGAAAACCAAATAAGAGAAGTGGAGGAAAAATTGGGAAGAGAAATGAGAATGATGCAAGAAAATCATAAAAAGAGAGTCAGCAACCTGACTGAAGAAAACAACACTTTAAAAAATAGATTAACTCAAATAGCAAAAGA
>CM053598.1:170925664-170955764 GCA_028646575.1 Pseudocheirus occidentalis
TTTTTTAGCTCTGTGAAACTCTGCTTCAAGGGGGGAAAGCTCTGTTCCAAATTGCTGGGATTTTCCTAGCTCTGGGAGCTATTAGGAGGGTGTTGCAAGTCCCCCCAGCTTTGGCTTGCTGAAAGCGCACCCCAGGACCACCACCCAAGACCACACTCCGGATCTGGGTCCGCTCAATGCAAGAGCACTTGGCCGTGATCAATTGATTCAGCTCCTCTGTGGAGTCTGCAGGCCAGGGGCTCTGAAGCAGCCCAGTGGGGGCCGCTGGTTCCAGTAGTTCCCCTCCCCCACTGCTTCCTTGCCCCGGGGGCAGATAGGCCAAAACTGCTTTTTCTCCCCCAAATTAAGTTTCAAAGTTTCACTTTCAATAACCGTCTCTGACCCTGGTTTGGGGGATTTTAAGATCCCCTCAGGCAGGTGCTTTAGTTCTTCTCTGAAGTAGACTCAAGCTGCGACTTGGGAGGCTCAGCTCCTCCTGACTGCCCTGGGGCCTGGCCTGGCCACGGCTGCAGTTTTGGGCTGGGCCGGTCTCTGCTCTGGCAAGCTGCCTCTCTCCCATCCCTGTTCCTCACACCTTGGCAGATGTGGAGGTGCTGGAGGCTGCAGATCCTCTCCTCTGAAGACTGGCTGTGCTGGGTGGGGCTTGGCTCAGCCAGGCTCCTTCCCACCTCTCCAGGTCTGGCCACAGGCCCAGCTTCAGGCTGGGCCGGCCTCTGTTCCTTTAAACTTGATTTTAAAGGAAGGAATAAAAGGAAATATTACATTATATTGTGGGGAGTAAAGTATAAAACTTATTTACCCTCAAAGGAAGTACAAAATGAAATATGAGTAACTTGAAAAAAGACCTTAAGTCATAATCCTGGACAAAGCCTCACAAGTAACATTTGTGTCATTGTGAGTTAGGGGAGCATGAGTGTGACACTGTATGGCAATTCTTATTTATTTTTCACCATGGCTTTCACAATTAAATGGCCAGGAACTATTTAAGTGAAAAACTTCATGGACTTAAGAAAGGAGTCAAGAAACTGGCCTAGAGTAATTTGTCTATTCTTCATTTGTTTTACTTCTCAGTCATCATGCCCTATGCCCCTCTCTGCTTACCCCACAACCCCCTACCTACAGGTGTTATCCCTAACTCCCCCCTTGCCTATTCTTCATTCTTCTTCATGCTGGGCCGTCATGCCCTGTAATCACAATCCCCCTTGCCTCAGCAACTTACTTGCACCTCCAAACAATGAAACTACTGTATGAAAGATTCTGTATCCCTGAGCTATTTGCTGCTCTCCTTTCAAATCGGTGAGGAGGTAGCCCCAGCTGGTAAATTAAAAAGCTCATTAAACTTTTTATTTGGACTCTGTGGTCACTTTGTTAAGACTTGCCATTTCATTTGGAGGCCCCAGAGAGACGTTGGAGGCTCCAGCGAGACAGCCTTTGGTCGTCTCAAGTGACCATCAGTGCTTTTCACTGGATTGGGGAGGCCAGGTTGGTAGGAATGAGCTAGAGGGTAACGGCTGCTGAGAAGTTTTTTTTTCTCTGCTCCAGATCATTCACTGACCCAGAGTGGCCTCAGCTGTGAAAAACTCTAAATTCTTTCAGGAAGGCTGAAAACCTGCGTGAATAAATTGGGAATGGAGCATTCCTGCCAAGGCCTTGTGATGGCAGTTGATTTGGTGAGTACTCTTTTCTGAAAATAGGGTAGATGGCAGGCTGGATGCAGCTGACTGCCTCTACTGGGTCAATGACTCAGGATGCTGTTTGCAGCCCCTTTTTTAGGCTGCTAGGGGGCCTCTGCTCTGTTTTGTTCACTTAAGTGTCTCTGTGACAGTCTGTGCGTCGTCTGTTTTGCCGTCCCTCTGCTTCTTGTCTCTGTTGTAAGTGACTTGTGTCTTTGTCTTGTGTTTCTTAAAGATCCCTGTAACGGTCTGTGGTTTAGAAGTGGAAGTTCCTCCCCCCCACCCCTTTATTAAAAGATTGGGGAAAAGAGGAAGTTAAAAATTAACAGTGTAACTGCTCTGGGAACTCAATGAAGCCTTAGAGTTAAAAGAGGCTCACAGAAAGAACCTGAGAGGACCTGCCCCCACAGCCAGTTGAAGTCAAAGTCAGGAGGTTCTATCCCCTCGTCAGGATAAAAGACTTCTCGTGAAAATGAAAATTAAGGGAAATGTTTAATATGTTGCTATTTTAGAGGTATTCTTTCTGCCCAGTTTCTAGGTCTGTGTACTTTGTGTTTTGAGCTGCATTTCCTGATTGGCTAAAAACCTTCCTCTGCATTCCAAACATCTGGCCAGAATTTTGAATGCTGAGACACTTGAATGAGTGGGAATCTTTTCCCCCTCACATGAAAGAGGCAGGTACATCAGCAATTAACCTTTTTCTGCCTCTTCAAAAAGAGAAAAGTTTTGTCTGTCAGAATACAATTGTAAAGCAATTAAATTCATTCTGGTCAGTTTTGAAAAGTACCTTCCCCCACCTTGGGAGAAGAAAGAGGGGAGGAGGAATAACAGCTATATCAAGGGCCCCCCTGGGCTGACACCCTGAAAACAACACCTCTGGGAATGCAGATGAACCTCTCCTTTCAAACCCCTGGACTCAAAGCCAGGCTCTGCAATGTGGGGAAAGGAAAAAAGCCTCTGTACCTGGCAAGCCCAATTTTCTTTTTATGTTCATCTGAAAGTTTATGGATCACTACATACGCCATATATGTGAGATTCCAGAATGTAATTGATTTCTAGTGATAAGTTGATAGTTTGTGTGACAAGAAAACATTATTTCTATGTAACTTCATGTAAAATTTTAAAGTCATCAGATTGGTAGTTAATTGGTTTTTATTTCAAAGTTTAAACCTTGTATCATCTGTGTTGTAAGAGATATGTTTTCTTTTGTAATGTTTTGGAGTATTGCACTTTGAAAAATCATATGCTTAACTTGTAAGATTGTTAACAAAGCTATTTGGACAACTGTTTTAATGCTAAAACCTAAAGCTGTTAATTGGTACTGTATGTATAAAGGAGAAGACTGATAAAATGTTATTCTGAGCAGTCCTCCTGCATGTACGAGAATTGAAAAAGCAGGGGCTGATGCCACCAGCCCTTCCCTAAAATCCTTCTCAGTTATTCCTTATGTTGTAAAACTGCCAAAAGGCCTCTAGAAACCATCTCTATTAGGCAAGATCATTCCTCAAGGGAAAGGAATGATAGTAAATGGAATTCCTTACATTTGTGAGACTTGGTAAAATTTTATTGCTTATTGCAGCTCCATAAGACTAAAGATAAAAATTGACTCTAAGCTATAATTAGTGACACTTATTGTTTAAGGTAAAAGGTATTTGGGACAATAAATAAATTTTCTTTTGAATTTGAATTTGGGTATAGTTGCCTGCATAAATCAGTAAATGCCACAAGCTACTCAGAGGGAATCTGAACTGGTGGAAGTCTCCATTCGGTAAAAGCTGAAGGGACAATCTCAGTCCCTGTCTGGGATGGGATCCCTCTGTCCAGCTTACCCATGAAGTTCCTTTGAAAAGGAATGTTTCCAACCTATTTCTGAGTCTAGCTATGAGGTGGTACTGATGCTGCATGGTTGGATATCTGGGACTTTACCTGAATTGAAACAGAGCCAAGGATGTTTTAGCCTGTCATATTTGGAATGTCATATGTCCCTTGTTTCTTTTTCTTCTATAGCAGATTTCTATAATCAGAGCAAGTAGTCAGTAAAAGATATTAACCATCTTTTTTTGTGGTTAACAAATGTAAAGGAAGGTCGAATAATCCGAGTACTGGCTTTGAGGTATTTGAAAGGATAGAGAAAAGTTGGAAATATGAAAGGTGGATAAGAAGGTTTGGGGACAAATGGGGGTTTGTCCAAGACCCTCCTGTCTTCAGATAATTGATCTGTTTTTAAAAAGGGTTTAAGTATGTTAGGAAAGCAGAAGGATCTGTAACTTGATCCTAAAATTTAGAGGAAAGCAAAAGGATCAGATTGATTCTTCTAAAGAATTATATATGCGTGTATAAGATTGGCTTTCAAAAATTTCTCTATTATGGAAACTCAAACCTTGAGCATGTTTGGTAATAAGATCAAAGGTTTGGATTTTGATGCAGTTTGTGTAACTGTATTGTAATGTTTGTGCCTAGCCCTGTGTAGCTAGAAAACTCTACTATTTCTATGTACCTTTGGTATTAAATCATGTTTCTGTGAGCCCCTGTCAGCTCTGACTGACCATTCCAGCTTGTGGATGCCCCTGCTCCTGAGTGAACATCTGAGCCAGGGGACCTGAAAAAGATGACATCAGATGCAGAGAGCTTTTCCAAGAATTTAAACCAGGCCTGCATAAGAGATGCTACATCTTTAGCTCATCGCTCTGTATTTTCATTGTGCTACCTTGCCCCCTCCTCCCCCTTTACTGTAGAAAAGAGCAAGCAGATTTCAATGGCCACAGTGTGTGACAAAGTTAATGATTCTCATGAGAAAAGAATCTACCCTGCATACCTCGCCAACATAGGCTGGATGTTTTGAAAGGTGTGGCAGTTTATTGCTAAAATTAATGGAATTAGTTGTAAAACAGAACAGATCTTGCTGTTTCAATATGGATTTGCAAAAGTTAACATTTGTAACTGAGTGTATCTGTAAAAGATTCAATTTATGAAGCATTTCTTTCTTCCAAAGTGAACGCGATCAGGGGATAGACAAGCTTTGTGAAATGAGAATGTGTATCTGCTATTTAGTTGTGAGTTTCAAGTCAGGAACCTCCCTTGTTTAAAGCAATAGTTATGTTAGTGAAGGAAAATTAATTAGTCTGAGTAATGTATTATACTAGCTCATACTCACTCTACTCCTGGTCATTTTTCTTCTACCCTTTTGGCTCTTGTTTGTTTTTTCTCTCTGCCAGATTTCTATCTTCTAGGCTCAGTGCATTCCACTTGCAGATGCCGGCACAGGCTGTTTAGCAACCACTGCCCAAAGTCGCTACCCAACACCCCTTGGATCTGGCATCTGCCAAATTCCAGACACTGGTTGCAGCCTCCACCTCTCTAATGATGGACCCCTGTAAAGCAGGGTCAGCTCTGTATCCTTTCTCAGAATGAAGCAGCCTGGGACTGAGACCTTTGTCCCTTGTCCCCAAATGATTTCGGGTACTGTTTAATGGGGAAATGATTTGGAGCTGGGGTGCCTTTGGCAAAGAACATGGGTTCCCATTTAATAAGAGCCCTCAGACCCAGGCCTGACTTTGAATTGTTAGTTCTTTTGAAGAAGCCAAAGTCTTGTCCAGCATCCACATCCTCTCCATACTCCCCTACCCCCTAACCAAGAGATGTCCCCATTTCACGGAACATCTTCAAAGGCTTCCCTTGGGGATTTGACCTACCCTAGCCAGCCCCAGGGTGAGGAGGTGGAGGAAGAATCTGGCAACAGATGCTGCCCAGAAGCCCAGCCCTTCATCAGCTTTTTCTCCTACAGGCCTGATGGGTGTCTTTGGCATCATCACCAAGCTAGCTCTGAGGACTGTGGGCAGGGGGGAACCATCCCAGGCCATTCAAGTGATCAGCTTTGTTTGCCCACAAGCAGCAAAACCTCTCTGCACCTCCAAAACCCAACCCTGAGCCACTATCCCATACCCGACAGATGAGAGAGGTTACCCAAACTGGGTCAGGTTCCTAGGTGCTGGGGTGCATTTGTAACTTTGTAACATTATTATAACTTCAGTCTATATTTGTAACTTTATAACATTTTTATAACTTTAGTCTATATTTATAACTTTGTAACATTGTTGTAACTTCAGTCTGTAAAAATTTTGTGTGCCCCTGCTGAGACCTGCAATTGGTATTCCCTAACAAAAATAACACTGGGGCAATGTGCAGGGACAGGCAGTTTGTGTCCTTTCTCCTTCCTATGACATTGCTAAATCACCCTATGCAGACCTGTGCCGCTACCATGCACTCTTAAGTGGCCAGGAATTTATGATTTGATTCTTTCCTAAAACAAAGGAAGGGAGTGGCCAGGAAACTAATTAAGTAGAAACTTCATGGACTTATGAAGTGGCCAGGAACTAGCTTAAGTGAAAAACTTCATGGACTTAAGATAGGAGTCAAGAAACTGGTCTAGAGTAATTTGTCTATTCTCCATTTGCTTTTATTTCTCAGTCATCACGCTCTATGCCCCTCTCTGCTTACCCTACAATCCCCTACTATCTCCCCCTTGACTATTCATTCTTTTTCATGTTAGGGTGTCATTCCCTGTAATCACAACCTCTGTTGCCTCAGCAACTTACTTGCACCTCCAAACAATGAAACTACTGTATAAAAGATTCTGTAACCCTGAGCTATTTGCTGCTCTCCTTTCAAATTGGCGAGGTAGACCCAGATGGTAAATTTAAAAGCTCTTTAAACTTTTTATTTGGACTCTGTGGTCACTTTGTTAAGACTTGCCATTTCAACAATTCTTAGAAATGTATCTGTAATCACCAAGTTAATACCAAGGAAGAATGTCTGCTTCAATTTTATTTAACAAGAACTGAACAAAAATATCAATAAGGCAAAATGTATTCAATATTCAATGGAATCATTCAAGTTTTGAAACTTTAAACCCATAGTAGTTGTCAGTAACTAAGCACTTTTATTTCGTATGAAAATTTAACTTTTTTGTTAAGTATTTAGAACCGACTGTTATAACTGCTCCCCATCTTCAAATCTAGAGTCTTCTGTAGGTCTCCATGTGGCTCAACACCCATCCAGATGGTATAAGATGTGCAGAAAAAAACACTGCTAAGGCAAAGGCTGTTTCCTGAAAGACAGAAAATTTAAATACTAATAAGCAAATTGGGTAACTTCAGGCCTGCAGAGACTAAACTTCTCTAAACTTCTTCATTCCTCCACTAAAATGGTGTTTAATAATTATCTGTTGGTTGAATTAATGACTTCAATTTGAATATTTAATTAAGTGCCTACTGTATTTGTATAAAGTCTTTCTGAACGGCCAGTTTATTAGTAATAGAAAAAGCTTTAATGACCTTTTCAGAAATACCTGGTTTTAGAAACAAAAGAGTTAAGTCCCAATAAGCTAGTTTTCCCTGCAGCAGTTCAAATCGTTGTTTACTGACAATTTAATTTACAAAAAATTCTCAAGTTCATGGAATTTAGAGCTGGACGGAAGCTTAAGACCAACTCCTTCAGTTTTTCCGATGTGGAAACTGAGGCCCTAAGCAGAGGGCAGGCATTGCTTAGGCCAGGTAGAGCTTTCAGAGAGTAGGGTATAATGGCTGTTTTTGGTGTGGGCTACTCGGTAGAATAAAATTGGCCCAAGAGTGAAAAAAATACGAGAAGGGGATGGGCGTGGCAGTTTAAATGGAAGAAATCAGAGGCCAGGGACGGGATGATGGGAGGGGTACTCGAGAGTTCCCAGGGGCCCGCCTCGGTCTCCTCTTCCTCCCACTGCTCCACCCCACGCCTGTCCTCCAACAACTCTTTTCGTTCCCACAATAACCGTCTTTCCCGCTTCCTCCGGGCCCCGCCCCCTCATTGTGGCTCCCAACACGCAAGTCAGGCTGGAAGTCTCCTCCAGCCGTGAGGGGCTGCCGGTCTCCTCACCCTCAGCAATATCCCGTCCCTTTCTCTCGTTAAAAAGGTCCACGTTTACTCACCCCAACACTCAAATGCTTTCCTCTCCCCCACACAACCGTACCTCCCTTCGCCCTCCATTTTCTTTCCCTTATACGCCATTTCTCACAAAGGATTCTAAACCCGTTCTCCTTTTCTCTTTCCTAACAACCCGCCTCCCCCCACCCAAGTCTAACTGCTTTCCATGCTCCTTCCCCTAAGCTTCGAAGATTATCCCTCCGGGCCCTCGATGCCGGCGTCGCCCAGGCCCTGTCTCTAAACAGGCCACGTAAGTCACGTCCAGGCCCAGGCCCGGCTTCTTCGGGTGGGGGGATTCTTTTTCTTTCCTCCCTACACTACCCCCCTCCCTTGGTCCTGCTATCCCTCTACCGAGGCTTGGCCTCTCCCTTTCGCTCGCAGGCAGCGGATAACAGCCCTTAATGATGGTCTGCCTCTCTGCCTTCCCCCCAGTAGGCCTCAGACGGGACCGTCTCCTCTCTCACCAAGGCATTCACCGGCTCCGCGGACCTCGTCTGGCCCTCAGTGGCTTCGGTGTATTCGAGGAACTCGTTGTGTTCCAAACGACGGCCGGAGCCCGTCCCGGGGGGGCTGCTCCGGGTCCAGCGGTGGCGGAACAGAGTGGAGAGGCGTCTCCAGGACATGGTCTCTGGGGGAGTCACTGCCGCTGCTGCGCACTGGGCTGCGGGAACGGTCGAGGCTGCGAACGTCGGGAGGCGGCGGTGCTGGCGGTGAGGCCGTGGGCTGGGCTGAGCGCGGTTCGTCACCCCCTTCCAACTCCCCCCTCCCGAGACCTTCGGGGCCCCGAGCCAGCTCCCCCCCTGGAGGAGTGGTGGGGAAGAGGCGGCGCACGGGCCAAGTGCCCCTGGACCTCGCAGGAGCCAGTCCCATGCTGGCCTGGAGCAGTAGCCGGCGGCCCAACGTATCTGAACCAACGCCTAGCCAACGGCTGTGGCACGTGACCGACCCTTGGGTCACAAGTCCCCTCCCCTCACTCTCGGCCTATGCTCTCACCCCGGGGGCCCCCAGGCTTTTTTTTTTTTTTTGCGGGGCTGCCCTCTCACTCTGCCTGATTTTTTACTCCATAAAAAGCCATGCCTTTCCCCTCCTTGTCCCTGTGATTTTTTTTTTAAACCTATGAAGCAACCTGGGGTAGAGGAGAGAGAGAGAGAGAGGCCTTGGAGACATGAAACCCTTCCTGTACTGGCTGCCCCAGCCCTGCCCCAGTCTGCTCGGTGGGAGTTCTAGGTCTGCAGTGCAGTGAGAAAGACAAGTTATGCATCAATCATTTGCTCTACTTTGCACTCCCCATCACCATAATATCATTTGTACCAGCCTCATGATCTGTTTATTTCTTCCTTCTGTCCCAATGGTCTATACTCTATAGCATATATCCATAACAGTATTGCTTCTGCCTCCCTATCTGTCTCTCATGCTTCTTTCTGCTCTTCTACTGTCCACTGTCCCTTTGAGAGCTATTTTCTACGCATGAGTCCCATCCCACCAGTACTCATTGCATATAATTCCAGGTTTTCATCCTTACCTTCGGATCTAGAGATCTAGTACTACTGGTACTTTATGTATTTGGACATAAACAAATACTTTACTTGGATGTTGTTACCTTGTGAAATATGGGCACTTCACTTTTTCCCCTTTGTTGTAGCTCTTGTTATCCATGGTCTCTTCCTTGATAGACCATTTTCTACCGTCCTGTGTTCAATTTAGAGCCCTTTTGGTTAGATTTGTAAGATTCTAGGCAAACATATTTTTACTAGCATTTCTTGGCCATCCCTGGCCAGAGACACTTGTTCTAGTTCTAGTTCTGCCACAAGTCAAGTCAACTAGCATTTCTTGAGTGCCTCCAATATGCCAAACACTATGCTGAGGACTGAGGATACAGGAAGGGAGGTGGGGGAGAGGAGCTCAGTCTAATGGGGGAGATAATACACAAACAGCTGTACAAGCAAACTAAACAGGAAAGGATTGGAAATAATTAACAGAAAGAAAGCACTAGAAATCAGAGAAATCAGGAAAGGCTTTCTATAAAAGATGAGATTTTAGCCTGGACTTGAAGGAAACCAAAGAATCCAGGAAGTGGAGTTGAGAAAGAAGAGCATCCCAGGCAAGGAGGACAGTTAATGAAAATACTCCAGTTGGGAATGGGAGGATCATGTGTTTGAAGAACAGCAAGGAGGCATTGTCATTGGATTGTAGAGTACTGGAGGGGAGTGAGGTGGAAAAGGGCAAGGTTATGAAACACTTTTAAAAACAAAGGAATTTGTTTGATTCTGGAGGCAATAGGAAGCTATTTTATAGTAGTTCATTAAATTGGGGGGGCAGTGACATGGTCACTTTTTAGGAAGATCCATTTGATAGTTGAGTGGAGGATGGGGGATGGAGGCAAGGAGAACAACCAGAAGGCTATTTCAGTAGTCTCAGTTTGATTGCCCTTGATAAGGGGATTGGATTGATTTGGACCTTTCTAGCTTCTCTAGTTCTATGATTTTTTGCTCTAAATGGCAAATTAGAGAGATCTATTGCAATTCTTAATTAGTGGACCAAGCAGTAATCTCTATGGCTGATTAATGTTAGAGTTAATTTCTTAAGCCAGGAAAGGACTACATTTTACCTTTTTATTATTTGTAAATGATATGATCATAGGTATGGTAGCTATGCAGGTAATTTCAAACACTAGCCTAAGTATTTTGGGGGGCTCCAGATTTAGTTCCTCAGATGTTAACTCTAATAGGAGTATTATCTTAGTCAAAAGTATTTTTGTGTATTTCACTAAACACAATGGTAGGCTGTAGAAAAATGAGAATTTTATTGCTGGATAAAACCTTAGTAATTATCTATTTTAATCCTCTTTATTTTATAAAGGAGAAAACAGGCCCAGAAAGCTTAAGTTGTGATCTTAGCCACACAATGAACTAATGGATGAGTTGGGGCTAGAATTAATGCTTTTTTCCATCATACTATAATGTCACATAATTCTAACTATCCAGACATATCTAGTGAAGATGTGAGGCAAAGAAATACTCTTCTAATACAAAAACTTAACTTGCCCCAAACCTTTCTTCTTTTAAGTTAGGTATTTTTGGTTGGTAGGTACAGGTTCCCATTGATTTAAACACGTAACTTGTAGCACAACATTTATTACAGAAATAGTCTTTTAAGTGATGAGGAAATGTAAAACAGCAATAATATATTACCAGCAATGACATAATGTTTCATGGTTTGCGAAGTACTTTATGTAATTGTCATGCACCTCACAGCTATCCTATGATCCTTTAGTCATATTAGGAGAAAGCCAAAGTCTAGGTGTGTGGTGTCATTCTCACTGTCACAAAGCCAATAAATGAGAGAATTGGGATTCAAGCCCAGATGTTCAGGCTCAAAACTCAGTGCTTTGCTACTTTACCATAGCTACATCTATGTTTATGTTTCCATGGTCTAGCATAACACTGTGTATATAGTAGGCAACCAATAAAGTTTATTGAATTGGAGTGCAGATCTTATGTCAAATGATCTAAGTTCAGCTAGGCTCTCATCATTGCATGGAAATGCCTTCATTTATGTCTAATGAATGCTCATCTCACTCCATGGTGTTGTTATTCTAAACCCGTCCGTCGTCTTTGATCCAGTCTCTGAAGATGTGGCCCACTTCATGGATGCTCTTGATGCCATCCATCATCTCTTCTCTGTTACATTTCCATCTACTTGCCAAATCTTTCTCCATTGCCTAAAATAAGCCCAGATTTCCCCCATCTTTATGAACAAAACAGCATCCCTTACAGTTGTAATTCAAATCCATTTTTTACTTATATTATGAACTTGAGGTCTTACCTCTCAATTTTACTACCCATTACATCAAAGGGAAATTTTAGAGTGAAATAACCATTATTATGGCTAGAAAATGGGAGAGGGGATCCCTCTAGGTTGGATCTAAATGTCCTTAGGTTGGTTCTTTGCCTTAGTTACTTTCTAGAAAAAGCTAAGTCTTAGTAAGGGGACAGGACATAACTTTACCAATCCATCAACCATTAAGCAACTATTATGTTCCAGGTACTGTGATAAGGTCTGGGGATGCATAAAAAGAAGGAAAAGACAGTCCCAACCCTCAAAAGAACTTACTGTCAAATGGGAGAGACAACATGCAAATAAATATATACAAAGCAAACTATATTCAGGATAAAAAGGAAATAATTCAAAAAGGGAAAGCACTGGAATTAAGAGGGGTTAGGGAAAGCTTCCCGTAGAAGGTAGGATTTTAGTTGGGACTTGAAACCAGGGAGATCTGAAAACTGAATCTATTAGCATATATACCAGTTAGTATTGGCCTTTCTTTCTTCAAGGGAACAAATTTCCCTTAAGAAGATTAGTTTTAGCACTTCTCTCTCTACATTATGTTCTTTCAATTTATAAAAGAATTTATCTTTCCAAAATTAATTGCTACATGGATGTAAATATCTAAATGATTCACAGGGAATGCCTTTGTCCCTCCAATTTGGTAGTTTATGAAGGATGTATTGAGAAATCTACTGGAAAGAGCAATATCGAAGTTTAACAAACCATTGATAACTAACTTTAATCCTCTAATTTAAAAAGACTTTATAATTAGATTAACTCCAATTTTTACCCCATTATAATGTGTAATTCATAAAATATTTTAATGAACGTTACTTAAAAGAGTTAAAATGTTTCTGTGATCCTATGAACCAAAATTTTTTTTAAAAATGAAAAAGCAGGCAGGATTCAGATATTTCTCTGTTCTATATATATGTAAAGATATTACTACTAATTCATCATGAACAAACATCCTAATCTATGCATTTAGTCCTCTTTTATTGCTACAAATTTGTGAACTAGATATAAGCTTAAACTTTATGGTATGACATTTACAAGTGCTAAATTCAAATTCAAATTATTATCTTCTGCTCCTGCCCTGTTTTGCTCCAGTCTACTGACATTTTATTAGGGGATTTTTTTTCCTTTCATGGAAATAGCTTTTTACTCACTCTTTCTTACAGAGTTAGAAGCAGATGTGATCTCTAATACCTCTCTTAAGTTTGTGAAAGAGCAAAAAAGTACAGTGGGTGGGGTATTGTGTATAGGGTAAGGTTTCTTAACTATTTTTTGTGTCATGGATCTTTTTGGCAATTTGGTGAAGTCAATGGACCCCTTCTCAGAATAATATTTTAAAATACATAAAAGAAATATATAGTCTTGCAAAGGAAACCAATTGTATTGACATGTGGTTATCAAAGTAAAAAAAACCTTTTACAGATTGTTGGTTAGGAAATCCTGATTTAGAATTAGAAGACTTGGGTTCAAATCTAGAGTTATGACCTCTGTGACCTTGGGCAAAATCTCCCTTTCTTTGGGCCTCAGTTTCTTCATCTGTACAATAGAGGATTAAACTTGATTTGTAAGGTCCTTTACATCTATAAATATAGCCTCCTATAATCCAAATTGATCAAATACTCCAGTGCCTACGTATACAGACAGATGATTCATACATGTCACTATACCCATATATAGCAAGTGAATATAGATTTAACACTGAAGCACAAAATGTTAAAACACCCATTTACTTCAGGGAAAGACCTTCAGACATTTTATGTTGAATACTTTAAGCTAACCTTCCTGTATTCATGACAAGTAGCATAGTTTCCCCTGTTTTATTGCTTACATGTTTAACTTTCTTTAAGATCAGTAAATTGGAATGCCAAAATTGTTTTTTTTAGCTTCTTTTCAGCTCTAGAATGAACTTTCATTGGTGCATATTGGAAGTGGGCACTGTTAGTTTCATGTGCTTATTTCAGCATCCTAACTCTCAAGTCTTATAACTTGAACCTACCTAGAATTTTCACTACTAGGAAGATGACATTTTAAATTAGATCTACAGAATTTGTTGTCCCCAATACTGCTCACAGTGCCATATCTGCCAGTCTAATCTGGGATTTCATGAAACAGAAACAAACTTCTTCACTCTGTTGATGTAGCTATGAAATTTGTTGGTGGCATACAAATTATGATTTGGTGAAAATGCAAAAGGATATAAAGATAATGTGTGTATAGTCCATCTTGGTTTTCAATATTGCTTCTTTTTTATAAGAGATGAAACAGTAAATGTGATAGTCCCTAGAAACCAAAACTGCCCAGAATTTTAGGATGACTGGATAACTTAGTGGTCCAAGTTGGGTAGGACTAGTGTTTTATATTCAGAGTGACAAAGGGAGATATAGTCTTGGAAAAAATGTATCAACCTAAGGGAGGCAAACTTTAGTCATCTTTGAATAGACAATACAGATAAGGAAAAATATAGGCATTGGTTAAATTTCTTTGGTATCTGGAGATGCATTTATGAACTGAAGACTAATTCTGGCTATTGCTGTCTTCATGTATTTCTTCCTCTTGTTGAGGAAGGGAACTACTTTGATCAGATTGTATCAGACAATTATCTTTATTCAAGGCAGTTAAAGTTAGACATTGAAGTAGTTTTATTTTTGGAAATGACATTGTCTATAATTGGAACGAATATATGATATGTTAAAGTGATGTTTAAGTGTCTTGATGTAGACACTTCCACTAGTCTCTGCCTTTTCAAGGACACTGCTAGGCTATTGATAAGTCAAAATCTTCTAATACTTCTAAATTCATGAAATCATCCTCTAGTTCAGACCTGAACAACTTGGCAATAGGTAGGGGCAAACATTAAAATAGGTTAAACCTTGCTGGGCTTCGAATGCCTTTTTAGAGACTGATCATGGCTGGTTGCTGTGGGTCATGTAACAAGCAAGGGAGAGAGTGATGTGACAACCTACCTGCCAAGTTCCATGTCAGGCACAATAATGACTGGTGGAAGGCGGGTGGCTTCAGTGGGGCATGGAAAAAGCACTCATTACATTTTTACTTTCTTTTATATCCTCTACATTTTTTGGGGGTGCTACCCAAAATCCTTTGTGGACTGCAAGTGACCTGAGAGCCATGTGTTTTGTAGGACTATTCTAGTCAAAGGTGGGAAGGGACATATCTTCTCCTACCCCTCCCAAGGGGGTTTCCTCTTGGAGGGCTTAGTTTGTAACGTTTCTGCCATTGGGCTGGTCATATACTCAGATGCTGAATTCTGAAATGACTTTCTATTTTATCTGTGCCCCATAGGCCATGCCTGAGTTTTCTCAACCATTCATAATAACCTTCCCTTGTGGCATTTAATTTCATCTAATGTTTTTTTCTCCTTCCAACATGACTAGGGATCTTTCATGCTTAATTCAATGCCTTTGATTTATTGATTGATTCAATAGCAATGTTTTGTCAATAGCACTGACTCAGTAGCAGTCAGGCATTTTTACTTGACAAAGACATCTGGGTGCAGAACATTTTGCTGGTTATTTTAACAGGGGTGTGGGTGATCAGTTGGTTGATTCATTTGATCCTTACCCTTATGCTTTCCCTTGAGTTTAATATTTATGGTTCTAGAAAATCTATTGAAATGTGTTTGGCAAGGTCCATAGTCCCAAATCCTGGATAGCTCTCTAGTCACTTGGAGAGGGTCAGCGTTATCCTTTCTGAATTATCTTCTCCAGTACTGTGTACTAAAGAGTTTCCGGACATAAATCCATTTGGTATAGTTCATAATCAAATTTGATAATTCTCATGCTCTATACTTTTAAATTCTGGGCAGTTTTGGTTTCTTGGGACTATCATATTTACTGTTTCATCTCTTACAAAAAGAAGCAACATTGAAAACCAAGATGGACTATACACACATATCTTTATATCCTTTTGCATTTTCACCAAATGATAATTTGTATGCCACCAATAAATTCCATAGTTATATCAACTGAGTGTAAAACTTTGTTTCTGTTCCTTGAAATCCCAGATTAGACTGTCAGATATGGCACTGTGAACAGTATTGGGGACAACTTTTAAAATACTTTTAAATGATGATTTAAGGGGCATAGAATTTAATAAATATCTTGGAGTTTGAAGCATAACACTTTTTCCTGGAGGCAGTATATGAAGTCTTTTGATTGGCACATTGTTTTCTGTATTTAAAAATTGTGGGCAGTTTTCTTATATTTCTTGTATTATGGTGTTCAGGGTTTTTGATTAGTAGTGTTCTTATGGGAAATCCATAATCCTTAAATTGTCTCTCTATATACTGTCTTTAAAGTCAATGACTTTGGTTTGTATAAATGTCATGTCTTCTTTGACATTATTGTCTTCTGTCTCTCCTCTGCCAGATTTTCTTTCACTTCAACATTTTTGTATTCCAAATATTGTCAGTCTCTCTTTTGTTTCTCTAGAGAAACTCTTCTTCCCTCCCCATCTCCTGTAACAACAATGCAATATTCACAATGCCCACAGTGACTATAAATATGCTGGTGTAGGTGTGAATCACAAAATGTAACAGGCTCTCCACGTGGAAGACAGAGCCAAAGCATTTATTAAAATATCAGAAAGCCGAGTTCCCAAACCAGAAAGTCAAAGTCATTACAGTAGCTATGAAGTTGGTACACATAGTTAATGCAATGAACACCCACATTCCCAAGCCTTCAAAACAAAACAAGCTCTGTCAGGCAAAGATCATCCTCTCCTTACTCACTGTAGCTGTGCTTCCACACTGCTTGCTCCCAGCAATTTTTGTTCCTGGCAGTTCTCAGGGGAAGTTCTGGCTGGCTCTCAGAAGTTCTTAGCAGAAGTTCTGGCTGGCTCTCAGAAGAAGTTCTGCCATCACAAGTTCTGTTCTCCAGATCTCTTCCCTCTCCAGCTTGGACCTCTCCTTATATATGTTATTAGCTCCTCCCTAACCCACCTTCCTGCTTTGACAGCAAGTTCATCCCATTGTGGGATTAACACATTCTGGGTCTTAATACTTGACATAATTATGAACTTGAAACTAAGTACTAAGTACCTGTTAGCTTGCCAATACAAGGGGCGTAGAAGGTCTTCAAATCCCATTACCATTACACCCTTCCCTCCCTCCCCCCTCCATCAACTAATGATTTCTGGTTTGTCAGCTATAAATTCTAATATTTGTTCTTTCCTATTTAAAAAAATCAATTTAGTTTTTCTTTTGAACCAATGTGGAATTTCTTATTGTTCCATGCTCTCTTAGAATTCCACAGGGTTCTGTGTTTCAACTGGTTTTTAGTTCGCTTTCCCTTGTCTTATACTACTTGTTAATGAAGATAGTTTTGTAATCCCTTTGAGGGTTTAGTTTTTTTCCTTCCTATAAGTTTTTAAAATTCCTCTGTCAATTTAGCTGTCCTCTTATGCTGTTTGTTTTTAATGTGTTTTCTTCCCCATGAAATCTTTATTTTTTTCAGTCTTCTATAATTATATTCCCTTGTCACTCATTTTCTGACTCTTTCCTCTTTGATGGTGTGTACATTCTTGGGGTTGTAGTATAATGTTTACTCAGTATCTTCCCACATTCTGGGGATTTATGATTCACCTCTCTGTGTCTCTGTGGTACTAAGCCTTTAGTGGGATAGTACTAGCACCAACTGTATTTCAGTCTTATTTCTTTCAGGCCTGATGTAGCCACTCATGCTGGTTCCTTGTCTCAGTTCTTTTTTTTTGGCTCTTATCCATTTCTTCTCTTACTGGGTTGAGTCAGCATCTATTCTTTTTATCCATATTGGGAAAAGGCAGGTAACATGAATTAGTTAGAGTCTCTGTAGCTTTGGGGATCTCTAACCAATAGAGTGCTCCCATTTAGAAATCAGGTGTTTCTGGTCTTGGGTGGGCACGGGGTGATATTTACTGTTAGTCTCTGTAGCAGGAGGGAATCCCAACATATGTCCCAAGCCAAACTCATGGATTGACTTGTATCTTTTTGTATGTCCTTGGTAGGAGTTTGGAGGCTGATGGAGGGTGGGGAAAGGAAGGAGTACTGAGTGAGTACTTTTAGGATTAGCATTCTTTAATATTTGAAGACTTTTTACCTTGTCAAGTTTTTCTCCCTCTCCTTCTCTTCTCTCTCTCTCTCCCTCTCCCCCTCCCTTTCTCTCTCCCTTCTGGATTCACCTCAAACTGCCAACATGGTTTCTCTTTTGGATTTTTTTTTGAGAGGTAGTGGGGACTCCGAAAAATATTTAGTAATCTTTGTCATGTGACCTAGAACACTACAGCAGCTCTTTTTTTTTTGTTACAGTAAAGATGTGGAAACAAAGTGGGTAGCCACCACTTGGAGAATAGCTGAATAAATTAAGGTATATGACTGTAACAGAGTATTATTATGTTTTAAGAACTGACTAAAAGGATGGATTTAGAGAAACCTCAGAAGACTTGTATGATCTGGTAGAGGGAGAAATGAGTAGAACCATGAAAATGATTCACATAATGACTACAACACTGTAAAAAGAGAAGTGAGAGCAGAAAGGAATGAGAAGAACCAGGAAAATAATTTATATAATGACTATATCTAAAAAAACTTTGAAAGACTCAAGAATTATAGTCAATACAATGACCAATTAAGACTCTCAAAGTGGATCAATCATGGTTCCCACCTCTTAGAAGAGAAGTGATGGTGTAGATGCAGGGGTGGGGAACCTGCGACCTTGAGGCCACAGGTTCCCCACTCCTGGTCTAGAGGTATGAATTGAGACATATATTTTCAGACTTAGCATATACATGGATTCATTTTGTGTGGCTATACTTCCTTGTTGGTAGGGGAGGACTTCAATTAAAAAAATTTAGAGGGAAAGCTGTTAAGGGGAATGGGGGATAAGGAAAGTGATACTAGAAATAAAAGGAAGAAAAGAAAGAAAAGAATATCAACAAAACATTAAAAATGTCTAAAACAAGAGCAGAAGGAAGTTCAAAGTGAAACAGAAACAGGATCATTTTGGAACTTCCACACTCAATTTGTTTTGTATGTTTAAAAAAACAAAGCTTAATGTGATAGAGTCATAGTTTCACATATGATCTTCTTTTTTGTGCTTTTATATATGGAAATTACATATTGATGTTTGTCTGGTTCATAAAAACAAAAAGAAAATGATAAAAAGATGATTTTATATCACATGTGTATTGATGAGAAAACTTTGTTCTATTTGCAGATGACATTGTTCTGATTATATTAAATCCTGGAACATGAGATGTGTACTCACTCAAAAGAATTCAGCTTAATTGAAAAGCCCATCAAAGGAAGAATGCTTATTTTGCCTAGGTTATGATTTGCAGTTAGAGGCCCCTATATCTGGTCCCTCCGTTATATATTTATTATCTTGGAATAACAATGCCTATGGCCAACAAACTGGGTCCAGATTTGAATAAGAGAAGTAATAGGTTGAATTGCCTTTGGGAAATTGCATGACATTTTCAATGACCTTAGCTTTTCTATTAAACAAAAATTCATAAAACCATTAATAATCATTTGGTGATACTATATGATTGCAAATCATGTCACATTAAGAAGTCAAAAACTGTGGATCATTTAAAGGGCAACGGTGCATATAAATAGGCTGTAGTCTATTACTAATGACAAATTATGTATAAAAAATGCTTAAAAGATATCATTAAAGAGATGTATGATTGGAAAGGAGCCAGGCAGGTCAAGTAGAATAATGGATAACATATGGACAGCCCACATATATGTTTCACTGTTTTCCATGAATATAAATAGTCCAAGAGGCATGTTGCATTATCTTCTTGTAGCAGAGTTATGGACCATAAACAAGAGCTGCATAGAATGAAAAAACCCATATGAATAGGTTTTGTTTTTCTTGTAAGAGTGTAAGCTGTACTTAGTGTTTGTTTTCGACTTTGCACAGTCAAAAGGCATATAAAAAGTACTTAATAAATATTTGCTTGATTATATTGTTGGAAGGAGCACCTGTGATGATAATATCATGGATCTGTTAAAACATTCATATACATGAAAATCATCAGAAAGACATAGCTATTGAAAAGTGAAATCACCATAAAATTTAGGTGTTTTTATGAAACAATTATTTAAATTTATTTGAAACGAAAAACTGAGGTGGTAGAAATATATTAATAACAAAGTAAAAGAAATAAATGATAGTTACTACAGTAACTACAGTTACTATTACTGTAGTAACTAAGACACACATTGCCTCTTGCCTGGACTATTGTAATAGCCTTCAAATTAATTTCCATGTCAAGTCTCTCTATGCCAACAACACCTCCACTTAAAACTGTTAAAGTGATTTTCTGACAACGTCACTTCTTCCCCTAATCACCCTGACTCAATGAACTCCAGTAGCTCCCTATTACCTCTAGGATCAAATATAAAATCATCTACTTGGCACTTAAAGCCCTTCACGACTTGGCTCCTTCCTCACTTTCCAGTCTTCTTACACTTTATTCTCCTCCCTGCATTTTTTATCCAGTTAAGCCGGCCTACTTGCTGTTGTTTACACATGACCCTGTCTCCTTGATGCCTTTGCACAGGCCTTCCACCATGCTTGAAATACTTACTTCTGCCTTCTGACTTACCTGACTTCAATATTCAGCCTAGACCTCACTTTCTGTAGGAAGGCTTCTCAGTCCTTACTTGACGTATTTTAGTATGCCTGAGATATAGTTACCTACTCTGTTGTATGTATTTCCAAAGTAATATTCTGAACAGCTTTGAGAAGAAAAGAACATTACCACCCTAGTCTATATCTGTCAGAAAATTTATTGCATTTTAGTGTGGGTAAAATGAAGATTTATATGACATATATACTTTTAATACTAGGAATTCCAAATTTGAACCTTTGGAATACTTTTAATGTATGTGATCTCATTCATGTGGGAATTCTCTGTTGGAACAGATCATAGCCCATCTATGTCTTAATGTGCACAATCTTTGTTCATGTTTTCACATAAATCCTGCACAATGGAGACTCTTGGTGTGTTAGATGTTCTGCTCTAGGTGTTTTTACATTTTTGTGGGTACTAGCATAGGATTCATTCTGTCTATCGATTATCTCCATTTTGTTACATGATTTGTGCACCTCCTTTTCTCATAAAACATTTCTTCACTGCATTTTTCCAGCTAACTGGTAGCTAAGTTTTCCTATTGTTTGTCTTTTCCCTTTAGAATGTAAGTTCCTTGAGAACAAGGACTATTCTTTTTTTCTATTTGTATCTTTAGTACTTAGCAAAGTGCTTTGCACATAGTAAGAACTTAATGAATTCTTTTTCATTCGTTCATTCTATGAATCCACTGCATCACTTTTTGCACATCGGTCACCATGGCAGGTATACACTATAAGAATTTTAATAGGACAGTTGTTTTCAGTCATTTCTGACTCTTTGTGTCCCTCTATGGGATTTTCTTGGCAAAGATACTGGAGTGGTTTGCCATTTCTTTCTCCAGTTTTTGTGCAGGTAGGAATTAAGTGACTTGCACAGGGTCACACATTTAATAAGCGTCTGAAATCAGAATTGAACTCTGGTCTTTCTGACTCCAGGCCCAGGGCCCTATTCACTAAGCCACCTAGCTGCTTCTAAATAGGACAATATTTAGAGGCAAATAATAATATCAATTCATATTTGTGAAGCATTTTAATATTTACAAAGCATTTTCCTTACAACAATCCTGTGAGGTAGGTGGTATAAATATTATCTCTATTTCACACAAGTAAACTGATACCCAGAGGAATTCTGTTCATGTTCACACAACTAGTAGATTTCAGAACTAGGACCTTAGAAAACTATCTAGTCTGAACTCCTTATTTTGCATAGGGGGGTATTGTGGCCCAGGGAGATTAGATGCTTTGCCTGAGGTAATAAGTATCAGAGGTGGGACTTAAATTCAGGTCTTGTACTCATTCTATACAATACAACTATTCTATACAATACAATACAAACAAGGAAGTACAAAAGTATAAGAAGCTTCCTTAAGGAGATAGTTATAATATCAAGAGTTTGGGATACTCCATGAAGCAAAAGAAGATGGATAAGAGCAGATTTTGTACCCATTTCACTGTCATTGTAAAGGAAGTTGCAGGGGGAAATTAATTTCAGAAGAGTTTTACAGTTGTCAGAACATGATTTTGGGGGATTAAGAAACTAGTTTAGATGCTATGTTGAACATAGTATAATGGAATGAAAGGCAGTGGTTCCAATGAGTGTGTTTTATGGTTGTGAGAACAGCTGAGTATGGAGAACAAGTTTTTGGTAGAATGTTTGGTGTAACCTGACAGGTGAAAGTGTGAACAGATAAGTCCAGAGCTTGGAAGGCCATGGCTTGTTGGGGAGTTCTTTCTCCTGAACAGACATCGTGGGACATGCATAGGGGTAAATCTTGTAGTTTGGTTGTTAGTATTCTGTCCCCTTCCCCCCATACTGCATCTAACAGGATAGAGTAACCAGTGATGAAAATCTGCAAGATCAGATTTTGTCTAGTATGACTTATCTCAATCATTGGTAGCTGAGTTTGCCTCTGAGTTTCTGTTTCAAAAAGAGATTCCAGAGTGATAAAGACCTAATCAACCTAACATATGAAGATAGGGAAGAGTCATGGAGTAAGTGTTTTCACTTTAATTATCATCATCATTTACCATCAGCTTTGTCCTTAATTAATCCTTATTGATTACTCTCACTATAGTAGAGGCAGTGTGGAATAGTGGAAAAATCACTGAACTGTGAAATCAGAGCCAGGACTTTTGTTGTGGCTTCACTACTTATTAACTCTTGTAACTTTGGACTACAAATCCCTTCATTTTTCTTAGTTTCAGTTCATTTATCTATAAAATGGGAATAATTCCTATCTCACAGGGTTGTTGTGAGGATAAGTGCTCTGTGTTATATAAAGTGTTACAGAAATGTGTCATTATTAGACTCTGAAATGAACACAGGATTTTTGTTAAAATATTTTCACATTGAATTGTAAAGGAATAAAGCTACTGAAGCATTTTTGGCTAGCTTTTTATGTCCCAAGTACACGAAAGAGTTAGCAGATCCATTATCTGCACATTGACTATTTTTATTTAAATTCACTTGATTATTATATGTGCTTTGATTCAGTTTTTCTATTTGGAGATTAACTCATTGACTACATGGATGCCACCTCAGATTCTTTACACCTGCCCCTCTTCCACAATAGTAATTATTGTTATTCTCACACCATTTGATAAAAGTGGGTTAGCTAGCTGATGTCCTTGAACCAGCTCTGACTGGTCTGGAAATTCTACTTTTAGAATGTGTGTAATCATAGATGATCAGATCTAAAACATGACACCTGTACTCTCTTGGGGTCTGTGATCTCTCCCTTAACACCACTTCAGTTGGTTGGGCAGATACTGTTACAGGTATCCCTGATCCAGTGTTGGCTGACTTCTGTCCCAGATGATATTTGTTACGCATTTATTAAGTGCCTACTATAAAGGCAAAAACAATCCCTGATCTCAAGGAGCTCACAGTCTATTGGTGGAGGCAACATATTTGTATTTTGCCACATAATCATAGAAGATTTTATTGCAGTTTTTGGGTAAAAAGTGGGGTGTGGCCATTATGTGGAGCTTTAAAATTGTGCCAGTATCGTCTTTTAGTTTCCTCCAGTTTTGCACCAACTTTTCACTCACTGAAAATTGTCTTTCTGCAGCTCTGTTTCCATGCTGAAATTCAGCCAACACAATCACTTTCAGCTTAATGCCCAAAGAATAGTTTTTATATTTACCCATAATCAGAAAGAAATGCTTCCCATGTTAATGTATCACCGGCAGACAAATTGTATAGTTTAGCTAGCGGGAGAAGATGCCAGTCTTACCATACCACATGACTTACTCATGGCAGCATGGCTTGCCCACTGGCTGCCCTTGCACTTATGACTCTTCATTGGGTCGAGTAACAATACTGTTAGTTCAGAAGTGCTCTAAACAAACCATGTAAGTTGACTTTTGGAAATACACTGACAATGTGCATGCATCTAGAATTCTAGGCTAGCAAAGCACAGGAGATAAATGTGTATCCCTATGTCACAGCTGAATACATTGCTGCTCTGTTTACCTTAAGTAGCATGAGGAACAGAATTATACCATGTGATGATTACATGATGAAAGTTTATAAACCAATTTTGGCATGGGTGCCATGATTATGCAACGGTGACAATTTTGCATGAAATACAGTAAACAATTATGTAGAAGTAAAATATATACAGGGCAAATTGGAGGTGATCTCACAGGGAAGGCACTAGCATTGAGGAGAGCCAAGAAAGGCTGTTTACAGAATATGGGATTTTAGATGAGACCACAAAGAAGCCAGGGAAGCCAAGAGGAAGAGGTGAGGAAGGAAAGCATTCTAGGAATGGGGGACAATCAGTGAAAATGGATGGAGTTGGAAAATGGAAATTACAGCCTTCCACCTTTGTAGGACCTGCCAAAGCTTCAATTCCACTAACAAAACCTTTGAGATTTCTAGGTGTAATATATCAACATACCATTGTGTCTTGAGTAGAATTATTTTTTGGTTCGGATTCGTTCCCACAAATGACACACTGTACAGTTAGGAAACAATATCTATTTTAATTATATACATAGAATAATACAAGAAAGCCTTAGAAAAAACGAAAGCAAAGTCCCAGTATACACAGAAACATGAAGAATATAACTATAATTGTAAGGTAGGCAGAGAAAGGAAAAAGAAAACATCACCAGGCAGAGAAGCACCAACACCTGACCACACAGGCTGGGGAATCCCGAGTACAGCTGTCACGGTTCCACCTGGGAGGGGCTCCAGGCAAGAAGTCTCCTCCATGGACGAGATTCCAAAGTGGGGAGGGGGCCATGGGGAATTATATGTCTGACAAACAAAGGTGGCTCTGTGCCGAGGAGTTTGGCGTCTGGCTCTCTGTGCAGCCAGTTAGCCAACAGGTGTTTCTACTACCAAGGAAAGGGCTGCATACTGCTGCAAAATATAAGTTGATTAATGGCAGGCTTGGGGGAATAGCTAGTTCCTCTAAGCATGCTTCCATTTCAGAAATGGCTACTTCCTGGAATATGACAAAACAACAGCCAAACTACACAACCCATGTCCTTGATAGTTCATACTAGGGACAAGCTAAACTTACTCACTTGATGGGTCATATTAGGGACAGGCTAAACTTACCACTTGATGGGTCATATTAGGGACAAAATAAGCTTACTCACTATAGGGGCATGAATTGCCCCTTCACATTGGTAAATAATAACCAATATACCATTACTTATGCTAAATACTGTGATGGAAACACTAATAAATTTCTTAATGTTAACAGTAAAACTTTTAAGAATCAAATGCATGCAAACATTATTTTATCTATTATACCAGGGTTAGCAAATCATGGCCCACAGGCCAAATTTGGCCAGAAGTCTGCTTTTGTAGGGCCTATAAGCTAAGAATATTTTTTAAATTTTAAAGTAAAATTTTTATTGTATTTAAAAATATAAAAGACATTTTTAGAGGTCAGCAAACTTGTGCTGCACAAGGGCCAAAAAGGCCAGCCACCTATTTTTTGTAGAATCTGAAATCCGTGTTAGGAAATATAAACATTAAAGATACTAGGAACAGCTTTAATTTCTAGGGCTTTCTAGTGAGCATATACTGGTATTCAATGACATAATCGACTCTTTGTCCAGCTGGAGGCCATGTGTCTCTCAATGAGATGGTTCCCTGGTAAGTTTGCAAATCTTCAGTAGATCAGCACTTCCCTCAAGCTAATATGAGTGATTCAATTCAGTTGTTTTTCAGTCCTTTCTGGACTCTTTGTGACCCCTTTTGGGATTTTCTTGGCAAAGATACTGGAATGGTTTGCTATTTCCTTCTCCAGCTCATTTTTCAGATGAAGAAACTGAGGCAAATAGAGTTAAGTGACTTGCCAAAGCTGTCTGCAAATATGAAGGATGCTTGAATCTTAAATGCAGGAAATATACTGACCCAAGGTTAAGCAGAAGACTTGGGGTTGGAGAGTGGAAGGGGTGTGTACTCTGATGGGTTTCTTCTAGTTCTAATTATGGGCATTAACTGGTTACTCCTAACTTCTGATTGATGACTGATTACCAAAGTTTATAATGAAAGAAAACTATCAATCAAAGCTAACATCATTAGCAAATGTTTATGAGTTGTGGTATATAGGTCATTAGCAGTTGTTTATCAGGTCTGAGGAACGCTTATCATTAACAGTTGTTTATCAAATGTGGGGAGTACACACATCATTAGTAATTTTTTATTTTTAACTAAATTTGGGGGTCACATGTCATTGTCAAACCATACCACTCAAGTCCTCATATTATTACAGAAAAACAATTTATGTAACTGTTCAGTCACAAAATGGAGGCTTAAAACAAAATGAAGTTACTTATGGCAAGGCAACAAGTTGATTCTTACTATACTTGGTTACATCAGGATAACGTAATTGAAAAGAACTTGAGGTTTCCTTATCATAGCAAAAATTACATTTCTTAGGGCAAATACTGGGCAAAACTTGAAGTTGTTTCTTGTGATTTTGAATTTGGTTTCCTGAGCTACTGACATAAAATTATGTGTGATATGGCTTGTAATTTTATCCACAAACTTAGTTATTAAATTTATAATTTGAGTTGTTAAACATGAAAAACTGTTGAAAGTCTGAGAGCTAAATTCTCTTCTTTTGATTCTTTCCTAAAACTTCTATATGTCT
The DNA here is from genome assembly GCA_028646575.1 of Pseudocheirus occidentalis. Classification (NCBI taxonomy): domain Eukaryota; kingdom Metazoa; phylum Chordata; class Mammalia; order Diprotodontia; family Pseudocheiridae; genus Pseudocheirus; species Pseudocheirus occidentalis. The sequence goes on from CM053598.1 coordinate 170,951,897, forward strand.
ACCAGAATGTGACTGAAAGAGTTTCAGTGACTGAGAGAATCCTAGTTTTGTTTCCCAGAATTATCTATTTTGCCTCATAGATGAAACAAGTTAAAAAGCACAGCAGCCTGCCTGGAAGCTTCAATTTGAGGTTCTTTATAGAAAATGGATCTTAGTGAATTAAAAAAAGATCAAAATACAACTGAGGCAAACTTACTTTGGATTTTATGAGAAACATTTTAGCTTTAAGAAATGTTTATTGATCCCATTTTTGTGATTAAAAAGTTGAATTCCCCTTAACATGGGATTAAAAAGTTGAATTTCCCTTAAGTAAGGACCATCAATAATTTGGCAACCTTTTTGATATTCAGTGGCTCTTAATGTGTGTGTTATTTTGTTCACATGGGATAAACAGACATTTAGATGATTCATAGGAGGGTTCTCTCAAAGGACCATACCAGGCAACTCTTTGGAGACTGATCCTCCAAAATTTGGGGAATAACTTTTGGAGTTGATGCTGCAAATGCCAAATTAAACTGTGAGAAGAGGGATCTTGTTAAATATGAAAATTTTCCTTGTGACAGTGATTCATAAAGATATTAAGATGTTTCTATTTTTCTAGCACTAGAAGGAAATGTTTTGATTTATCAAGATTTTTAAAGATATATGTGTATGTGAATGTATATGTCTATATTTATATCTTTATCTGTCAATATCTGGTAGAATCGTAAAAGTAGTTAACACTTTTTGGTTCAAAGCTGTGTTTTTATCAACATAGGGAATCCCAGGTGAGAGAACTCCCAGCTGGGGAAATTCTATTTATTAAATGTATATAAGCAAGTGTTCTGAAACTTATGGTGTTAGAGAATTGCGAAGGTAGGAAAGGTCAAATGATTGATCTAAGATCTCACAGTCAGTATGTGTCAGAGTAGAGAAATGAATTCAGGTTTTTCTGACTTAGAGGCTGGCTCTTTATTCAATATACCATACTGCCTCACAGTCATCATAACATCTTTATATTACCAAGGATTTTGCATAACTAATTTTGAGTAAAATGTGACAATAACAAATATTACCAACTAAACTGTCTAAACTTTTAACAACTTTTTTTCTGATGACAGAAGTTGAATTATCTTGTGAATCTTTTACTAATTCTTTTTAGTAATTTTTACTCATCTTTTTACTAATGATCATATACATTTCAACTTAACAATTAACAATTGTGCAGAGAATATATTACTGAAAATTTTTTTTACCACCTGTAAGATTATAATGGATGCTTTAGAGATGACAATTTTGTAAAATAAACTATGCAATTGATATATTCAAATGTTTGAAGGCCTGTCATGTGGAAGGGGAATTAGACTTGGATCAGAAAGGGGAACTACGGCACGGTGGAAATGACACTAAAACAGATTCTAATTTGATATGAGAAAGAATTTTCTAACAATTAGAGCTGGCTCTCAATAGATTGGGCTGCCTAATGATACAATGAATTATTCTCCACTACTTAATGTCTTCAAGTAGAGGGTGAACATCCATATATCAGGGAGAATATTGAAGGAATTCCTGCACAGGGGAAGGGATTAGACTAAATTATCTCTGAAGTCACTTCTAACTCTAAGGTTCTTTGATTCTACTCAGTCACTGCAATGCTGGAAGACTAAAGCTTTGTCTTTAAGATATAAAGGCATCTACTTCTCTTAGTCAATTCAGAAAAAAATGGCCTTTGTTTCCACTTTTGAGAGGAAGGAGGAAGGGAGTCATTATATAGGCCAGACTTATAAATGATTAAATTATTTTGCCATAATTTTGATGTCTTATAGAGTCAGCCACTGAGAGAAGTTTATAAAGGCTGGGTCTGAGTCTATTAAAAAACAATAGTAATGATCTGATGGGTGCCTTTGAGAGAATACTTATCGTATTTGTGGTGGGGTTTTGACCTGAAAAAGCAGGAATGGAAGTAAACACAAATATTGACAGAGGATAAAATTCAACAGGGACATGGAAAAGACAATATGATATATCAGTATTTGGAAGCAAAAAAAAAAATCCAAGATGCATTGGTATAATCACAGTGTAACAGTAACTACCTTAGTCTCTAAGGCCTGAAGGTCAGGTATGGTACTTTTCATCCCTTCCCCCAGAGTCCTCCAGTACCCTTAAGAGGGCTTCAGGATGTTTAGCCTGCCATTGGATCAAACCCCACTAATTGTCTTCCCGCAATTTTCAAAGGCCTCTTGCAACACAGTTCTATTTAATTTAGTAGATTAGCTTTTTACAAATGAATATTTACCTCTAAGTTACAATAAGAACAAACATACAAACATTTCCCTAACTTCTGGGAGGGAATAGTCAACCTTACACCACTTAAGTCTCTGGGGATGGGAGGTCAATAGGTTAATAGCTTAATTCAGTTCCTAGTTTATAGTTCCACCAAGTTCCAAGTCCAAAACCCTTCCCTGAGCTTAAGTCCCTGCTTGTTGACCTCTCCAGGGTTCCCTGGTGGACTGGAAACAATTTCCAGTCTGTAATCCTGGCTCCAAGGTTGCTATGGCTTGAGCTCCCAGGTTTGAAATTCCACCCCCAGTACCTATATCTAAAACTGAAAAGCACAAACAAAACTAACTCTAATTCTCAACCCATAATAGGGTCTTTGGTGCTTAAAAGGAGAGGTAGGAGGTAGTTTTTCTTTCTACCCAGATTAGTGCATGGTACTCAAAACTTTGTGTGGACAAGAACTTTATTCTAAATATAGCTGGAAAGAGAGAAACACTGATCCAAACAAGTAGTTTTAAAAATTTAATTCATTCCAACTGTGCAGCCAGTGGAAAGAAGGGAATGAAGAATGTCTTCTCCCGGAATTAGGTCCCTGCCATTTTCTGCCCAGATATAAAAGTGATCTAGGCAGGGGGCTGCTAGGTGGCACAGTGAATAGAGCACCAGCCCTGGAGTCAGGAGGACCTGAGTTCAAATTTGGCCTCAGACACTTAACACAAAATTCCTTTGACCTAACCCCCTCCTTACCTCCAACTTCTTAGTTGAGAACTTTGCCTCATATTTTTAAAAGTTAACTTATTTATTTTTAGTTTTTAATATTTACTTCCATAAGTTTTCAATTTTCTCCTCCTTACCTCTCTCCTCCCTCCCCAAGAAGGCATGCATGTTCTTGAGCATATAGGTTGTACATATACATTCTCATTAAACACATTTTCACATTAGTCATGTTGTGTAGAAGAACCAGAATGAACAGGAGAAAACATGAGAAAGAGCAAAGCAAAACAAAACATAAAAAAAGAAAATAGTGTGTTTCACTCTTCATTCAGATTCCTTCTTTCAGATTCTTCATTCAGATTCCTTCATTCAGATTCTTTCTCTGGATGTGGATGGCATTTTCCACCATGAGTCCTTTGGACTTGTTTGAGGTCCTTGCATTGCTGAGAAAGGCTAAGTCTATCAAAGTCAAATCAGTCATTGCACACTGTGACTGTTACTGTGTACCGTGTTTTCCTGCTTCTCCTCATTTCACTCAGTTCATATAAGTCTTATCAGGCTTTTCTGAAGTCTGCCTGTTTCTATTTCTTATAGCACAATAGTATTCCATTACATTCATATATCACAACTTCTTCAGCCATTCCCCAATTGATGGGCATCCCCTCAATTTCCAGTTCTTGGACACCACAAAAGGAACTGCTATAAATATTTTTGTACATGTGGGTCCTTTTCCCATTTTTATGATCTCTTTTGGATATAGCCCTAGAAGTGGTATTGCTGGATCAAAGGAAATGCACATTTTTATAGCCTTTTGGGCATAGTTCCAAATTGCTCTCCAGAATGGTTGGGTCAGCTTACACCTCCACCAACAATGAATTAGGGCTCCAACTTTTCT
>CM053598.1:170956264-171026264 GCA_028646575.1 Pseudocheirus occidentalis
AATTTTCCTTGAGAATTTCTTGAAGGATGCTTTCCAAGTTCTTTTTTTGGTCATGGCTTTCAGGAAAACCAATAATTTTCAAATTGTTTCTCCTGGATCTATTTTCCAGGTCAGTGGTTTTTTTCAAGGAGATATTTCACATTGCTTTCTATTTTTTCATTTTTTGGTAACTGTTTAATAGTATCTTGGTTTCTCATAAAGTCATTTACTTCCACTTGTTCCACTATAATTCTGAACGAATGATTGTCTTCAGAATGCTTTTGAGATTCTTTTTCCATCTGGCAAATTCGACTTTTTAAGGCATTCTTCTCCTCATTGCCTTTTTGGGTCTCATTTTTCTTGATCTCTCTATACCTTTGACACTATTGGTCACCCTCTCTTCTCTCAAGGTTTTGGAGACCTCACTCTCTCCTGGTTTTCCTACTTATCTGACCCCTTTCTTTGTCTCATTTGCTAGATCCTCTTCAGGTCACGCCCTCCAAAACCATAGGTGCCTTTCAGGGATCAGTCCTAGGCCCTCATCTCTTTACCTTATATACCACTTCATTTGGTGATCTCATCAGCTCCTAAGGATTTAATTACCATATCTATGCTGATAATTCTCAGATCTATCCATCCTGCTCCAAACTTTCTTCTGACCTCCAATCTCACATCACCAACTTTTTTCAGATATCTCAAACTGAATGTCCAGTAGACATCTTAAACTCAATATGCTCAAAAAATGTCATCTTGCCCCCAAACCCTGCCTACTTCCTACCTTCCTTAGGGCAACATCATCAATATCATCCTCTTAGTCCCTCAAGATTGAAACCTAGTAGTTATCACTTTCTCTCACTCCTCTTTCCCCTCAACATATCCAATCTGTTGTCAAGGACTGTCAATGTTACCTTTCCAAAATCTCTCCAAATACACCCCTTTCTCTGCTCTGACACTGCTACCACTGCAGTGCAAGCCCTTATCACCGTATGCTGGGAGTATTGTAATAACCTGCTGGTGGGTCTGTCTGCCTTATGTCTCTTTCCTCTCCAGTTCATCCTCCATTCAATCAGTAAAGTGATTTTTCCTAAAGCAGAGATCTGATCATTTTACCTCCCTCCCCCAACTCAATAAATTCCATTGGCTCCCCTATTGCTTTCAGGATCAAATACAAAATGCTCTGTTTGTTATTCAAAGCCCTTTATAATCTTTTCCCTCTTACCTTTCTGGTCTTCCTAGACCTTACTCCCCACCACATACTCTTCAGTCAAGTGCCTTTTGTCTATTTCATGAACAAGACATGACTGTGGGCATTTTCTCTGACTGTCCTCTATTCCTGGAATACTATCCCTTCTCCACTTTTTCAAATGATGTCTCTGGCTTCTTTTAAGTCCCAACTAAAATTCCTTCTTTTATTGGAAACCTTCCCTCACTTCTCTTAATTCTATCCTTCTCTCTGTTATTTCCCATTTATCCTGTATATAACTAACTTGCTATATCTATATCTATATATATATATCTATATCTATATCTAATCTATATATCTATCTCTATCTCTATCTCTATCTCTATATCTGTTTACAAGTTGTCTTTCCCATTAGATTATAAACTAAGCAAGGTCTTTCTTTTGCTTCTTTTTGTATCCCCAGTGCTTATGACAGAGATGAGCACATGTAGGTGCTTAATAAATGTTTATTTTTTTTGATTGATTGAGTTTGTCCTCTGGTACCTTGCTCCAATCTCTCCTGGTTTGGTATTCCTTTGGCTTTTTGTTGGCTTCCTCCCTACTTGTTGGTGTCTAACTAATATAGTGAGTGACAGAATCAGAATTCAAAGAGCCATGGACAGGCTTGAATAATGACACAGAAACTAACAGGATTAAATTTAATAGGGTTAACTGAAAAGTTCTGCATTATAATTACAAAAAACACATTTGACAAATAAAGCATATGGAGAAATGTATATAAATTCAATTATGATGTCCAGTCATTGAAACTGATATTTTTCCCTGGTCAGATTATATTTGGAATATTATATCCTATTTTGAGACAATGGACAGGGTAGATATGAGCAGACTTACGTATTTCATAAAAGAAATTATGGAGAACTTGAGTGAAATATGTCATTCAAGAAATGTATGAATGAAAATGATGGATGGGTCACATAATGAAAGCAAGAGATTACTATTGCATAGCCCATGTGCTCTGCTGTATCTTTGTGATGTCAAGAATATATTGAATGGAATCTTCTATAGCTAACATGAAGATATGGCCTCAGAGTGGATGTCATTGGAGAGAATACCTACACTGATGAGATCACAGATTCATTTGTTTATCTTGATATTGAGAAAATGGAACTTATTTGGAAGAGAGTCATCAGGGTGAGAAGAGAATTGGAAAAAATACCATACAAATCTTGTTAGAAGAAACTGGCAATATTTAGTCTGGAGAAGAGAAAATTTGGTGATGATTTGTTATTGTCTTCCAATATTTAAAACATGTTATATGGAAAAGGAATGATGTATTTATTGTGTGGTTTTAGAAGGGATCAATAGGACCAACAGGCAGATATTATAGAGTGGTAGATTTTAGTGGGATATAAAAAATCAGAGAGATAACAGACCATGGTCTGATGGATAAATTCCTGGGTATCCAGTTGAAAGACCTTGGTACAAAATCCTGTCTTAGACGCTTGCTAACTTTGTGATCATGAGCTTCTCAGAGTCTGTTCCCTAATCTGTAAAATGGGAAAAATGATACTTTTACATTTGCCTCATAGGCTGGCACTACATAGGACTGAGTTATTAGCATATAAAGTACTTTCTAAGAATTAGAGCTTCTAAAAATAGAATAGATTGCTTTTTGAGGGCAATGTATTTCCTTTAATGGAAATGTTCAGTTGGAGTGTGGAGTTTGAGACGTTTATAAAGAGGGGTTTCACACTTTGAGTGAGGAGTTTGGATAACTTTTGAGTTCCCTTGCAATTCTATAATTCTGTGAGTCTGAGTTATCAGTATCTATCCTTATAACAATTTTTTTGTGTCAGTCAAAACTATTGATGACACTGCCTCAACTTTGTAAATTTATTTTAATGTATCAAGTGTTTCACTTGAATATTTGTTAAACATTGCATAGAAGTTAATATTAATTTTTTGCTTTCAATAATGATCATTCATTTTTACTTTGACAAGAAGCAACCTGTATGTCAAATTTTCACATTTAGTAGCATATTTAATGCCTGACCTTCAATATCCTCCTCCTGCACGTTGAAACATGTCACCATGCATCCGTGTTGTGATCATTCCCTTGCCTCTATAAACCACTCAAGAAAATCAGCCTTATTTAATAGTAACAATATGTATGTGATAATCATTATATAATATATGTGGATAAACATGCTTAGGTAAGTTCTTTGGGAGACTAAATGTCAATGGGTCATGATTTTGCTCTTCCTTCACATCTATATGTATATGTATTTTGCCATAATTAGAGAGAATTTTGAGCTGATGGGCTATTGGCATGGTACTATGGCATTTTCTTTTCAGGTCATTTAGTCTTAGTTTCATTTGTACTGACCTTATACCATGTGTAGCAATTCTGTCTACTTCTTCATAGTTTCATAAATACCTTCAAGAAAGCAAGAAGGATTCCATTCAGTCAGTCAGCCAGTCAACAAATATTTATTGAGCATCTACTATATTCCAAGAGTTATGCTAGCTATGATGTGAGCTATGCTCACAGAGTGATAGTCCGGGCCACTCTTAAGGAACTTACAACCTATTTAGGGGAGACAATATATACATTTTATATATATATATATATATATATATATATATATATATATACATACACACACATATATAAAATAGGTACAAATATATAGAAAGACATACTTTGATGGAGAAGGTTACAAGGAGGTTTTATGAAGAAGTTGGCACTTAACTTGAACCTTGAAAGAAACTAAGGATCCTAAGAGAGGGAGATGAGTGAATACATTCTATGCATAGGAGATAATCAGCACAAAGGCAACAGAGAAAGAAGATAAAATGCTAAGCATGAGAAAAAGTAAGAAGGGCACTTGGGCTGGACTATTGTGTGCATGATGGGAAATAATATGCAGTAAAGCTGGAAAGATAGGCTGGAGTCAGGTTGTGAAGGTTTTGAAACACCAAACAAATTCATATTTAATCTTAGAAGTAATAAGGATTCCATTCAGATGTTGCTTTGATTTCCTCTTCCTTTTCCTTCTCTTCCGCTCTATCTTCTCTCTTCCTCCTTTCTCTTTTTCACCTCTCCACCCTTTCCCCTTTTATACTTTAGGAGAAGATATTCTTCCTTACCTTATTTCTTTAATTGCTGCCTGCATCTCTTTGCTTTCCTTTCCTAATTTTCCACCCTTAATTTATCCTTTTCAAAATAACCTATTCCTACAACCTCTTCCCATATGACTTCCAAGAATTTTTCAAGAATTTCCTTTTAACCCTGATTCTTCTGTTGATTGATTAACTGTATGACCCTGGCTAGATAAGACATCTTTTATCTTTCTTGTTTTTCAGTTGTAAAAGGAGGAATATAGAACTATACGGAACTCATGAAATCCAGCACTCATTTTACAGATGAAAAATCTGAAACTCAGAAAAATGAAGTGACTTACACAAGGTCACATAAATAGAGGTAGAAGCAGGAATTGATTTCAGGGCTTTTCTCCACTTCTCACTACAACAGAAGCTTTTGCTGTCTACATTGTCTACTTCACAGGCTTGTTGTGAGGATCAAAAGAGATAATGTAGGTAAAGTGCTTTGCTCAACCATAACAGGCTATATAAATGCCATCTATTATTAGGAAGGAAACTAGAAAGAACCTTTGCCAGTAGCGAAAAGAGGAAGGCATCTCCTGTTGTTGCAGTCTTCAGAAGCAATATTCCCCTTTCTATGCTTGTCCTCTTTCGCTATCCCTAGGAAAGTCATTCCTCCCATCCTCCCCTGCAGTTAGGACTAAGCATGGGTCACACCTGTGCCCCTCCCTTTCCCGCCTGCTGAGCCATTGAGGGGCATCGCTGGAGGAGGGTCTACAGTCGGGGAGAGCTCCGATGGGGGACCCAAATGCACGGGGACTCCGCCACTTTAAGAGGCTTTTCTCTGGGAAACTCCCATCCTCTCCTTTCGCCTTATGAATGGAAATACTGCTCCCTCCCCCCATCCGGTCGAGTCCATTTCCCTATTTCACTAGGAGCCACTTCTGTCTCCCTCTCCCAGCTTCTCTTTTGGTTTTCTCGCCCACGCCGAGGCGGGCAACCCCAGGGGAACAAGGACAGGAAACCTTCGGCCGCCCAGCAAATCGCATTAATCTCCCCGGGGGCGGTTCCTAAACCTCCCGGGAGTGATTCCAGCATTTGCTGGGCTTTTGGTCCGAATGGTAGCGACAAGGGCGTAGGGGAGGGGGGAAAGAAGGGGAGGGGAGGTGGGAGGGGGGTGGGATGCGTTCATTTCCTGGCCACATAGCTGGCGGAGCGAGGGAGCCCGCAAGACCGAGACATTGGGGGCAAAGCCTTGCCACCTGGGCCACATCATGTCCACCAAAGCGGAGCAGTGTAAGTAGCAGTCGGTCCGGTATTCCTGCTCGGCCTCCGATGGGGAACTAAGGTAGTTGCGGCTGCGATCGCAGCAGGGAGAGAGTCTGGCTTGTTGTTGGGGCGGGCGATGGAGGGGGTGGGGGCAGGGGGGGGCTAGAGGCTGGAGGCTTGAGGTTGCAGGGGGTCGTGGACGACCGCACGGTGCTGTCCACGGTGCTGAAAAAGCAACCTCCAAACCTCTCCTCGAGAGCTATTAGACATTTGCAAAAAAAAAATTTAAAGGAGCAAAATAAAATTAAAATGGGGTCATTCTGGGAAAAAGAGGCCTTGTACCTTGCAAATAAACATTTCAGTATCTCCTGGTGGGGGAAGGGGGTAACGACAAATCAGAGGCGGAGAACTGTCAGTGGCGTCCAAGCCTGCCTGGGCTACTGAGCATGCTCAGCATTTCGCTGCTAGAGCCATAGGGGAGTTTCAGTCTGCAGTTTCCACTCGGGGGTTGCAGTGGTAATGAGGAGAAGAGGGAGGGAGCAGCTGCTAGGCAGAATATTGGGCTCAAATGAGGGATGGGGTGGGGGTGGGTGGTGAATGAACCTCAAAAAACGACTTAAGGGACAAAGAGAAAAGGAGGTGGAAGGGGCACTGAAGAAACTAGTATGAACACTGATCTATTAAGTAATCAGATCTGAATTTCAAGAAGAGTAGGTTTCCTTTGTGAAATAACTCACCATGAAACCCCAGGAAATGTCAAATGGCTTTTAATTGTCGGATGTTGAGTGAAAGACTGGGGACAACGGTTCCCTTCAAAAAAAATTATTGGAGGCAAGGTCATGAACGACTTGGAATCTCCTTAGTGGCAGAAGATACACATAATAGGAATCAAATTAATATTTACTGTGGGTTGATTGATTGAAATGAAAGCTTCCCATTGTGTGCACTTGATGGACTTGGTGACAAACTTTTGACTGGAAATATAAAGCATGACTATAAAGTCAGGCGACTGATTTTTAAAAATAAACATACCTAAACTTATATATACAAATGAGTTTTGTATCTTTGGGAGGCAATAAACTTAGTCCACAGTTGCTTCCCCTGCATAAACATGTCTGTAACTGGTTTTGGAATTGCTCTGAGAGTTAGAGCTCTTTTTTATTAGCTACATAAGAAAATAATTTTATAGTCATACTTTTGGGGCCCAAACAATGCCATCATACAACTGGAACACTTTATTTACCATTGATTCTGAATGACTTTTGGTCATTAAAAAAATCAAATCTACCATTAATATGAAGATTTGTCACCACTGATTATATTAAAAACAATGTTCCTGAATTTCTGAAGGCATTTCTCACAGAGTAGTTAAATGAAGATTTGCACCATCAATGGGATAAGTGTATAGCCTTTTAATGAGGTTATACATCTCACTTTGCACATTCTACTTTGAACTTATAACATTGTGGTTTATTGGAAAGAATATTGGATTTGAAATCAGGGACTTGGTTTTGAGTCCTAGCATTACCCCTAGCGATTCTCAATTTGTAACAATGAAAATACATCCTGCATATCAGATGGGATTCATAACAGTAGCTAAATGACCGTTATGAAGTAGCAGTGAAAATAATTTTATGGTTGGGGGGGGTCACTGCAACATGAGGAACTGTATTAAAGGGTCGTGGCATTAGGAAGGTTGAGAGCCACTGCCGGCTTAAACAGATATTTCTGTGGACTTGCATTAAAAACAAATCTGAATTTGAGTTCTGATCTTTCCATTTTTTTAGCCATGTTTTCAGGGATAATTAATTTCATCTTTTCAAGTATTTGTTTCCAAAGCCATAGAATGATGTACTCTCATAATTGTTAGGAAGGCATTTTGGAAACTATAAAGTGTTATGTGTGGAATTATCTATAAGAGGGGATAATAATACTCTCATTGTTGACCTCACAGAATGTTAAGAGCTAAGTGAGATAATGTATAGCTTTTAAACTATGAAATACCAACAAGTCATGGACCTTGTGGTAGCTCCTTTCATCAGTAACAGGCAAAAACCATCTAACACAGAGAATTGCCTGAAGCTCAGAAAGGTTAAGGAACTTGCCTGTGGTCACTCAGCTAGTATCAGCAGAGGTGGGATTTGAACCCAAATCATCTATCATTCTATCCACAGCACTGCCTTATGCAAACTATGAAGCCTTATAATGATATGCATTGTTATTGGGGCATATTTATTTTCAGTTTGTTTAAAAGATCAGTCACATGACTTTATAGTCATATTTCTTAGATGTAATTTCTGGTCAGATTATTGATGCTTTTTGCCAACGTTCTATACTTTTCTTCTTTCCTCTTCAGTTTTCTTATGTTACCCATATCCTATTTCTTCTCTTTCTCCAAACTTTTAAAAACATGATAGTTGAAATTCATGTACCTAATTTCATTTGTTGTTCAGGAAGTGAACTTTTTATTTTTGCTTTTTTTTTTTGGAGGGCAGTTGGAGTTAAGTGACTTGCCCAAGGTCACATGGCTAGTTTCTGTGTTAAGTGTCTGAGGCCGGATTTGAACTCAGGTATTCCTGACTCCAGGGCTGGTGCTCTATTCACTGTGCCAACTAGCCACCCCAAACTTTTCTTTTAGTAGATAGTTTCCTTTGTTTGCATGGGGGCTGCTTCTAGAGAGGCAAGGGATTCAGCAATATAATGGAGAAAATGCTGAACTAGGATCTCAATTCTAATTCTGTATTCACAACTCTGGGACACGGGCAAGTCACTTAGTTACTCTGTGCCTCTGTTCTTCCATATACAAGGGTGGGAATAGGAAAAAAACAAACTTTTTCTCTTGAAAAGTTTATAAGATGAAGGAGAATGTATTGGCACAAAGGTGCCTAAAGATATGTAGGGGTATCTAGGCATTTTTATATAGACTGGAGAGAAGTTGGGAATGTTTTCCCCCCATTTTGCTATTTCTGTGAATATCTATAATGCAAATGGGGGCGGCTAGGTGGTGCAGTGAATAGAGCACTGGTCATGGAGTCAGGAGGACCTGAGTTCAAATTCAGCCTCAGACACTTAACACTAGCCAATGTGACCATAGGTAAGTCACTTAACTCCAATTGCCCTCCAAAAAAGCAAAAAAAAAAAAAAGTACAATGTAAATGAATAAGTTGGATTTTTTGCATGGCATGGTGAATAAAGATCTACACAAAGAAAAGTAAGCATAGATATTACGTTTTTTTCCTTTTATTTTTAATCTATAACCTCATAGCTAGAGCATGGCCAGAAAAAGAATATATAGCGATTGTGCAATGGGAATTTTACCTGTACCAGAGGGGAGGTGCTTATCAGAGGAGAGGTTATTTTCCTTCATTGGATAGGAGTTACATAATAGTATTTTCCAAGACTTGAAGGGAGAAAATTGAATTTGATATGTGTGATGAAAAAATCCTCAAAAGTTAGATACTTATTATTTACAGTCATAGAATCTCACTTTTGGAAAAGACTTTAAACCTAGCCCATCCTTGAGCAGGAATCCCACAAACAACATATTTGACAGATAATCATGCCCCTATTCTCTGAAGTCATCTTGTAAGTGGAAACCTGAGGTGGTTCATTTTGTTTTTTAATAACTAATAATTAAATGTTTTCCTTTAGATCAAGCCCAAATCTGATCTGTGACATCAATTAAATTTCTTTAGTTCCATCTTCTGGGATCAAGAAAAACAAATCTAATCCCTCTTCCGTAGGACAGCTCTTTGAATACTTGAGGATAGATTTATCTTTCTTCCTCTTCCCTCTTGCCTATTTCTCCTCCTGTCCACATCTACTCTTCTCCACTCTATTCTTTTCAGGAAATAGTTTCTACTCCATGGGTAAAAGTTTCTACTTTATGGAAGGTTGGGGGTGATTTGGGTGAGGCAGTGAGAGGAAGTATCATGCATTTATATAGGATAAGTGGAAAGAACATTGGATTTGAAGGCTGAAGGAAGACCTGAAGTCAAATTCTACCTCTCCTATTTATTATTTGTTCAATATTTGTTCAGCTTACGGCAAATCATTTCATCTCTTCATGTCCCAGTTTCTTTATCTATAAAATGTGGATTTTGGACTAGATAATCTTTAGAGCCCTTTGCAGTGCTAAATCCTAAGAACCCAAACAGATGATGTAATTTATCTTGGAAATATGATGAATGACTTATGCTCAGATGATGACACATAGTTATAAATACTTCAATGCTTCTTACTTAAAAATTTTATGATTTCATCAATGTGGTCACTTCCCCCAAAGGTATCAATTGCAACCACCTATCCATTTATATGTTTTAAAACATGAATTATTGTGGTCAAAAAAATTAATCCCTTTTAACTAGCTTCCAACTAACTCCCTGGTGATGAACCTCTCTGCACTTCACTTCATCCTTCAAGCCATTCTTGCTTGTAAGGGATTGATAGAGCTTGTACCTTGCTGGAATAGCCTTTGAGAACATAAGGTCACCATGTCACAGTGAGACATTTAGAGTAAAACTTAATATTTTTCCACTTACTAGCTATGTGAACTGGTTCAAATTATTCAACTTCACTGAGCCTCAATTTCCTCATTTATAAAATAATAATAGTAATAATTGTTCTATCTTCTCCACAGGGTTGCTATGATAATCAATTAAGATTATGGTTGTAAAGCAGTTTGTAAGTTTTAAATCATTATGTAAATGTAAGAGTTATGATTAATTCTTTTATTTTTATATTGTGGCCTTTTCTCTCTGCTTATGAAACAAGTAAAAATAAAAAGAAGAGGATAGTTTTAGCTAGGGATATAGTCGGTTTGGGGCCTGTACTTATATGTTCAATCTGTTTTCTATGCCATGTGCTAACAGCCCTACCAGAAGGTGAAAGCTTCTTAGCAATTCCCCAGAAGATTGCAAAGATTTACATTTAAAAAAAATTCTTTTCTTCCAATCTTCCATTTTTTTGTTCAGTCATTCAGAGGATATGTCATTGAACTGGTCTTGGCCACTCCTGGTCTGGCCTAGTTTCTAGTATGGGGGACGTTTGGGAGAATGGGGTACTTTTAATCCTTCTTCCTAGGAATTTAAGGTGAGGTGTTTATTTTGGTTCAGACTTTTCTACTATAACCTTTAGGAACCTCTAAAAATATCCTTAGAATCATCCTGTTAATGATTACTTGTTTGTTGAGATAGATTATAAAGTATCATAAAATTTTAAACTCCCAGAGTTGAAAACCATATCCAACCTGTCTGAATAAGAAGTTAAGTCAGCAAATATTTATTAAGTGCCTACAATGTCATTCAATTTTCTTCTTCTTTTTTTTTTGCCAGAATGATGCTGTGCCAATACCATTACTAGGCCTATATCCCCAAATGATCAAAGTAATAGTGAAAGGTCCTATATATACAAAAATATTTATAGCAGTTCTTTTCATAGTAGCAACTGGAACTTGAACTAGAAACAAAGGGAGTGCCCATCAGTTGGAGAAATGGCTAAATATATTATGGCATGTGAATGTAATGGAATAATATTGTGTAGTAAGAAATGGTGAAGGTATGGTTTCAGAGAAACCTGTGAAAACTTATAAGAACGGATATTGAGTAAAATGAGCAGAATCAGGAGATCAATTTGTACTACAGCAGCAACACTGTAAAAATCAAAAATTTTCAAAGACTTTGAACTCTGGTCAATGAAATGTTCAAACATGATTCTAGAGGATTAATGGAGAAGAATGCTATAAACCTTCTGATAGAGGGATGATGGACTAAATATTCAAAATAAGACGCATTATTGGCCATTAATTTTGTTTATCTATGCATGTTGATTACAAGGTTTTGTTTTTTAATTTTGTATTTTTTTAAAGTTCTGGTGGGAAGATAAGAGGGAAAAAATACTGGATACCTGGAAAAAAATGCGATAGGTGATACATTGATTGAATTAAGGAGACTTTTCATTTCCTGAATTTTGTTTTCTCAAAAGAAAATTTGTATTTTTCTCATTTATTCCATCTTTCTCTTTCATTTAAGAAGCAAAATTGGCCTGTTTGGATTATTCTTGATATGATCCTTTAAAATACATTTTGTTTCAGATAATTATCAAGATATAACCTGTGCTACAAAACATAATTTTGTTCTGATTTTGGGGACTTATACTTGAATATCCTGTTACTTTTCCATGGTTTGGGCATGAACCATCAGATAAGAAGTAGTGCATCATCACACCTACCCTGAATCAGGGAGCAAGTGCTTGTGGCACTGAGATGTGTAAAGAGTTTTACTGCTCAGTATTCTAGACCCCTTGAACTTCAAGGGCCACATCATTACATTGGTGTTAGCCATTCTTGATCTGGCTTGGTTTCTGGTATGGGGGACATTCAGGAGAATGGGGTACTTTTGGTCCTTCCTAGGAATTCCAGGTGAGAGATTAATTTTATTTCAGACTTTTCTATCATAAACTTTAGGAACCCCTAAAAATGTTCTTAAAACAATCCTGTTAATTATAGCCTGGATGTTGACATAGATTGGACCAGAATTATAAAATTATAGAATCTTAAGAGTTGAAAGCCTTATTTAACCTATCTGAACATGAAGTTAAATCAACAAGTATTTATTAAGTGCTTATGATGTGTCATTCATTGTGGAAGTGCAAGAATTCCCTCCATAATATCTTCAACAAATGATCATCCAGACATTATCTGAAGACCTTTAGTAATAGAAAACTTTCTTTTTCTTGAGGCATCCTATTTTATTTTTCAACAGAAATGGCACTGCTGGGCAGTTGAATGTCATAGTGAGTATCCTGGATTCTAAACCCTCACCTTTATAGTAGTTCTGACCCTGGAGCCTCCATATGGTATGGGGTATGCTAGGAATACCTCTATTTGCAATGTAGAATCTTTGAATGCAAAATGATCTGCTAACCTGTGCTAATGTAGTATAGAGTTGTTATTTCTTATATTGAGACTTTGGGCAAACCATCATTTAAATAATGTGAAAGAGACTAAAGTGCTAAAGAGCAGGGGTTATATAGAGTCTGATGTTTCCCGTGAATTGAGAGCTAAAAATTCTTCCCGTGAGTTATTTATATAAATCATAGAGTCATAAGATTAGAGTTATCTTAGAGATCCTCTAGTTGATTCTTCTCATTTTATGATGAAGAACTTGAAGACCAGAAAGGTTAAGTGATTTGCCTCAGGGAGTATAAGTAGGAAGTGGCAGAAACAGGTTTCAAAACTAGGTCTTCCAGTTCTGACTTCACTGTTCCAGGTCAAATTTGTAGAAGGTGATTTCATATATAAATATAAACATATGTTTGTAAGTCTAAATAGAACATATATGTATGTATGTAGTCTGTATATATGTGTGTCTAGCTTCTTAGGCTATTTCTCAAAAATAGGCATTTGAATCAATTTGAATACTATTTCACTTTATATGACACTAAAATGGTTTGGTCTCTGGATACTATTTTTATCAGGAATGCTGGATTTATATATTCCTGTAAAACAAAATAGCTCTGATGGTTGGCCATTAGATTTCTTTGAGCTTTCATATCTCAAACACATTTATGACTGAATAGGTAAAAATGACAGGCTTTATTTTCAAGTAACTGCTAAAAAGAAGAGTCTCAAAAAACTTGTGTAATGTTAAAATATATTTTAAGATTGAAAATCAAATTTTAAAAAAGATTAACTTTTTTTTGGAGGGAGAAGGCAGGGCAATTGAGGTTAAGTGACTTGCTCAAGGTCACATGGCTAGTATTATGTTAAGTGTGGCTGGATCTGAACTCAGGTCTTACTGACTCTAGGGCTGGTGCTTTGTTTTCTGTGCTACCTAAGCCACCCCCCAAAAATAAATTTAAAAAGATTATTTTAAGTATACTCTATAGTTTTCAGTTCTTTTTGGGAGAAAATAATTTATGTGCCCAAATTACCCAGATTTGTAGACATAGTTGTAGAATATAGAAAAAACATGTTACATTTGGGTTGGAGTGGTTTTATTTGGAGGCAGCTTTGTCTCATAGAAAAATCATTGGCTTTGGAATTTGGGTTCAAAAGGATTTATATCAATGGGTAGAGGAGATATTCCTAGCTTACATCCCCATACTCTGGGGGCAGAACTACTTTAGTTTAGGGTTTAGTGCCCAGAATGCCCACTCTATCATGGCTTCAAATCCTAGCTCTGCTACTTACTGGGTGTGTTATTTTAGGTAAGTCACTTATTCTTTTGGGCCTCAGTTTCATAATCTGTCAAATGAAGAGAGGCATTATGTCATCACAAGTAACTGGCATCTTGTTCAACTCCTGATAGTTAAAAATGGAAACTCCTTTAAAAACTGAAAATAGAACGGATGTTTAAAACAACAACAACAACAAACCTCTCAGGGTTGCTAACTTTCTATCCTGGAAACCATGAGTACTGTACATTTAGGTTTACAGGAATGAGAGGTTGTTTTCAATGAGCATATGTTAGGTGCACAATATCTGTGAGAAAGGAAAATTCACCTTAGTTTTGAGTCATATTTCAATTTTATTTTAAAAAGTACTCATTTAGTATTTGCAATGCTCAAGACATTGTAGGGGATAAAGGTATAAGTGAGGAAAAATACTACCCTTAGAAAGTTTACAATCTCATGCTAAACAAAGTAATTGAGACACTTTTGATTTAAGAATCTGGAAATTTACTTTTGGAAACTGAAGATAAACTTTAGAATGAGTAGAGAAGAAGGGAATTCATTTCAGCAACATACAGGGTGATAGGTTTAGCGTTGTAAGGAGCCTTAGAATTTGTCTAGACTACCTTCTGTATTTTAGAGTTGAGTTATCTCATAACCAGAGAAGTTAAGGGTCTTGCCTCAGACCATACAACCAGTAAGTCACAGGACAGGGATTAGAATACAAGATTTCTGAGTCCAGACCCCAGACCTAATTTTTCAATTACTAAGCATTTTTTCCTTCAACCCCCTACCCCCTGAAAAAAAAGAAAACAAAATCCTGCTAACAAATAAGTGTAGTCAAATAAAATAAATCCTTGCATAGCCATGTCCGGAAATGGCTCTTATTTTGTATCTTAAACCCATCATTTCTCCATCAGGACATGGGTAGCATGCTTTATCACGGATTCTGGAATTGTGGTTGATCAATATATTCATCAGCGTTCTTAAGTCTTTCAAAGTTACCTTTATATGCTGTTTCTTATTGTATAAATTATTCTCATGGTTCTGCTCACTTCACTTTGTATCAATTTGTATAACTCTTCCTAGGTTTCATTGAAACAATCTCATTTCCCCTTTCTTAAGGCATATAGCATGTAACAGAATATTTGATATACCAGAATTTGTTCAGTTGTGTTTTTAGTTGATGGGTGCCTGCTGCAAAATAGCTTCTACAAATAATTTTGTACATTTGGGTCCTTATTCTCTTTTTTTGATATGCCTGAGGCATAGACTTAGTAAGTGGTATCACTGGATCAGAGTGGGCTGTTTAGAGACTTTTGGAGCCTCTTTGTATGTGAATACAAAATATTACTTCAGGGACTTGTGGATGACTTTTTTTTTTAAACTAGCAAAGATCACAAGTCTTGTTCACTTTAGTAGACGGTCTTCAAGAATTGCTGTGACTGAAAAACATCCAGTGGCCAAACTTTTCCAACTTAGTTTGCCTGATGGTTAGAGGATTAGGTATAGGTTTCATCTCTTAAAGCCCATTAAGCATAGTAAGAAAAAACAGTACTTGCATTCTGTTGGCATAGACTTTCAGGAATCCAGAACCACTTCCATTTCATAAATAAGATACTAAACTAGAATTTTAGTGGAGGCAAAATGTTTATTAGATTAAAATGCATTTAATATAAGAATACTTTTGCCAACCTGCTTTCTTTCTACATTGTAGAAGAGCTAAACATTCCAGTTAGCATTTCTAGCTTATTTCAAACCATAGGCCAGCTCTGTTTTTTGTCCTTCTAAGGCAGAAACCCCAAATAACATATGGCTTACCATGTGGGAGTCTTTTACTTTTAGAGTTGGATCTAAAAATGGAAATTTATCCTACTCTGTTCAGTATCTAATGGTAAAATTCACTTTCATGGATCTCAAGTTATTGGTCTAATCTGTCGTTTTTTCATCCTCATTGCTTAGCACAGTGCCCGGCTCATGGTTGATAATAAATATTTTTGATTGATCAATTTATCTGATTCAATAGTTCAAATTAAAAAAGTTCTTCAGTTTTAGTTCTCTCTATTCTCAAGTAAAGAAGGGGGTCTCAGATTACTCTTCCCCAGACAAGAACTTTCTAGCCAAACTTCAGCAAATTTCAAGAATTCTAACTTGAGACCACTATCCCTTCAAAATGACTTTCACCATCAACTATCTCTGATAATCAACAGCATATATGGATTACAATAAAACTCCACTTTTGGTGAGAACACTAACTGTAAGACAACTTTATTATGAACCAATGTCTACATCCACAGACTCTGGACTGTGTATGGGAAATTCAGTAGTTTTTCCATTGTGCCACATTCAACTGACACTTAAGTATCAGTTATGTGTTGATAAGCACTTTTTTTTTAGAAAGTAAGAATGACAATTTAAACAAGAGATCTCTTCCCTCAATGAGAAATTGATATGTATACAAATAAATGTAATATGAAGTAGAAAGAAATGTGTGTAAGGGAGTACGATGTCATTGAGAGTTTTGAGTAGGAAAGATAATTTTTTTGATAACTTCCATATAGATAAATGTAGTGATTGAAGCAAACTAGTTTCTCATTTTCCTTAAGGGAACATCTCTTCATTGGACTGCCTCTTGACACCAGTGAGGTCATATCCTCTCTTAAACCTTTGTGCTTCTTGGAAAGCTATCTGAAGGTGCTTCTCCAATGCAGCCCAAATTATCATTTTCTCAGTATCTGAGGATTTCTATTATTCTCACAGCAACCCCTGTGGAGATGAGGCCAGTCATCCCAATCAACTGGCATTCACACAGTAGGCAAGCCAGTGTAACTAAAACAGCAAGGCATTCTGAGGGAGACACAGAAGGTAGCTTGTCAAGCAAGTCAAATCACTGCTCTCTGGGCACCACCTCAGATCCAAATGGAGATAGCCCAGGCCCAAGAATCCTAGGAATAGCAGCTCCTCTCAGACCACCTACCCTGCTTCCAGCTCAGATTCTTTTTTTTTTAAATTAAAACAATTTTTTTTAAGGGCAGTTGGGGTTAAGTGACTTGCCTAAGATCTCAGTTTTTTTGTGTGTGTTAAGTGTCTGAGGCCAGATTTGAACTCAGGTACTCCTGACTCCAGAGCCGGTGCTCTATTCACTGTGCCACCTAGCCACCCCTTATAATAGCTTTTTTTTTTTTGGAGGGCATTTGGGGTTAAGTGACTTGCCCAAGGTTACACAGCTAGTTAAGTGTTAAGTGTCTGAGACCAGATTTGAACTCAGGTCCTCCTGACTCCAGGGCCAGTGCTCTATTCACTATGCCACCTAGCCGCCCCTCCAGCCCAGATTCTATAGCCATTCTCCAAGGAATCAGTCCTTATCTTTCAAAAACTACTGGTCATTTCTTGGACTGACAGCAGCCTGGGAAACAGAATTAGATGGCACAGTGTAGTACTTTAATGATTCTAATGGAGATGTTGGCAAGACAGTGATGAAATCCAACCCCATCCTGTACCATGGAGGAAGAGTGACTGGAATAAGCTACCCCAGGCCCTATGACTTTATCCAGGATTGTTTGTTACAGTGTCTCTGCTGTCATTCTTTTATATAAAGCTATACATCAAAAGGCACAGCTAGGTGGTGCAGTGGACAGAGTGCCAGGACCAAAGTTAGGAAGACTCATCTTTAGGAGTTCAAATCTCGCCTCTGACACTTACTAGCTGTGTGACCCAAGGCAAATCATTTAACCCTGTTTGTCTCAAGTTTCCTTATCTGTAAGGAGAAGGAAATGGCGAACGACTACAGTATCTTTGCCAAGGAAACCCTAAATGGGGCCATGAAGAGTTGGATGTGACTGAAACAACTAAAAAACAAAAATACATAAAAAGACCACCTGGGCCATCAAGAATACAGCGGAAGAGCAGAACTTTGCTATGAAAGAAGCTTGAATGGCCCACTAAGATGGTGGTAAAATGTGCTGGAAACATTTGAAGAGGCTCTGAAATTACTTTAGACCCTATAAAGCTTAGAATAATATTGCAAATATAGCTTATGAGAATACCAGATCTACATCATAGGTGTCCTTCATGTTTTCCATCTTAAAGCTATATAAGAGAGAGCATCGATGAAGTATTCATATAGTGGCAGAGCCTGATCTGTATGTATAATGCCCTTGAGGTTGAACCATGGTTGGGGGGTGGGGGAGGAGAGTCAATGTACCTGGCACATAGTAGAAGCTTAAGAAATTCTTATTGGCTGAGTAACTGACAATGTGCATACAGACTAATTGTATGATTTGTAAGACTGTTGAAGGGGATTGTATCTCTTTTAGAAAATAGTATCAAATTTCTGAAACCACAATTGCCAGTAATTCTGGGTCAGTATAGTATTTCTGATAGCTGAAATAAATTGTCTTAAGTAATAGATAATGGGAAAGTAGAAGGACTCTGGTATTGTGGGCTCTATGGCACCCTCCTCAGATTTCCTCAGTATTGCTCCCTAGGCATCTGTCTCCACCCCGAAGAGACAGCTAAGGCCCAAGTTGCAAAAGAACAATGCTAAGGGACAAGCCTGCTTAATAGCTCAGAAGATCGATTCTTACAATAATATCCAAAGAAATAAGTTTCCCCTTTTCAGTGTCTGAATAAAGGGCTCCAACAATATGGAATATGTAGGAATATTTTGACTATGATAAATGAAAGCAAGAAGATTGACTGTTGTCAGGAGATTTGGGTTTGAGGTGGCTAGGTGTATAGCGAACTGGGCTGGGAGTCAGGCAGAACTGATTTCAAATCCTGCTTCAGATACTTGATAGTTGTGTGACACTGAACTAGTCACAACCTCTCTCAGGCTCAGTTTCCTTAACTGTAAAACAAAAGAGGTTGGGATTGATATTTCCTAAAATCTCATTCATCTCGAAATCTACAAGCTTGCTAACATTTATAAGTAGCACTTTATGATTTGCAAAATGCTTTACATATGTTATTTTATTTGATAAAAAAATGTCTTATGATTCTGGCTCCAACACTTATTAGCTGGGTGATCCTGGGCAAATCATAACCAACTGTGGGCTTCCATTCCCTTTGTAAAATGGGGATAATAACACCTGTACTTCTTACCTCATAGAGCTACGTAGAGTAAAAAGCCTTTTAAATCTTAAAGTGCTATGTAAATATGATCCAACGACAATAATATGTCTGTGTCATGAAGGATGGTTTATAATGATAATAATTTTGTTGCTGTTCAGTCATTAAGTTGTATCTAACTCTTTGTGATAGCTGGCTAATTCCTACCAGAAATTACAGAAAGATCATCCTTATGGACCTTGAGTTACTGATCATGTAGATTTCACAAGGAAATGGTAAAAAAAATTATATCACATTGCTGCAGGGTGCAAAAGTTTAGCACTTACCTAGAAGTACATGATCAATTGACCAGAATTATATGCACCAGAAACTTGCCATCCTTCATCAACTAGCAGAAAATGAATTCATATACTATAAATATAAACCCCAAAATAGTTGTGAGAATTCAATAGACAAACTGTACTAGAGTTCCCAGTCAGAGCATCCTTAGAGACAAAGCTGCTACCCACAATTTCCCAGGCAGAACATGAACCCATAGAATTTATGTACACCATTTTAAATAGATGTAGCCATTCTGAACACTAATAACCTTTAAATTATATGAAATGAGAAGCTCTTAAAATATAGAGACCAACTGGACAAAATAAAAGCTGTTCAGGAACAGGACAAAATATATCGTTCCTGTCATTTTATCTGCTACTGGAGTTGTCTTAAAGATGCTTTCATTTGAAAATAAACTCCTATCTCAACATTTTATTTAACTACAAAAGCAATAATTCTATCTACCTGCACAAGAGTCTGCCAAACATTAAACATAAAAGAACAGTAGGAAGATAGTAATTTATTCTAGACTATTCTTATCTGAACTCCATTGAATATAAGATGAGAAGAATGATGATGATGATAAAGAAGAAAAAATTGCTCTTCCCTGGAAGTATTGCTCAGACATTAATAATAGCCATTAATTAGCAATGTCATAGACTCTGGTATAGATTGGGGTGGATGACTTCTGAGCTTCCTTGTAACTCTGAGAACTTGTGATCTTCTGTGGTTAGATACAATTGTAGATCATTTCTGCAAACCTGGTTCCATCCTTAATCTTTAAAAGGACTTGTAAAAGTTGTGAATTTTTTTTTCAGGTTGGCAGTGAAGGTCGTGGGTCCAAGCCCCTATAAAATCCATTTCATCTGCTGGACGTGATCTATAAGCTTTTACAAAAAAATGAAGATATTTTCAAGTCAATCAAGCTTTTCCAAACCTTGTTAGTGGGATGTTGAAATGTAGTGGGGGTCTTATCTAATGCAAAAAGCGTAATTTACTCATGAAGGGTGAGGAAGACCATCTTTCACTTGGTTCCATGATGAATGTGTATCAAGCTGTACACGACCTTCTACCTTCCATGGTTCAACTTGGTATATGCCTAATTTCCCTGTACTCAGTTATATCATCAACGAGAATAGAAAAGGCTTTTGTATCAAGATTACATTTATTGCCATAGTTAATTCCTAGCTTTCAGTTTTTACTTTTTGAGGCAGCTGCTGGGGACTAGAAAGAAGAGAGGAACCCTTTCTGTAAGTTCTCCTTCAACTACCTAGAGAGTATCAGGTTATATATTGTATTCAGTATATAAATTCACCCATACCATAGCATTGTATTAGAAGTAATTCAATGAAGCAATCTCCCCAAGCAGCATCAATTCTGGATCTGAAGGGGCTATGGCCCTGGTAGACGTGGGGTAAGGGAAGGTGGGCAGTGCTCCTTAGGGCACTTATTTAGTGTTTGTATTCCTTCTAACAAAGTCCTACTCTGATAAATCTTTTTGGTGTGGACGGTGGTGTTGGTGGGTTCTTCCTTCTCCTTCATACTAATCCTGAGTAGCCACAAGACTCTTTCTTGGGCTCTTTATTCTATTTCCTCTATGTCCTTTCAGTGACCTCATTAGCTTCCATGGTTTCGTTTTTCATCTTGGTGCAGATGGCATATATGTATATATATGTGTGTATATATATACACATACATATATATAAATATGTGTGTATTCATATGTATCTCTCACCCTAATCTTTCTTCTGAACTTTCACTCTGCTTTACTACCTGTTTGCTAGACATATCTTTACTGGGATGTCTTATAGGCATCTCAAATTTAACTTTTCTAAAACCTAGCTCATTATATTACCACATAAACCTATTTCCTCCAAATTTCCCTGTTTCAGCTGAGGATACTATATTCCATTCACTCAGGTTTGCATTTTCAGAGAAATCATTGAATTTTGCTTCTTTCTCAGAACCATATTCAATTAATCACTGTCTGGTTAATTCTATGTCTCTAACATTTCTTGCATACATTCCCTTCTCCCCATTCACACAGCTACTGTCCTAGTTCAGACCCTCAACATTTTACACCTAAACTATTGCTATAGTTTCCTAATTGATTTACTTGCTTCCATCCTTCTATCCCTCCACATCCTGCACTCTACCATGCTTCAACTGATTTTTTGCATAGCTGTCAAATTGATATTTCTGAAACAGGAATCTGACTGAAGAGGGTGAGAAAAGCTGGGTGTTTGAGGGACCCTATAGATCCCTTCTGGGTTCTAGTCTGGAAAGAATTTCGCAGGACTCAAGCAATCTTGTGAGTCAGGATTGTAAAAGTTTATTGTTACGCTTTACAGTGGGTGGCAGGGGGTGGGGGTGGGAGTGTGTTGTCTTAGGGAGCCTGCAAACTGCAGGAGTCAGGGATACAGATTATAAAGCCATAATATTGCAAATCAGGCATCAATTATGCTAACTAGGTGAGAAAAGGTGGGATTAGGGAGGAGTTAAGGAGTGGTCAGTGCTAAAAGGGACATGCACTTTTCGTATCTACTGCGCAGGCATATTGCCCATAATTCACTGGGAAAAAGTGGGGCTGCATGGAGGTGTGGTTTTTGGCTTGAAATATCATTCAGTCAGCTAATGGTCAATTCTGACTGAGAGGTGTACAGTCTGTTACCCATCAATGTCCTGTTTGAGAAGATGGATGTTGGGAAGCTAGACTAATTGGGGATTCAGGATGTGCCTAATTAGACAGGAGTGCTTATTGTTACCTACAAAAAGGCATTTGATCTGGCTCTTTTCCAACATTTGCATGTATTAAAATCATATACCATTTCTTAAAAGCTAAAACAACACCTCCATCCACACCAGTTCAGGGCAATGAAGGATTCATAGGTGCAGCTGACCACAAGAACAAGGGAGCTATACATTTCTCTAAGCTAAAGTGATTGTTTATAGATGGTTGGGTGAAAGATTCATATGTATAGCTTGTTATTGTACCAAGCAGGGATAAACAGTTCATGAATTGTAGCTAGGCAGAGTGCTGGCTTAGGGAAGAGGCAGAGTTAATGCTTTTAGGCTGGGGGAAGTGTGATTTTACAACTTGATTTCACAGGCTCATATTACAAACATAGGTGCCCGAACACAAGTGTGATTTTACAAATTGAAGTTACAACTAGATGTTATAAGGATAGGCACCCCAACACCCCATCATGACCATGTCATTATAATACTCAAAAAATTAGTGGCTCTCTATTGCCTCTAGGATAAAAACTTATAGAACATGTTCTTAGCCTGGCATTTAAAGCCCACCTCTCCATATGGCACCCCATACCTTTTTAGTCTTATTTCTTATAGTTCCTTTTTACCCATGTGAAAAAAATGAGTGGGAAGTGGTACTCTACCTTGGGGTGGGATGGAGAGAGTTGGAAAGTAAACTGTGCTTTTTGTTCTTGCCAAAGATGCCTGGAAATCGGGCCTCTTCTTCCTTTGTCCTCAGTTAATAGCATTGGAAAATTTGTTATCAGTGAGATTATTGCTTCCAAATAAAATGTCTGTGTATAAATTCTCAGCTTGTTCAAGCAAATATCAAAGCCTGTCCCACATTAGTGACTCCAAAATGTCCTTTTTAGGCCAGTTGTTTGACATCGATAAATAGGAAATGAAACAGATATTAATACAAATCATCACCATTTCTGGAGGAAACTTAACTGATATAAATCAATCTCCACAAGGAGAAATCTGAAAGAGCCTAAGAACTGCCTCAATTAGCAAACACTTGATCTTGCTAAGCTGAGAGCTGTGGTATCTAAGGGCAACATACAGTTTAGAATATAATCTCCATTGTAAAATTCTTTGGAGAAGAATGGTGGAAGATTATGAGCATTATCACCTCATAAAACAGCAAGAAACAGAAGGGGAAAGACAGTTCAGAGGAAGCTTGGCAAGAGAACCAGCTAAGCAAAATCATCCCAAAGGTATTTAAGAATGAAACTGTAGGAAGGCAAGGAACAGACAAAATTCTAGAAAGATTTCTCTTAACAAATCTTTTCTCTGTCAAATGATATGGTGTCATTGAATTTGGACTCTAATGTCACGGTTCCTGATAAGCCGCAAGAAAAATTAGTAATTATACTAAATTAAGGATGGGAAAAGAAGCTAGACTAGATTACAAACACATCTATATATGTATATACATATGTGGCTTATGATAGAAGGGATGCATTTTTGAGGGTGTTGAGTAATTGATTCTCAAGATACTTTAAAGAGAGGAGGATACCAAACACTTGAAAGAAATATAAGACCGTATTATTTTTAAAAAGTAACCAAGAAAATATTGATAACTACCAATTAATGTGTCTACTTTCCTGTTTCTTTAAAATTTTTGTTGGAATCATCTCTGGATACAGTGAAGACATCCTTGATGAATGATCTCCATATGCACAAAGGGTATACTTGATGAAGAGAAAGTATGGGAGCAGGGAAGCTTTTACAAATTATGCCCTACAGCAAAGCATACCTTTACAGTCACACAATTGATTAAAAGCAGTGGGATCCTGTAGATCTTATTGTTACCTACAAAAAGATCTTATTGTTACCTACAGAAAGGCATTTGATCTGGCAGAGAAAAATGCCCTCTTAATATCTCTTTTCCAACTTATGCATGTATTAAAATCATATACCATTCCTTAAAAGCTAAAACAACATAGAGAACTATCAGATAATGCTCAGATTATTACAGTCAAGGGGAGTGTAATACAGGGAGAGGTTTCCAGTATCTTGGAAGATGTCCTGTACAGAGTCAAAATGGAAAATGCTTTTTTTATAGATAGTGAAATATTTTAGATGCTTCCATTTATGGGATATTTTGCTGATTGTGTCAAGCCCTGGAACATCACAGAACATTCTAAATGATATCTGTAATCACTCGAAAGAGTCTGGCCTAGTACATATAGGAAAAAAAAATAAGGGGATGATGGATATTGTTTGGATTATGATATTCAGTTGGATGAACAGACAATAGAGAGTGTGCTTATATCTGTACCTATATTTTGAATAAATATCATGAATAGATAATGATCTGGGACTGAACTAACATGGAGCATGAGTGGAGGCTAGTTTGCCTTTGGGAGATTTTGCAGTGTTTTTAATGAACCCAATATTCGGTTCATCCATCTCTCCATTCAGGAAGCATTTATTAAGCTTCTATTATATACCAAGTACTATACTAGGTGATGGGAATACAAAGGCAAAAATAAAACCATCTCTGCCCTCAAGGACTCTCTATTATATCGAAGAGTAGAGGCATATACATAGAAAATGAAATAAAAATATTTTTTCTGGAGGGAAGGTACTAGCAAGTAGAGGAATAGGGAGATCAGGATATATTTGAGCTGTGCTTTGAAGGAATGTAGGAATGCTAAGAGGTTCTGGTGAAGAGGGAATGCATTCTTTTTTGAAATTTATTTGTTTTTGTTTTTTGGCGGGGGGAAGGCAGGGCAATTGGGGTTAAGTGACTTGCCCAAGCCTAGTAAGTTTTAAGTGTCTGAGGTCGGATTTGAACTCAGGTTCTCCTGACTCCAGGGCTGGTGCTCTATTCACTGCACCACCTAGCTACCCTACATATTGTATTTTCAATGAAGAATTAAACAAGACAAGTAAAGTTAAAGATATCATCAGGGGACATGTGCCCTGAAAAGGAAGATGGTTAGTCTTGTAGTGAGAGTGATAAGTCATGGAAGGCTCATGTTCTTAGCTAGTATCTATGTAAATGTCAAGAGATCTAGGGAAAGATGATCAGCATTGTGGGTAGACTCCCTGTGTAGGAGTTATGGGAAGACTGGCCCAAAAGTTGGAAGATAAAAAAGCATGATTTTGTTTGAACAAGTATCTACCCCAATGAGATCACAGATCCATCTAAGTATCTCCTTCAACACCTAATGTGGTGTTTTGCACATTACTGTAGGTTCTTAATGGAAATTCATTGAAGTTGATATTTGTTCAATCAAAATTTGAATAATGGGGCATGTGTCTCTTCCCTTCTTAGTCCTTGTTTTCAGCTTCAATTATGGGGGGAAATTGGTCATGCAGGGGAAACAAGTCTTTACTTCACAGCCTATTTATCTCTTAGGTTTTCCTGCACTGAAACTCATTAAGGTTCTCACTTTTTTTCTGGACTAATATGCTTGTCAACATCAATAACCAAGTAATGGGTCTAGTTACTTCATTACTCAATCAATAAAAAATATTTTAAGGACTTTAAAAAAGTACTTCCAATGTTCCGGGTTCTTAGTTAAGTGTTAGGGATACAAAGGAAAATAGAAAATAATTCCTGCTCTCAAGAAACTTATATTGTAATAGGAGAGACAAAATGTCTATAAAGAGATACATGTAAGATACGGACTGAGTAGATGGAAAGTACTTTTTGAGCAGAAGATGATAACAGCTGTAGGAGCCAGAACTTGAACACAGGTCTTCTGACTATGTCTAGAGCTACTATTGCAGCATAGCTACCTCTCCAAATATGTAGGTATGATCCCAGCAGTTTTTACGTATTTTCCAGGAAGCAGGTTACTGCATTCTACTTTAGTGGAGAGACCATTGGACTGGCACTGAATAAGAAAAGCATTTATTAAATGCTTATATAAGCCAGCTCTTTCTGTTGGTCCCAGCTATGACACTAATTAGCTCCATGACCTTGAGTGTGTTAAATGACTTTTATGTACCCCAGTTTCTCTTTCTGTGAAATGGGTATATAAATCTTTCCTGCTTTTTGTCCCTTTTGGAATTTTGTGAATGTTAATGGGTAAAAGCCAAAATTGCCACATCTATGAGGGAGAGATTGGTGCAAAGTACAAGTAGAAGAGAAAATAAAAGATGAAATATTTGGAGGTCAGCTTAGAGTAGAAAAAGTAAGAATGTATATAGTACAGTATTTTAGACCTAAAGAAAAAGTGGGATAGTAAACAAACATAATATTTGGCCTTGAATTCTTTCCTAGGAAAAATGGATAGAAATTATAGGATGGTTTTGTTGTAAGGAAAACTTCCCAATAATTAAAGCTTTCCAAAAGTAGAAAGGGCTTCCTTGGTAGGTGATGAGTTCTTATCACTGGAAGTCTTTAAAGTAGAGACTACAAAATCACCTCTTGTCAGGGATTTTGCTGTATTAGATTATCTCTGAATTCATTATTGACTCTGAGATTCTGTGATTCTGGGGTAAGTTGAAGATGTAGAACAAGAGGGAATAAAACTAAGAGAAAGCAGCATTTACATGCGTGTGTGTGTGTGTGTGTGTGTGTATGTAAGAACTCAAAAGGATTAAAAAGTGAGGGCCTAGCACCACTGCATTGTTGATGGACTTGTGACTCGGTATTAAACATTCTAGAAAGCAATTTAGAAATTACACATCTAAAGTAATTAAAATGTCCATATCTTTTGACCCTGAGATTTCACTCCTAAGCATATACCACAAGGAGGCCATTCCCAAAAGAAAAGGCTCCATATATACCAAAATATTAAAACAGCACTTTTTGGAGTAGCAAAAAAATAGAAACAAAACGGATGGAGGTTGGCTAAAGAAATTGTGATACATGAATATAATGGAGTATTATTGTGCCTTAAAAATGACAAACATGATGAATTCAGAGAAGTATAGAAAGACTATCATGAACTGATATAAAGTGAGCTAAGTTGAGCTGGAAAACCAAATTATATGATTACAACAATGTAATCAGAAGAATGAGAGTCTGCCGAATCTTCTTTAGCTGTGGACCAACAAAATGATGCAGGGTGTAGGTTCATCAGTAAACACTTTATTGTCCTTCAAAAGAAAAGAGCATTTTATATAACACTTTAATATGAAAAGCACTTTAGTATTAAATGAGAAGATTGCATTTATTACTTCATTTGATTCTCACAACATCTTGGTGAGGTAGGAGTTATTATTAAGTGCATTTTATAGATGAGTAACGTGAGACTCAGAGAGTGCAAATGTCTTGCAGTTGTCTATACTGTTTGTCATTTCTCTCATGAGCCCCCACATAGTGGGCCAGGAAAAGTAGGTACACTTCTTTGTTTTTTTCTGTTGCCTCTAGGCCTTCATTACATCACTATCACTCAGTGACTATTTCCTGCTTTGAAGGGTACTTCAACTGTCTAGGTTGCCATGTCTAGATTATTTTTTTCCTGTCATCTTCCAAACTTCAGGTCACTTCCCTCCTTTCTTTCTCAGAGAATTCAGTACATTGTCTTCCTTTCTTTTACATCCTTTGCCTTTAGGTTTGGCTATTTCAGTTTATGGGGGGTCATCTTGTCCTCTGTATTTATTTTCTTCCATGACCTCCTTCTCTACTCTGCTTTAGTTACCTCAAAGAGGGTAGTCATACCTTTGACTTTATCATCAACCTAAACTATTTCATCTCAGTGATCTTGAACTCTTTATTCTTCCTCTCACCAGACTTGTGTTTTTCCATTTTCTTGATCACCCCGTGCCTCCTTAATTAGTTCTTCACTACAGCTTCCACTCCATCTGTCTCTTCTTGTTTTTCCAGTTAATCACAAGGTGACACAGTGGGTAGAGTACAAGATTAGGAGTGAGGAATACCTGAGTTAGAATTCTGCTTCAGAAACTTACTATGTGACTCTGAGCAAGTCACTTAACCTCTCATAGGGTCTTACACATCTAAAGTAATTAAAATGTCCATATCTTTTGACCCAGAGATTTCACTCCTAAGCATATACCACAAGGAGGCCATTCTCAAAAAAAAGGCTCCATATATACCAAAATATTAAAACAGCACTTTTTGTCGTAGCAAAGAAATGGAAACAAAATGGATGTTTTGTTTCCTCATCTATAAAAGGGAACAATAATAGCATCTACCTCATAGGGCTGTTGTGTGGGTCAAATAAGTTAACATATGTAAAATACTATACAAATCTTAAAGTGCTATATAAATTCTAGTTATTCATTATTATAATCACTCTCCTGGTCTCTCTCCCACCCCTTCCTTCTGATCTGGCTTCACTTTCTTCTCTTCAGTCTTAACCCAATAATTAACCAGTTCAACAAAGTGCTGTTCTCCACTCTTGAGTTCCTTGCTCCATAGCCTTCTACCATTCATGCCCTGCCAGTCCTCACCTCTTGATCACCTTTTATGTGCTTTCTCTGCCCTTGAAACAAATATAATGAAGGAAATTGTATCATTGTGCAAACTAGTTTGGCTTATTATATCTATATCTATATCATCTATCTATCTATCTATCTATCTATCTATCTATCTATCTATCTATCTATCTATCTATATTCTTGTTATATAACCTCAACTGGACCCTTAGTAATGCATGATATGTCTTTTATTCATTTTCAGTTTTCTCCATCATAATGTTATTTGTTTAGAATTTCTGTCCAGAAGCTGCCAATGCCTTTCCCAATCCCTCTTTCTTAGATGATTGTGCCTCTTATTTAACTAAGAAAAACAATAACATCTGTAATTTCCCTTTTCTCTCTTATTCCTATTTACATCTTCACTCATCTTATCTTTTGCTCCAGTCTGAAAAAATGTGGTAATTGTTCTCCTTGCTGGGGTTAACTAATGCCTCTACTTTTGCCCCCTTCTGACCTTCTATTTCCTTCTTCTTCAGGAGTCTGACCTCTCAGTCACTTTCATTTTGCTTTTTCATTTTTTATATTTCCCTTATGCTACAAACATACTCAGATCTTTCCATTCTTAAGAAAAACACTTTAAATTGAATTTATGATCTTTTCAATTTATTACCATAGGTATCTCCTCTCTTTCCCTGTCAAATATTTAGAGAGATTAGTTTTACAGACTCTACCTTGATTGACCGCTTCACCTCTTCCCCCTCGATCCCTTGTACAACCCTGTTGAAACTGTTCTCTCCGAGCAATGTCCCCTCAATTCCAAATTCCATTTTTCTTTGTCTTTTATTTATCTTCAATATCCTTGACCTTTTTATAGAATTCTGAACACACGGACCACGTTGGATACCCTATCTTCCTTTGGTGTCTGTGAAACTGCTTTTTCCTGGTTCTCCAGACCTTTCACTTGTTTGATTACTCCTCAGACTCTTTTGCTCATCCATCATCTATTTTCTACTTCATAATTGTAGATCCCCCTGAGGCTCTGTCCTGGATTACATTCTTTTATCTTTCTGAGATTTTTTTTCTCAATAACCTCATTTACTCCCATGGTTTCAGTGATCATTTGTTCATAAGGTCATAGATCCAGAGCTGGAAAAGACCTAAAAAATCATATGGTCAAAGTCTCTCATTTTACAGATAAAGAAAATGAGACCCAGGTGTTTTTCAAATCTATGTGTCAAGCCTTAATCTGTCTCCTGAATTCCATTTACCTTCTAGATATTTCTACTTTGGCTTTGCTGCTCACACCTCAAACTCAACATTTCCAAAACCATGCTTGTTGTTTCCCCTTTTATTTAACCTCTTCCTCTTCTAAGTCTTCCTATTTCTGTTAAGGCTACCAATAGCTTTCTAGTCAGATAGATTTGTAACCTCAGAGTCATCTTTAACTTTTCCCTCTCCATTTATCCATGTCCAGTCAGTTCTTATCTTATCTACACAATGTCTTTCATTTCTCTCTTCTTAACCCTGTGTACAATGCCACAACCCTATTTCAGACCTTCATGAATATTCCCCTCAGCTACTGCAGTATCATCCTAAATTGTCTTTGTGCTTCTAGACTCACCTCTTTCCAATATATTTTTCATGTAGCTTCCAAAAAAAATCTCCCTATGATATTGGTCTGTTTATGTCTAAACCTTTATGTTCAAAAACTCTCAGTGGCTCCCATATAAGTTCCTTAGCTTATTATTTAGGACACTCTCCAACTTGGCTGTGACCAACCTCATTTTAAATTTTCAACTTTGTTTTAAATTACTCCCATCCTCTAGGCATCTAATGGAGCAAATGTATAGTATTATATATTGGAGTTCCTTAAGAACTTGGTTAATAAATTAAGGAAAGATACATGAATATGGGAAAGACCTTTGGTTTTGTCAAAATAAGGAACATACGGTATAGGAACTCCTTTTACCAATGCAGATGGCAGTGGGCCTATGACTTAGTAGATAAGTCCTAGGGAACTGTCTAAGGTACATAAAAGTGAAGGAAATTGATTAGGATCATCTTTTTTTCTTCCTTCCTTCCTTCCTTCCTTCCTTCCTTCCTTCCTTCCTTCCTTCCTTCCTTCCTTCCTTCCTTCCTTCCTTCCTTCCTTTATTTATTTTTTGCTTTTTGGAGGGCAGTTGGGGGTTAAGTGACTTGCCCAAGGTCACACAGCTAGTTTTTGTGTTAAGTGTCTGAGGCCGGATTTGAACTCAGGTACTCCTGACTCCAGGGCCGGTGCTCTACTCACTGCGCCACCTAGCCACCTCCCCTTCATTTATTTTTAAAGACAGTATTTCATGAATTTTATATCATGAACCTCATGGGGTAGTGAGTCCAAGGGTGACACTGCAGTTTCATATGGTTCAATAAAACACAGTGTGATATGAGATGGATGTGCACTGAAAATCCCCCTTTATCAGCTATATTCTAAAGGGCTAGAGGAACATCCTTCCCTTTTGGTATGTGACCTGATGCTTATTAGTCTTCATCTCCATTTTTCCAGTTTTTCTCCTGGACTTCCAACTCTATTCTATTCCCATCATAAAGAGAGGCAGGAATATTGTGCATAATATAATTAATTGCTTCTGTAATCTCATGATATTAGATGAAACCATATTACAATGGGGTGATAATTTCCATATAAGTGGACAATCAGAAGCTTTATGATAGACTTTGGTGATAATACTTGCTGTTCTTTACACACACACACACACACACACACACAGCATTCCATTTTTCATTTCCATGTCTTTTCCCAGGAGGTCATTCCTGCTGGAAATGCATTTCTTCATCTCCTCTGCCTTAAGACTCTCTAGATTTCATTAAATTCACCTCGAGTGACAGTTTCTCTAAGCAGTCTTTCCTGATCCCATAGCTGCTAGTGTTGATCTCCTGCAATTATTTGTATTTATTTTCTATATAGTTTGTATTTACTTATGTGTATATGATTCCTCTGATAGAATGTAAGCTCTTTGAGGACAGGGATAGTTTCATTTTTAAAAAAAATCTTTGAATCCACAGGATCTAGAACATATCTGGCATGTAAGACATTTAATAAATGATTGTTGATTGATTCACTGATTGATTAATGGCATTAATACAAAATGACTTTAACTAGGTCGACTTTATGCAGGATATACTTGTAAAAAACTTGCTTAATGTCAAAATATGAGATTGACTTTAGCAACAAGGCATAACCACAATGATAGTATGATAATAATAATGGCTAACATTAATGTGGCATTGTAAAGTTTTTCAAAACACTTTATTTATCTTTTCTTATTTGAAACACCTAAAATATAAGAAACTACATATTGTATATTTGAGAAAAGAGGGAGCCCTCCTTTAATCTGAATGAAAGATGATGACTAATACAGCAGAAATGGGGTCAATGTAATTTAGAGAGGCTATGTGGAATAAAGAAAGAAAGGAGAGTCTTAGAGCAAGGAGGCCTAGGTTTGAATTGTACCTGTGATAACTTCCTACCTGTGTGACATTGGGCAGTTCACTAAACCTCCCTTCACCTTAGTTTCTTCATCTGTGAAATGAGTGGGTTGTATTAGATAGCCTCTATCTTTAGTAGAAGGGCACTAGAACTGGACATTAGGGTGCTGGTCTCAATTCTTCTGCTTACAAACTGAAACCTGGGGAAAATAACTACCCAGCTAGGCCTTAGCTTTCTTTTGTGTCAAATGAGAAGGTTAAATTAGACAACCTCTGAAGTCCCTATCTGAGGGCAGATAGGTGGCTCAATGGATAGAGTGCCAGACCTGGAGTCAGGAAGACTTATCCTCCTGTGTTCAAATTTGGCCTTACACACTTGCTAGGTGCGTGATCCTGGGCAAATCATTTAACCCTGTTTGCCTCATTTTTTTCATCTGTAAAATGATCTGGAGAAGGAAATAGCAAATCTTGCCAAGAAAACCCCAAATGGGGTCATGAAAAGTTGGATATGACTGAAAACAGCTGAACAACATAAATAAAAGGTCCCTTCCAGAATGAACACTTTGTTTGGTGTATATATAAAATTCACTTAGTTCAAGGGGAAAAAGTCAGAACCCTGCACTTCAGACAATACAAACAGAAATTACAAGCAGACAAAAAATACAGACAGAGAAAATAACACAATTCAATGTACCAATAGACCAGGCTTCTAGCTGTCTGACCATTACATACATACATAGTTATCAGAGAGAGAAACGCCAACATGTGGGTTTTCAAAGCTGGGGGGCTCAATGGAGGCCACCCAGAGGCTCATCTAACCACATAACATAACTCTTCCCATAAATGAGCCCCAAAGAAAAACCTCACCTTAGAGTGTATATGACCCTTCATCAGGGTCAGAGGACATCACAACTTTCGTGACCCACTGTCTAATTACAGAGTAATAAAAGGTGTGGGCCTTCTTGAAAAACAAGCCTTCCCCTTCCCCCCATCAAACCCTTCCTATTGGGTTCCACTTGAGGCCCATTAAGGGGCAGGGAAGATCTTAAAATTACCTTACCTTTACAAATATCTCTTCCAGTTCTGATGTCCTATGATTTTTATAGAGGATATAATTTTGCCTTTTTTTTAAAAAAAAGAATTTTTTGTCTTTGCACAGTGCTTTTGGGTAAACCAAATAACTTTTAAGTAAAACATCTATAAAGATAAATGTAATATCAGAAGTAAACTTGTCTACTTATTTCAGGACAGAAGTGCTGTACAAGCCCGAGATTTTATGGTGATTGGCAGCCTTTGACTATTTTTCTATGAAGATTCCCCCAACGACGTAATTCATATAGTCTAAATAGAAAAAAGAAAATATGACTAATGTTTTTCCCTCCCTCAGAACTCAGAAGTAGTGTTAATGTCAGAAGCAGTCAGAAATTGCCACTTCCTGGGTGCCTTTGAGTAAAAATCTATCACTTCTACATCCATTAAATTTCAGTAAGAGTATGGGATTAGTGAAGAGAGCATTGGATTGGAACTCTTGTGTTCTAGACCTGCTGTACCATTCAATAGCAGTGTAAACCCAGGCAAGTCACTCTTCTGTCTAGGCCTTAAATTATCCTTTCTATAAAATGAGGGTATTGGACAAAGTGCTTTCTTTAAAGTCCTCTACAGGTCTAAAATTCTACGATTATCCTATTCCCTTTGTGTATCATCAATATCTTGATCTTTTCTGGCTTGCTTGAGTAATTTTGACTAGAATTCATTTAGAGCTAATTTTCATTACTATTAGGAACAATCAGCAGGACCTTGTCTCTCCTGGATTTGATACTAAAGAGATGTCTTATGTTGACTGCTGATAGTGACAGTCACACCACCTAATGGTCTCTCTCAGTAGCCTCAGAGACATATGACTGAGAAGGACAAATGGACACTAATTGAGCTCTGTGGAAGAGGATACCAAAGAGAAGTTGACCATCATGGCTCCTTGGGATGTGTCAACGAGGAATGACTAGAACTGGTCCAGTCACTGCAGCCAGGTCAAACAGTCAGGTCAGGAGTATGGACAATGTTGGTGACTCCAGGTAGGTCTAGGAGAATGGAGACCCTATCCAAGCCCCAGTATTCTAGTCCTTAGAAGGTCTGGGCAGCCAAACTCAGAAAGGTATTAGCAACTCTTAAGTTCCTTAAGGAAAATGAGATTAATTTTTAAAATTACTGCAGTCACTAGTTTATTATTTTACTTGTAAGGTTCAAACTAATCACCTTTTAACGTAATTTAACAGTGTGGCTATATGCCAAGTACAATACCATTATATATTGTTGAAGTAAAGATTTCCTGGTTATGTGATAGGCATTTTAAAATTTGAATTTATGCCAATGCACAATACCCTGTTGCTGGAGAATGGGCATTATCTGAAAGAGTTTTCAGTTCTCATTTTCAACTTTACTTGACTGGGATGTAAAGGAACCAGAACCAGAACCACAATATTTTCTGAGAATAGAAAGGTTTCTTTGTTCTATTCCATTTTTGCTTTGCCAATAATGAGCTATCTAGGGAGGAAGTGTTATCAAGAGTCCCTTCACCTTCTTGAACTTCAGTTTTTTCATCCATAAAATGGAACAATAATACCTATAGTATCTGATTTACAGGATTACTACAATTTTACGAATTGCAGTGTACTGTAGAAATTTAGGCTATTCCTATTATTATGAATGTCTCGTTAGAAGAACAAAATAAAAGATGGATAGTTTGGAATTTCTATAAGATATATTACTGGTGTGTTGGCCACAAGCAAACATAAGTTATTGGAATGTTGTTGTCATTGTTTCTATTATGAATTTTAATCAGAGATTTTGGTAGAGAATTAAGATATGATTTTCTTAGAGTTTTAATTAAAGTCATACTTGTGAATGATGACTAAAACAAAATGAAACTCTTAGGAACAATACATACTACAAAATCCTTCTTGTCTTGTTTTGTTTTGTTGTAGTTGCTTCCAAGATCCGTCACCTGCAGGAATATCATAACCGGGTCCTCCACAACATTTATCCTGTACCTTCGGGGACTGACATCGCAAACACCTTGAAATACTTTTCTCAGACCTTGTTAAGGTAAGCTTTAAATCATCTTCTTCCTCTAAGAAGTAGTAGACAGTATTTTGGAATTTATTAGGACCTAATGTTTGATTGACCTAAAGATTTTAACAGACATTAAACTTTTCACTGCTCTGCCAGAAGAGTCGGGACTCAATTTCTCTAAAATAGATAATGTCAGATCATAGACATCAATTTAGAATGATGGCTATCCAGCTACTGCCCAATTTGCTATTTTAAGCTCCTTTTCAAGTGTCTGATTAAAAGTAATAAAGGTTATAAACTTTATGCCAAAAGATGGTTGGATTAAACTGAGAATAGACATTGTTTTAACTTAATGTCAAGTAATACTTTGGTCTGAAGACAAATCCCTCTATTGTTAATACTTAGTAGGACTTAGATATATTATTAGGGTTTCCTTCCTCCTGAACAGAGAGCAATGATGCCGTGATAATAATTTTTGCACATCTGTGGTGCACTTCATTTGATAAAAGTATTTTAGAATTAGTTATTTAAAATCCTTAAGGAACAAGGAAAAAGTAAAGAGAAGTTTAGGTCCTATTTTTCATTGTCAGCTTTTATGATAAGGTGAAGAAAGTCAAGGTCCATCTACTTCATAGCAATGATCAAGGTGGCCAGGTAGGCAAATGGGCCACAATGGCTCAAAAAATTCAGTTCATTGTTTGGGTCAATAATGTTCCTACTCTGATGCCTTGTTGTGGGAGCACCTGTGGTGTTGAGCAGGGGGGTCAAATGTGTGTCAACAGGTGTCAAGCCTGAAGGTCACACATAGCTACAATACTCCCAAGTGCATTCCCCTGAATGAGATTAAAATGTAATTGAGAAATACTTAACAAAATAAATAGAAATATATGAAAATATAGATAATGCTAATATTTGGTTTTTCTAAGCCAGTATGTGGCTATAAGGGTTCTTATGTATAGTTTACTGACCCACCTCCCTTTCTATTTGCGTTTGACACCATTGGTGTAGTGGAAAGGGTACACAACGTGAATTCAGAGGACCTGGATTTGAATTCAGACTCTGCTACTTGGACTAGTTACTTCCCTCTTTGGGCCTCAATCTCCTCATCTGTAAAAGGAGGGATTTAGATGATATCTGAGATTCCTTTAATCTCCAAAACCATAGTTTTCACTTGGGTTCTTGAAAATGGTACCAGAGGAACATAAACAGACAGTTCTGAATTGTAAAGAACTCAGGTATGGGTCTAAGAAATAGATTGTGACATTCCTCTCCTTAAGACCTTCTTATCTGTGATTATGGACCTCACACTTGTACACCCTTCTGTAAACTGGGTGTCCAAATTAAATGATCTTTTATTACCCCTTTAATCACTAATACTGGTCCAATTTCTATTATTGCAAGAGATTGCATGGTGAAAATTTTGCAATTCGAAGAACCTGACCATATTTTTTGAACAATATGGTCCTTGTGTCTTTGAGGTCAGGGTTTTCAAAATGAAACTTTGATCATTTCCCTTAATCCCAGATTATGAAAGTACACAAGGTAAAATTGCAAGATCCTTCATTTTAGCCAGAGATACAGTTAATACAATGGTATACTTGCAGGCATTTCCCTTTGATTTCAGTAAAAGCTTTGCACAGATGTCTCAAGACCAAAATGGGCAGAGATGCTAAACTCCATTTATCAAAATCACATCAGGAAAGGATTCTTTAATATTTCCAAAGAACCATAATTTACCAGTGTGGCATTCCCTCTACTGGTTTAGAGTTTAATTCCTTGCTTTAATATAGTGGCTTGCAACAATTTTTGTGTGTGTTAAATATCCCTGTTGTGGTCATCTGAAACCTATGGATCCCTTCTTAGAATGCTCTTTAAATCTATAAAATAAAATATATAGAATTTCAAAGGACTCCAATTATATTGAAATATAATGATAAAAATATGAAAAAGAAAATCCATATTAAGTTCACAGACCCCAGGTTAAGAAACCCCTGCTTTAATAAATGGCCTTTACAAGTTACACAGATCAAAAACTACTAACTTGTGGACAGTATTGTGATAAGCCTTTTTGAACTTAGCTAGGTTGACCCTCAAATTTACAGACACATGATCCATCACCAAGACCATACTCAAAACCTTCCCAGCTTGGTAGAACCTGTGAGAGCTTGTGTTTCTGCTGGCATATTTGTCAAGAACCCATTTGTCAAGAACCTCTACACCATGATGAGGCATCAAAATAGGACTTTAGAAGAAAAACCAAGAAAGGCAACATCATAATGTTACCATATTCATGGAAAAGAAATTGAGGAGAGTCCTTATATGTTTACTCAGTCCATGATACATTTCTATTCAATCCAACAAATTTATTCATTGCCTTACTCTGTGTAAACCCCTATGCCGGACATTGTCTGGGATACCATGAAGAATATCATCTTATCCCTGTCCTTCTTGAGAAGCTTGTAATTTTACTTCATGTTAAAAACATGCCTTAGCCATTTTTTCCCACATCTAGGTTCTCTTTGAGTGGGATTGCCCTTTCCCCAGTTTGAAATTTTAAAGTTTTCTGGCCTTTCTCAAAACTGCAAACTCTTAGATCCCTTAGCAGCAGTCTTTGCTCTAGTGCCATTCAGGCTGACAAGTGGATATAAAGTTGTTTTGTTTTTTAAATGGAATCAAAGTTGAACTGATCGATGCTAAATTTTAGAGACTTTAAAATAATTTAAAAAGTGGGTTCCATCCTCAGCCCAGAGTTCTCTATTGCAATCAACAAATATGGTGAAGACAAGGAGATCTGGTGTGTTAATACGTATACTTTTCAGTTATTTAGCTCCAGAACCTAGATTAATCAAGTAAATTCTATTCACCATTTAGAATGAATTCAGATGTCAAACTTGCAAACTCATGGGAAACTTTGGACAAATTAATTTTCTTTACTATGAATATGTGAAGGCAAATTCTCATCTTCCCCAATACTCCTTCAGAGGTTCTCTCTTATCATGGAATTTTTCTGAACATGGAAGGGACCTAACATGGTGGTATAGAAAGGATACTTTCTAGGGGTTCCAAGACCTGGTTTTTAATATCAGCTCTGCCACTAAGGAGCTGTGGGCCTTGGATAAGTCACTTCCTTTTGGGATCCTTGTTTACTCATTTGGAAAATAAGAAAGTTGGCCTGGATAATTTCTAAGTCCCTTCTAACTCTAATATATTCTAATTCTGAGTGTTATAAAAGGAGAATCTCTTATGGGTTGAAAAGGAAGGGTGAAAATTTGACTGCTAAACTTAACTCTTCTGAGCAGGGCATTCCTAGCATTCTTTGTGATTTAATGTCTAGTGTATATTTTTTAGCAAGAATTGCAGATAGGGGAAATGGTTTTGTCATTCCCGAATTGCAACATTTGGTTGGGAAAAATACTTTTATTTTTTGAAAAAACTTCACAAAACATCATAAAATCACCATAAATGATGCATTACACATTTATTCATTAGCTCTTAAGTTTCTCCACAAGTGAAAGCATTTCCTTACATTAATACATGAATAGTAATTAAAGACGGGTTTCATGGATTACTCATTATCAGCCTTTTCCTCCTACCCTCACCTGAAAATTGAATCTAAAGGCAGTGAGGGGGCTGCTCTGCTATCAGATTTATAGCCCAGATGTTAATGCTGACATCCTTCCCGCCCTTCAAGTGTGCAGCTGTTACTGAAAGTGCCGCACATAAGGAAGCAAAAATAGCAAAGTGGAATTCAGAAAGTGGAATTTGACTTGTGATATTTTAACTAACGGATCAAACATTTCTTGGGAAAAGGTTTTCTTATATTCATGTTTTAAGAAGCATAATAGTACTCATTTTAAAAACATTATAATATTTTTCCCCCTCCAAGAAAAGTTTGATTGGGGCACAGGGCTTTACCTAAGGGACTGCTTTTATTTCATTATATTGGACGAATTTTACCTGAAATGAGAAGTGCTGGTCTGTTTGTACCATTTCTAAAAGAATCCTATCCAAAAGTTAGTAATTTGGGGATAATCTAATAATTCCCTGAATTTTGAGAAATAACATATCTGACTCTTCTCCTGTTTGATTCTATGGGCATTTTCAGTGGAATGCAGACTCATGTGCAAAACATTGTGCTAATAGGACTTTAGAAATAATTTTGGAGCACATAAAAATGTAATTAGTGGGGATAGGTATCAATTCCAGCTGGGGCCCAGGAGTCTTGGAAGGGGTATTTCCTTTTAATGCTCCAATGTGGTTACGGCCTTGGCCCAGATAGAATCCTACAGGATGAGATCTCATTTTCTGAGGGCTGGCCTTCTCAAGAGTACATTTAAAGGTGATATTTTCAGTAGAGATCTGTTGTTGCAAGAGAGCTCAAAGACTGGGGGATAATTTGATGCCACTCCCAAAAGATCTAGATGGACAGATGTGACAGGAATTTTATTACCGGCACATTTTTCATTGTGAACTGTTAGACACAGCAATCAAAAGTCAAGCAAATAAAAAAAATCACACCAAGAATTCAGCACTCTGATTACTTAAAAACAAACCACATCCACTCTTAGGTTATTTATTGTTAAGAAATATTTTGTAACTATTCTGAAAGTATTTTCTATTATTATCAATTGTTTTGCACTGGACATTGGGTAACAGAAGCCAAAGGAAACTGAGAGGTAAATAAGGCACATGGAAAACCATGTAGTCATTTATTGTAGATTGTGACCTATCAGTAAAAGGGAAGAAGAATAAATGAATAGCTGACATAGCAAGCATGCCTGATACTAACCAACTTGTCACAGAACTGTCCATTTGTACATGTAACAGCCAATCACTATGAAATTTAGTTCTGTGTAATGACTATAGAATAAGGGTAGATTAAGTTTACTTTCTATAATGAAACATGGATAAAAATAAGTGCTTTCTGCTTTCATATTTGTTAAGCTTATATGCTTACTATAGAAATGCACTGTATAAGCTCAAAGTATATCACTCTTATTTTTATAGTTATATTGCCTATTTATTGTCTCTTTTTCTGTTAAATAGTATAATCTACTTTGTAAGCAAATAAAACCCTAACAAATCCCCAAGTTTTTAAGCAGCAATTTCTTTTTTTTAAAAAATTAATAACTTTTTTAGCTGCAGTAATTTTTACTAAAATGTCTTTTAAAATGTCCAAGCTAAAAGCAAGCAAATTCATTTTTAGTTATTGATTTTGATTCCCTCTAAACTTTTTAATTTTCTAAATTATCTTTCCTCTAATTTATAGTGAGTTTTGTTGAATAATACCGTAAGTAGCATCAGTAACGAATGGGAGCATACTGTATGATGTGCAGCTATATAACAGGTGTTGCTTGCTTAACCCTTAGAATTTTGAAGGTAAATATTTAACAAAGCAGTGTTTGTATTCATAAGAGAAGATGTTTCCTTCCCCAACATGCAAAATTTAAACACACACATAAACAACCATTATCATTAGCTCACAAACATATGCTACAGATCATCAACTATATATTATTTTATAGCTTTTCCAAATGTAGCTTAGTTAAGCATTTTAGAAATATATATTATTTCTAAATCCATGTGCCTGTTTAAACTCATTATCTCAAATGATACTGACAGAATGTCATGAAACAGTATCATAAAACACATACAGACATTATTTTGATGAAATAAACATGTGATTTTTAAGACTTTCTTAACAAACGCACATGTTTATTCTTTGCTAAAACATGTTTCTGGAAGTGCCATGCCTATATTTTGCATGTTGTAATTGACTTGATCTAGATAGTAATGCAGAAAATGCCCTTTCAAAGTACCTTTGTATTACCAAACAAAACCCTTGCCAATCTGATAGTCTTTTTCTTCTTTTAGAAAACCACCCCTTCACCAAATTGCTGAACTGTAAAACATGGGTCTGGCACTGAAACATGAAACATGCATTTTTATATTTTTGCTCCTTATTAACCAGATAACACATGAGATGCAATGCAAATTA
Source organism: Pseudocheirus occidentalis (assembly GCA_028646575.1). Classification (NCBI taxonomy): domain Eukaryota; kingdom Metazoa; phylum Chordata; class Mammalia; order Diprotodontia; family Pseudocheiridae; genus Pseudocheirus; species Pseudocheirus occidentalis. The sequence goes on from CM053598.1 coordinate 170,997,019, forward strand.
TCACCAAGTCCAACCTTAATTTCTTAGTATCTCTAAGCATGAAGTATATGGCCGGTTACTAGATTTGTAGACACTGCCTTTGTAGCAATTGCATCTTATGTGGGGCAATATCTGGTGTTTTATTATTTGTTTTATAGTGTCATTTCAATGTAATGTGCTGTTCTTTGTGTCTTTGTTGTCTCTATTTTTTCTTTGTCCCCCCAACAGCATTTTGTCCCGCACAGGGAAGAAGGAAAGCCAAGATGCCTCCAATTTGACAGTGCCCATGACCATGTGTCTTTTTCCTGTGCCATTCCCACTCACCCCATCTCTAAGACCACAGGTCAGTTCCATCAACCCTACTGTTACTCGCTCCCTCCTTTACAGCGTCCTGCGAGATGCTCCATCTGAACGTGGCCAGCAAAGTCGTGATGCTCAATTATCAGATTACCCTTCATTGGACTATCAAGGCCTTTACGTGACTTTGGTGACTCTGCTGGAGCTCATTCCATTACTACAGCATGGTCAACATGGTAAGCACCTATCCTGATTATTATAATGCATTCAGATGAATGAGTATTAAATGCCTCTGCTATTTGGTGGTAGGGTGATGGGGAGGTATGTGACAGAGATTGTTTTTTATTTATGAATCACCTTTGGGGTAACATGTTTCTAAAGCCTGTTTACAGTGAAACTTTTTTTTATGGTATCCCCCATTCTACTATTTTAAAAAATGTATGCTGTTGACATTCTTATACCTACTTTCTAAGCCAACCTGAATTTCACAGGGAGAGTTTTAAGATCAGATTCCTTTCAGCTAGAAAGTGACTTATTTTGAAGCAATCAGAGATGGAATGTTTATTGAATATTGACTTATAGAGATAAAAATTTACACTTACTTCAATGAATCAGTGAACTAGGAGTCAAGAGACTTGGGCTCTTTCCCCCTGAATAACTGTAACTTTGGACATTCTTATAACCTTTTTTTTTTTTTACTTCTGTAAAATAAGGGAGTAAAAGTAGGACAGTGGTATCAAACTCAAATAGAAACATTCCTGAGGGCCGCATATTGACTTAGAAAGTCACAAATTAATGTTATCTATATTGTATCATATTTTTATTTATATTAAAAAAGCATTTCCAATTGCATTTTAATCCTGTTTGGCCACACTCATGCTATGTACCATAGGCTATGAGTTTCATGCTTCTGGACTCAATTATCTCTAAGCTGCCACATAGTTGATATGATTCCAAGAACCCTTCTTGACCTAACATTGTGTGTTTGTGACTATGAATATTGACTTTAAAGCATTTTGGCCACAAATTTGATCAGCAGTGTTCTAGAGTGTTCTAGAATGGTCGTCAAGAGTTATAGGCTCTTTTCTTGATTCTTCTTCTTGGATAATGTGATTTTAGACCTTACAGTTTTCTTAACCCCCTTAACCTTTCTGAGGTTCATTTCCCTCACCTGTAAAGGGGGTATTACTACTATTTAGCCTCCTAAACTAACAGGGATCTTGGGAGAATTCATTGGATAATGTATTCAATAAATTACTCTGATATTTTTGGAGAAAGGCAGTATATAAATAGAGGGTTTCCAACAGTTATAGCTTTAATGATTTTATTCTTGAAAGCCTGATAAAGAATTTTCACTGTTCAGTGGTTCTCAACTTTCCTAATGCTGCGACCCTTTAATACAGCTCCTCATGTTGTCATGACCCCCAGCCATAAAATTATTTTCATTACTACTTCATAACTGTAATTTTGCTGCTGTTATGAATTATAATGTAAATATTTGATATGCAGGATGTATTTTCAGTGTTACAATTTGAACATAACCCACAGGTTGAGAACTGCTGGTATAGATGAATGAGAGTATTTTTCAGGTGTCTAATCATGCATTCCTAATGAAACATTTTAATAGTCTGTTTTATGTTTTTCCATAGTATATTTAGTGCATTATTTTTAAAAACTGAATTGAATTTGTAATAATGATTTGGTTGTTGAATATTGCTGGTCCTTTGGGAGGGTATGGTGTGACTATAATCCAGGTGGTGTATTGATATACAGATGATCTACAAAATAGATTAAAATTCAGAGTTGAACAAAGATGTGTTACATGTCAGAAACTGGTAAAATTGTTCATCTTTTTTATTTGCTTAAAATTATCAGTTGATCCAAATTGTTTTCTGAGATCAAGTGAATGGAAAATAGGTTTTTATTTCAAAACATAAATTTAATTCAATCCATTTTTGTTGAAATCTTATAAAACAGACAAAAGGTATAATGGACATATTCTAGCTCTGGTTGTATTGGCCTTTTAGTTTTGGCTCCATCATTATCAATTTGGCCTTGGCAAGTATCTTTAAATTTCTGTTCTCAGTTTTCTCATCCCAGTCATCTAAGGTTCTTCCCAATTTTTAACCGATGATGATTTAAAGCAATATATTCACAGCTTAAACTAGAGCCTTCTTGAACAGAAAGCTCTGAAAGATTACTATGATAGTGCCAGTGATGGCATGTCTTTTCACTGTTTCAATATTGAACTAATACTGCATGGTTCCAGAGTGGCCCATGCTGCTGCTACTAGGGCTATTTGGTCATTAAAAGTCTTCTGTATTGGGGGCATTTTTTTTTCTCCTCTTCTTTTTCATTGACTGGAATTACTTACGAGACAATCTTTTTTGAATGGTTTACCCTGGAATTTCCCCTCTGATGAATTATTAATCCTTGGCCTTTAGTTTGTTCAAAATACAGGAATAAATCTTCACTGTCCTTCAGGACCAGTGTAGCATGAATAATATGAATAGATGTGCTGCCACTTAGAATGATGTGTGGAATTTGAATGAAGAATCTGAAATTAAATAACATAGCATTCATTAAGCTCTTTGGTGTGTTGGGAGTAATGGTATAGTGAAAATATACTGAAAGAGAATAGAAGTCCTGGCTTGGCCACGGAACTACTATGGAACCTTGATCATAGGATGTCTAAATTAAGAGGCCATTAGTTCAAGCCTTATACGTACAGTAATTCCTCCTACGTATCCTTAATAAGTAGTTTTTATCTGAAGACTTTGAGTGGTGGGAAGCATTCGAAGCCACTCATTCCACTTTTTGGAGCAATGGGCAAGTCAGTTCACTTCTCTGGACCTGAATTGCCTCATCTGTAAAGTGAGGTAGTCGGGCTAGTTAATATCTTAAGATCCCTTCTGGCAATGACATTCTGCAATGCTTTGACCCAAGAATAAGGGTGTTCATTGTAATAAATTACAACTCAGGTCAATTGTACTCTGCCTGTTCAATTCAAAGAGACGTTTTAATAGTCTGCTCTATGTCTTTGTTTTAAAGTTGTTTCATTTTACTCTTTGATGTCCACTTGCTGTTTTTTTTTGCATTAGAAAAGTTAAAAGAAGACAGACAACTTTAGGTTCATCTTCAGAGGTAGAAGGATTTAGAAACAGAGACTGCAGGTTCACAAGAAGTCAGCTGAGTAGCAGTTTAGGGCAGGGAGAGGGAACAGTCCTGGGAGTCAGGTCATGTCCAGTGAAATCAATAGATACTTGTTTACTATATGCCAGGCACTAGGCTAAGCACAAGGATACAAAGAAAGGCAAAACCTCATAATCCTAATGGCAGATGTAACATGCAATTAACCATATGCATACAATATAAATGCAGATAAAAGGTAATCTCAGAGAGAGGGTGACATATAATTGTTCTGGCCCCTCAGCACGAGGCAAGGCACTTCTTTTTGGTCCCATTTTCCTCAAATGTAAGATGAAGGGACTGAATTAGATCTAAAAGATCCTTGTTTGCTCTAACATTTTGTTGTACTATGATTCTAAGATTATGTCAGATGATGGGCCAACTTGGAATAATATTTGATAGAGTGAAATCACAGGATAACTAAATATTATTTTCCCTTTCCCTACCCACTAAAGTACAGTGTTATTAAAGTGAGTCCATAATAATGAATTCCAAAGTAAACTAGAAATGACTTTTAAATTATCTACTCACTATTTTGCGTTATTTTTAACAGTATTTCCACTCCAAGCACAAGTAGTTAAGTATTTAAGGGAATGCAATGTTAATGTCTGTTCTTTTCTTTCTTGGATTTTATGGCACCTGAGTTTCAGTTTTGGAGGCAGTGATCATGAGATACAATTTTTCATGTTATGTGGCATGATTGGATAGATATTGTAGTTCCCTGTTGTTATCAGATTGGTAAAAATACTAGGAGGCAAGTCATATAACATTTCTGAGTCTGTCATCTTACTTAAAATATACTGGAGATAAGAGTGATACAGCAATTTAAAGATTCATTATTACATAGGAAGTGATTTGAAAAGATTAAAGCAAGGAGCAGCATGAATACCAAGTGTTCTTACAATCAATCAGTCAGTCAATCAGTAAGCATTTACTAAACACTTATTGCATGTCAGGCTCTGTGCTGGGCAATGGGAACATAAAGAATGAAACAATTCCTACTCTCAAGGAGTAATATATTATATCATATTATTATATTTATTCACTTAACAGACACTTATTAAGTACTCATTATTTGCCAAGCATTGTACTAGGGAGGCACTGAGGAAGGTCCAATAAGAATAATCCCTGCATCTAAGGAGCTTGCAATCGAATGGGAGTATGTGATGTGTATAGAAATAAGTATTAAACAAAAAGAACGTGACAAGTGCCTAAGAAAAATGCAAATAAAATGCTATTTGAATTCCAAGGAGAGAAAGATCATTTCTGTCTTGGGGAATCAGGGAAGGCTTCATGGAAAAAAAATTATTATCTTGAGCTGGCCTTCAAATAATGATTAGAATTTCAATGTCATTGAATAGCATTATATATACATATATTAATTCAACAAACATTTATTGGATGTCTACTACAGTATAGCAATAGATTATGCAATTTTCAATTGAGTTCCCAATGGCTTGGGAGAAATAGTGACATTTATTTAGTCAGTTCATAAAACTGCAGACCCAAAAGCTAGTATATTTTATTGGCTACAAACTTAGTAACTAATTTCTTCTTCTTCTTCTTCTTCTTCTTTTTTTTGCAGATCTTGGACAGTCAATATTTTATACAACAACATGTTTGCTACCCTTTCTTAATGATGACATTCTGAGTACTTTGCCCTACACAATGATATCAACATTAGCTACCTTTCCTCCGTTTCTACACAAGGATATTATTGAATATCTTAGCACATCTTTTCTACCCATGGCTATATGTAAGTTCAAGTTCTTTCGTAGTCTGATATTATCACATTTTGCAGGGATATGAAATACACTAACATATACTATTAATGAAAATTATATTTGATGTCATTGATAATAGAATTTCAGAAATTATATTATAGAGTTACTTCACAGACTGGTTATAATTTAAAGACATATTTTAACCTGAATATTATTGTGGTAAAGATCAAGTGAAAGAATGAATTTTTGTGGATTCATACTTTATCCTTATGTTGGAAGGAAAAATAAAACATTGTAGAGCACAGATTATTAAAAAATTCCCATTTTATAGATGATGAAAACTTTCTCTCATAAAAATGGAAGCATGTATACCTTCTGAGATACAATTATTCTTACCTTTTGTACCTAAAGGAAATATACTATGGTGTAGAACATGCTAGTTTAAAGTTAGGTGATCTGGATTTTGGTCCTACTTCTAATTTGGTTTGTGATCTTCAATTCAAGATTAAATCATAAAATTTGAGTCTGCTTGTTCATCTGCAAAATGGAGACTAAGAATATGTATATTGCCTATCTCATAGAGATATTATGATGATAAAAGTAAAGGTTAGATGTAAGAACTGTTTGGAAAAATTTAAAGTGTTGATCCAGATACAAAGTATAGTCATAATTGTGGCATTAAATTGAAGTGTGTTTCACTGCTAAGGGGTTAATCTTGCAAGCCCTTTCAGAGCATGGGCATGAAAAGAAAACAAGATTTTAGGTCTCAATGGTTTTCAAAATGGCAACTTCTCTCTATATTTTTAAAAGCCTGGAAATTGATTATCATTTAGCTTCACCAGATAACTTTCTTCTCACAGGAAATATGTTTATTGGCTGACCCAAATTCAATCCTTAGGGGAAAAAATAATTTTTCATCATCGTATTACCTACCTCTTTAGAAACTTCTGCCTGGTTAGTAATTGGTGGCTATGTATAAGTATGTTCTATACCAAACCATAATAACACTTGGAAACTAGATATTTATTCTACTCGTTATTTTAATGTGCTCAGGTTGCTTTCTATATATGTATATACACATGATTTCATAAGTATATATGTATATATATATATACACATATATATATATACATATATATACACACACACATCTGCATTTTTCACAAATTTACAAGCCCAAAGAGCTGGAAGGGACTAAAAAGTCATCTAATCTATTTTTTCCCCCTGAACCAAGATCTCTTTGATTTTTGAGTTTCACATATTGGTTAACAAAAGGTTGTATTTCAAGTTATGGAGTGTTCATTTTCTTGTAATTTAAGTTTAAAAAGTTTGCTTTTGCTTAAATTATCCAGAGAATTGAGAAATTATCAGCTTGATTGCCTATACTATTCAAAACAAAACAAAAACAAAATGGGGTGGCTGGGTGGTGCAGTGAATAGAGCGCCAGCCATGGAGTCAGGAGGACCTGAGTTCAAATATGCCCTCAGACACTTAACACTTATTAGCTGTGTGATCTTGGGCAAGTTGCTTAACCCCAGTTACCTTCCAAAAAGCAACCCCCAAACCCCCAAATTTATAACTGACATGGTAACTTACAATTTCATTCTATGTGGTATATATAGTATTATGACAGCATTATATGTTGATGTAAAAATTAGGAGGGCTTATGAAGAATGACTGAGAGGCTCCCACAAGGAAGAATTTATTTCATGAAAGTTGGATAATGACCTGTCATTTTTGTTTGTAAATTTACTTCTTTATCTATTGAAACTGTTTCATTAAGAAACTAATCAAGAAGGGCTTCAGGTCATGTCATACTTGAAAGCACTGAGAATATTTAGTGTGGATAGGAGAAGACTCAGGGACAGCATGATAGCCATCTTCAAGAATTTGAGCACAAGAATTTGACCACAAAATGAAGCAGAACCTATCTGGCTTACACGCTCCCTCTTTTGATGTTTCTGAATATAGAACGTGCTCCAAAATATAGAGCCATACACAGAATGCTGGAGCCAGGAGGGAGCTTAGAAAGCAAATTCAAACTTCTTATTTTAGAAATGGGGTAAAGTTAGACACGAAGAGAAAATGATATTGGGTCTTATATTTTCAAAATGGCAACTTCCTTCTATATTTTTAAAAGCCTGGAAATTGATTATCATTTAGCTTCACCTGGTAACCTTCTTCTCATAGAAAACATGTTTATTGGCAAACCCAAATTCAATCCTTAGAAAAAATCATTTTTCATCGTTGTGTTATTTATCTCATTTGAAACTGCAGCCTGGTTAGTAGTTGGTGACTATGTATAAACATAATCTATACCAATTCATAATAACATTTGGTAAGTAGGTATTTATTCTACTCATTATTTTAATGCTATCTGGAAGGATTAAACTGTTCTGTTTTTCTCTAGAAGACAAATCTAAGTTGAATGGATGGAAGTTAAAAAGAAACAAATTTAGACTTTGTTTACATTAGTAAAGGGAGAGAGAAATCTGAGGAAATTATCCAGTTAGTTCTGGTCTAAATACATTTTACATGAAATATCCTGATAAGGCAAAATGTTTTTTAAAAACATCAATTTTGTACCTAATTGTTTTACTCTCTAATCTGTTGTGCTCATCTAGCATTTTGTAGGCTGACCCTTAGAACTTATTAAATGCATGAGCTTATTAAAGGCATTTCTGCTGTTAGAGGTAGATAAGTGAATTTTAATGGAGAATGATTCCAACAGGGCAGGAAATAGTTTACAGTGGCCTACTATAGATGTGGAAGAGCTGATCCAGATACCTGAATTTTAATCTTAGCTTAAGACTGGATCCTGCTGTTTGCTGTGTGATGTTTGCAGGTCACTTTCAGCGCCTCTGTAATTCAAGATCCTCAGCTGTAAACAGAAGGGGTTAGATTAGACCACCATCCTGGTATGATAAAAAGAGGATTGGTTTTAGAGCCAGAATACCCAAATTCAAATTTTATCTACGCCGCTTCATATCTCTGAGATCCTAAGCAAGTTGCTCTTCCTTGGACCTCAATTCCTTCAGATATAAAGTGAGGGGATTGGATCAGTTGACCATTAAGATCACATTCAGCTCTAGAAAAAGTAGTGTAATAGAAGAGTAGGGGGAGGGGTAGGCAGTGCAGTAGATAGACCGCTGGCCCTGTAGTCAAGAAGACAGCTTCCGGAGTTGAAATCTGGCCTCAGACACTAAGTAGCTGTGTGGCCCTGGGCAAGTCACTTAACTCTGTTTGCCTCAGTTTCCTCATCTATAAAATGAGTTGGAGAAGGAAATAGAAAAACACTCCAGTATCTGTGGCAATAAAACCCCAAATGGGGTCACAAAGTGTTGGATGTGACTGAAAAACAACAAATAGAAATGTTAACTGATCTGGTTTCAAATCTCATCTCTGTGATCTTGAAGTAGTCACTAATCCTCAGAATTCTGGTTTTCCCATCTGTCAAATAGCGATACTTGCACCACTTACCTTACATGGTTGTTGTGAGGAAAGTATTTTATTAGTCTTTAAAAGCCATCTAAAAGTGAGCTGCTGCTATCTGGTATTAGCTGCGTGATTCTGCACAAGTCATCTCATTTCTCTGGGTTTGCATTATTCTGTCTGTAAAATGAGGAACTAGAAAATATTTAAGATTCCTTCTGGCTCCCAAACTCCATGGTGATATCTTGATTTTATTAACTTATCTGTAAAAAACTTGTCTACACATAGCTTTCCCTTTTCCTATAATTAAGATTTGGTTCTCCACATCAATAGTACACATATCTATGTGATTCAAAGATCCTTCTATAGATCTAACTGAAGTAGTTTGACAATTGGTATTTATTCCATTGGTTTTTAAGATCTTTGAAAATGTTCTCTTGAGCCATTGATAGAGTCAAACTGTGAGGAGCTGACTTCTCATACATCTATCACATTTGCTGTTTTGTATCCCAGGCAGGTATACAAAGACTCAGACAAAAGGGGAAAAAGGAATCCTACAACAGAAATTCTACTAGAATTGGAGATTGGGATTGAGGTCAGGAGAGTGGAGGGTGGGGTAATGAAGGCAAATGTGTGCCCAATAGAAATTTGGACAGAAACAAGACATTAGTGTTTTATTTTTTTAATGAATTTTTTGAGACCAAAGGCAGCGAGAGGAAATATGGAACAGTGACAAGAGCTCTGGATTAGAATTAATAATGGAGATAATAGCTCCCATTTCTGTAGCACTTTAGGCATATAAGAAGGTAGGCAAAGGACCAGAGGACAAAGGGCTTGCCTATGATACCGAGAGACAGCATAATGTACAAGAAAGAGCCTTTGTATTAGAAATAAAAGATAAAGACTCATGTCCCAAATCTGAAACTTACTACCTGTGTTTATTAGCTGCTACTTACTAGCTGTGAAGGTAACCAAGTTGTTTATTTTCTGTAAACCTCAGTTCTCTCATTTGTAAAATGAAGATGTGAAGTAACATGGCATAGTGGATAGAGGGCTGACCTTGGAGACGGAGATCAGGATTTAAGTCTTATACTTGATAGATAATAGCTGTGTTACTACAGATACGTCTTTTACCTTCTCAATGCCCAAGTCAATTCTCTTAAGATTGTAAATTACAGAGCAGTTGGCTAGATTGGCACTGACTAGTGCCAATCTGAACCAGTAGGGGCAGTTTATATCAGGATAAAGTCATAGATCTACCCGTCTTCCTGAATGGGTGATTATACAATGTTGTTTCTTGATGGAATTATTTGAGGTTTATTGCTTTGCAAACTTTAGAGCTCTACAGAAATGTGAGCCTTGGTTATATATCTGATCTTGAACTCTGAGTAATCTTGGCCATAGCACTCCTCCATCTCTCTGGGCTTTACCCCATTTCTAAAATGAGAAATTTGAATTTGCTTTCTAAACTCCCTCTTGGCTCTAGCATTCTGTGTTTGACTCTATAATTTGGAGCAGGTTCTATATTCAGAAATCTCAACAGAGAAAGGACTTAAGCCAGATAGACTTTTGCCTCATTTTTGTGATGTTCCTAAGGCTGATATAAGGATAGGTAATTTCTCAGATGTTATAAGAATGCACACTTATGGGTCCAAAGTATGAAAGTCTGCCCTTTAAAGTGGATCTAATAACTTACTGGCAGCTCTTGAAAGTTAAAGAGGACAACAGTGGTAAGTCCTCAGTGCCATCCTGCTTCAGATACCAGCTGCTATGATTTTACCAGTTAATAATGCCTTTTGAGTTTCTGGAGGGCAACACTTGGTTGATTTTAAAAATCAGATTTGTCTTTTATGTCAGCCTTTGTTTTAAAATTTTTCTTCCGTATGTGACGTGTATAAACATATATATGTATGTATATATGTGTATATATGCATATACACATACATACATATTATGTGTGTGTTATGGAATTGACTAAAGACTGAAAATCATTTGTATTCTACCCAGGAAACCTTTCTTTCTGCAAAAGTTTACTCTAGGATTTGTAGATACCTTTGAAATATGTATGCTTGGGGATGTCCTTTGGCAGAGAAGCTTACCAGCTGTATCCAAGTTAAAATTTATTGGTGGAATCTACCTTCTTTCTTTCAAGTATATTCATGGAGGCAAGTTGTTTTGAGAAGGATCATGTCTCCTAGATTTATTTTCTAAGAATTTGGTCTTCCTTAGAAGTTTGGGGTCTATGTTGTCTTATTAATTCTCTTTTGCAAGCCTGGATTCTCTTAGTATGTCACTTAACTTCAGAAAACAGGCTCAGTTGTATCTTAAATCTTAACTGTTATTGAAATGGCAATATGAATTTTAATTGGTGTATGAATAGTTGGGGCCTTCAAGACTAAGGAGTTATAGTTATTGCTACACTAACTCTATTCATCCAGTCTAACATGGTAGTGGAAAGCATGCTAGACTTGGATTCAAGAGAACTGGGACTTGTCATTTCTTAGATTAATTATGTGATTATGGGCAGTCCATTTAAATGCCTCAACTTTTTCATCTGTGAAATGAGTACATTAATATCTGTTTCTCTTGTCTCACAGAGTTGTCATGGGCAAGGGAGAGAAGGAGGAAAGAAGGAAGGGAGGGAAGGAAAGAAGGATGGAGGGAGAGAGAGAGAGAGAGAGAGAGAGAGAGAGAGAGAGAGAGAGAGAGAGAGAGAGAGGGAGGGAGAGAGAGAAAGAGAAATATATTTTGAACGATTTTTTTCCTTGTTTGTGTTCTTGGCTATATTCAATCTCATGGGTACAGACTTCACATCTGTTTATATCATACCTTTTAAAATACTAGATTCAATAAATAATGTATGTTTGTACATATTTACTAAATTAGAAGTGAGCTGTTTCTGTTCAGTCTGTTAGATGATCCTTCAGGTACTTTATTTTTTATACATCATCAGTGTCAATTTTCCAGGGTTTTGGCAAGGGGAAACCTTTTAATTTTGTGATTTGACCACATGTTAGATCAATAGTGATAGAAGGGACAGCCTCCTATTTCAATATATGTCATCCTTACTTTGAGTTGGTTTAGAACAAAAGTAAAGACGCTCCCAAAGAGCAGTATGACAAAAAAATTTTGAATTTCCCCCCTTGTGTTAGTCTGAAAGGCAGGCTCTTGTAGTAGAAAGATCACTAGACAAATAAATAAGAAGAAATGGATTCAAGTGCAGCCTCTGCTACTTATTGGCATGTTGGGCTAATCACTTGGTTTCTATGTACATGACTTTTCCCATCCGTAAAATGGGGACAATAATACCTGCTCTATCCATTTGACAGACTTAGTATTTGGAAAGCATTTTATAAACTGGAAGGTACTTTACTAGCATGTGTTTTTAGCATTTTTATAGAAGGAGGGTAGCAACAATATAGTCCTTTGTACCTCTAAATTCTTCCAGGAGTTCTCAGTTACAAACTACAAATTTAAACATACATCTTCGAGATATTCTTTTAGGTTTTTCCATGCTATTTAATATAATTCAGGTCCCATATTGTGATATCTATATCTTCTCTGTTAGACAGATCTACATTCTACCAATTGTGTGTGATTCATTCTTCTACTCAAGTTTCTCCCTGTGCTTGGAACTGTCACATCAAGTTAGCCATTGCTGACTGTGTTAAGTATAAACATCAAGCTGATGGTGGCTCAAAGGTGTTTTACTTGTTGACTTGGGGTTCTAACACCTAAGGTTCCTTGCCACTGTGAATTCCTGATCTTAGTAAATAGAAGCGGAGAGGTTCCACTCACTGTTTGGGGTCTGATCCAAGGTTCTTTTCAGAGAGTTGTTGAAAGTGGAGTAACAGTGCCAAAGAAGACAGTAAAACCAGGAATTGGAAGGTTTGGGTTGGTTTGGTTCACAGGAATTAAAGATGGGAATTGGGTGAGAACACAGAACTAGAGGAAGCTATCAGAGTCAGGAAAGTCAGAGTACATCAGGAACTCTGGGAGCAAAACTCAATGCCCCTTTGGCCCACTTTTCCTATATTTTGATGGAGTGCTCTGCATTTATCATCTGTTCTCCCCTCTGCTTATTAAAGAGGCAAGGCCTTCATATGCCAGGATTCACACAAAAAACTTGCTGCCCATTTTCCCTTTAAGCCCTTTAGGATTTGGGTATGCTTGTATGTGTTGGTTTTACATCATCATACTTGATGATCCTTCTTCCTTCCTCTCTCTCTCCCTTCCTTCCTCTTTTCTTCCCCTCCTTCCTTCCTTCTTTCTCTCCTTCCTTTCTGTCTTCCTCCCTCCTTTCCTCCATTCCTTCTTTCCTTCCTCCCTCCCTTTCCTATTTATTGTGCAGTGTACTAGGGAAATAAAAAATTATATCAGACACAATCCTTGACCCCATTGGGCTTAGAAGTCAGTTAGCATGCCTTGTGCAAAATGATAAATAAAAGTACAGTATATTGTATCTAATCCAAAAATGTTTACTTCCAGTGGGCTCATCAAGGAGAGAAGGTGTTCCCGCACATGTTAACCTCTCGGCATCATCCATGTTAATGATAGCAATGCAGTACACATCAAATCCAGGTAGGTAGAGTGTTAGCTCCTTCCACTTCTCTCCAAAGGCCTGGAGCCCTAAGTCCATTCCAAAAACAATCATCAAATGCTCCTACGACTCTAAACAGGCTGTCATTTCTCACTTTGAGAAAGATTTCTTATGGTGGACTAGAGAGATGTTAGGAAACCTACTGGAAAACAGACTTTAAATTCAAAATAGAATTTTCTCTAGCCTCCTTGTGGAGGCGTGAAAAACTAGCTGGTTCATGATGCTTTCAGAATGATTAAAAACAAGCTTTCACTGAAAATATATGAGTAGGAATAGACATGAATATTCACATTAGAATGAAATTTATTAACCTAGTGGTTAATAGATTTGTATCTAGTGTGTTTTTTGCATAGGCATATCTTCAAATGAATGCTGAAAAAGGACCTTAAAGGGCAAACTATTCTGAGTCACATTCTACGTGTAAAACCAAACTTTATTTGATTTTTAAAAAATTCTTATTTATGAGGGAAAGAAAAATCCTGTGGTGGAATACCCAGCTTTTAACTTCAACTTTTATGATTTCTCTCTTATTCTCAGATATAAAAAAATAAGGTCCTCCAATAAATAGTGTAAGACTTTCATAAAAATATATTTGACTAAGGAATAATTTTCTATATATCACTCTATCCAGTACAGAGGATGAACAAGATAAAGTTCTGATTTGTTACATTTCTTATTAGTCTAATTAGTCTGATCTGGGGTCTGGTCAAACCAGGCTCAACTTTAATGTTTTAATATTAATGAATTCCTTTTGGTTTTCTGTGCATCATGTAAATAAATATATTTGGTTTTCTCTGCATTATATAAATAAATACTTACCATTGTGAGTATAAGTGGCCTCCAAATCTGTTGCCTCATTTGTCACTGGGGAAACCCATATGACTGCTTTTTTATGTACTTTTTCTTAGTCTAGAAAAGTAATTCATTTTGCAGTGAGAGAACTCAGAATCAGAGAATGAAGTGCCTTGCTCATAAGCACACCCCTATTAAGTGGCAGAGTAGGGACACAAAACTCAGATTTTCTGAATCCAAGTCCATTACTTTCTTGTCTCACTGGGCTTCTTCTCAAAGAATAAAACAATTGCTCCTAGGGATTCTCTGGCAGGAGGTGATAGGGTATTGATCTCTCCATTTTGAGGTCATTTGGATTTATTATAGGAATAGCAAATGGCAGCCTGGCCATTGTAACTAATAGACAGGCCTTGTAAATTATGGCATGAAATTCTTCTCTTACTGTTATTCAATTTGCATGCAGTAATTGAACTATGCCCAGCACATTGTATTAGGAACTATCAGGAATAATTAAAAAAGACATTGGCACTACCTTCAGGTAACTTCCACAGTTTAGTTCAGGCGACAAAACATAGTCATGGTGGTATGAGATGGGTGCCAAGTGAATTGAAACCAAGAGCAAATGGGGCTTGGAATTTGAAAGAAGGATTGCCGACTTTGGGGTAGAGCAGTCAATGGAGGTTTCAATTCGAATCTCTTAGCTTTTTCTATCAAGACTCTTCTTTTTTTTCCAGATATTTCTTACCTTTCTTCAAATCTAGGTGACATACACTATGTTGTGATTCTTGGGAGTCCCTTAAGTTTAACATTATAAATTAAATGTTTCTAGTAGATATTAGAAGAAAGATCTACGAATTCCAAGGCCATTTCTTGTTTTTGGAACTTTGACAAAATAAAAACAATTTTTTTCCTAATGCCAACTGTAGAATAGTTAACCAATCCTTAGCCTGATAGTTTGGAGACCTGGTTTTGAAACCTAAATTTGCCAGTAACTTACTTCATGATTTTGGTCCAGTCACTTGACTTCTCTTGGTGTTAGACCCTCATGTGTAAAATTAGAAGGTTAAATTATATAATTGTTAGATCTCTTTCCAGTTCTGATGTTTTATGTTGCAATTTTCTCTGGTTCTTTCTAGCTACAAATATGACTCATTCTTTGATTAATTTTAGTTGTATAGACTATTATTATTGTGTCTATAAGCTTTTTTCATGTATTTACAAGTTTATTTTGTTAAAATTGCATTTTCTTCCTTCTAGTGTATCATTGCCAGTTATTGGAATGCCTCATGAAATATAAGCAAGAAGTCTGGAAAGTAAGTTTTCGACAAATACATTGTAAAAGATGGTTGACAAATATAAGTTGTGTATGTCAAAAACATCAAAATCCTACTCTCCTGATGTAACAGTGCCTGTAATTCTTTTCTCAGTAGTGAATCTGTTTTTTTAGTTGCAACAGAAATGATGCTTTAAGAACAGTGTGCTGACAGAATAAGTTGATGAATACTCAGGGAATTAGTTTATTCTTGTTTCTCTTATATTTTCAGATGACAAATTATTTAATTTAAACAAACAATTTGTCTGAATCCCTTTTTAAATAACAGATATGCTTTTTTTCCCCTTTTTCAAGGGCAATTGTGGTTAAGTGACTTGCCCAAAGTCACACGGCTAGTGTGTCAAGTGTCTGAGGTCTGATTTGAACTCAGGTCCTCTTGACTCCAGGGCCGGTGCTCTATTCACTGTGCCGCCTAGCCACCCCCAGATATGCTTTTTAAAGATGACATTATATGTAGCCTAAATCCTTCTAGAATATTATTAATTGTGGAACAGAATTTGGCATAAGATGAGACCCACTCATACCTTACATTAAGAATTTTTGTCTAAGTCTGAAGGACTGTGTTGTAAGGTAATCTCACCTATAAGACAGGTCCACAGTATATTCTTTGTGGTGTCTTACTGTGGAACTCCGGTAATATGATTTCTACATGTCTTTTATTGCTTAACTTAATATAAAATCTAGTAATATTTCTTTAGTGATGTTGGATGGCCACCCCACCTTTATGTTCTGTGATGCTGAGTGAATTTTCTCTTCCTATTTAGGATTTGCTGTATGTAATAGCATATGGACCTTCTCAAGTGAAACCTCCAGCTGTGCAGATGCTCTTTCACTATTGGCCCAATTTAAAACCTCCAGGGGCCATAAGTGAGTACAGGGGATTGCAGTATACAGGTAAGAGCCCACCCTAGTGAGAGAAATGGTTCAAGTACTCATCCGTGCCACAAGCAGGGACATATGCAGGTACTTGTAGGCATTCAGGAATAATATGGAACACCCCAAGATATAAGTTACCAAGAAAGGTGAGAACTTCCACCTGGGACTAGATGTTCCCAAACTGGACATAACCCTGTCTGTTCTGGTGGGATATGGGCCCTGGTCACAGACTCATTGTATGATAAGTGATAGCTGATACTTACCTAAGAGGTCATTGTAATAGAATGGAAAGAACACTGGTAGTCAGAAGTACTAGGATTCAAATTCTGGCTCTGACAATTATTGCTGCATGACCCTGGGCAAGTTACTTGACCTCTCTGATCCTCAGCCTTCTCACATTTAAAGCAGTGACAATAACAACTGTGCTACATACTTCACAGAGTTGTTGTGAGGAAAGTGATTTATAAAACTTAAAGTGTTATATAAAAGAGACCTATGATGCTCTGGACTACCAAATACAAGACCTGCTTCTTAGGCGTTTTCAAAGATAGATTGTTTTGGTCACAAAGGTCCCATTGAATGTACTAAGAGGACTCTACAGAAGTGAGCAGAGCAGAAGTTAATACCCACTTGTTCCCATCCTTCTCAGCAGGTACTATTTTCTTCAAGTATTTGAAGTGCTGTAATATAGAGGGATTAGAGATGTTCTACTTGATCTAAAAGGGAAGAATCAATGGATGAAAACTGCATGAGTAGATATTGGCTTCTTAAGGATCAGAGTTTTCCAAAAGTGGAAGAGATTCCTTCAGAAAGGAGTCATTTCTCCATCCCTGGAAGTCATTAAGCAAAGGATGGATGACTTCTTGTCAGGAATGATATTGAGGGAATTCTTGCTCAGATAAGGTTTGTGTTAGATTACTATTAAGGTCCCATCTGACTCAGATCTTTTCTGATTTTTATTGATGGTTGATCAGGGTCTGTCTGTACTGACTCCTACTTTGAACATGAGACTGAAAAATATTGATGTGTGGCATGGGCATTTGAACACTGCTGTAGTCCCGGATTGTCTCAGCAGTAACACACACATCTTAAAAAACATTTCTTAGACTTATTACTGTTGATGAGGTGATCTCTTTGGGTAACAGCTCTTAGAAAATCATGTAAAATTATCCATTTTAAAATGGTGTAATAGATTTGTAATCTGGCATCTTTTTAAAAATACTAAAAATCAATCATGGGTAATAAAATAATTATTGTGAATGATAAATACAAGTTGGATTTTTAATTCAAGGAAACGATAGGCATTTATTAAGTGCTTACTATGACTCTAATCTTGTACTAAGAGTCAGTGTCATCCAGTAGAAAGAGTACTGGATTTAGAGTCAAAGGGCATGAGTTTCAATCCCAGCTCTGACACTTCCTACCTCTATCCTTGGACATATCATTTAATCTTTGTAGGCCTTAGTTTCTTTAACTGTAGAATGAGGAGATTAGTTCAGGGGTGGGGAACCTGTAGCTTCCAGGCGACATGTGGCCCTCTAGGTCCTCACTGAATCCAAACTTCACAGAAAAAATCCCCTTAATAAAAGAATTTGTTGTGTAAAACTTAGACTTAGTCAAAAGACTGAACCCTAGGATGTATAAGATTACATGTGGCCTTGAGGCCACAGATTCCCCACCCCTGTTGACCTCCAAGGAACCTCACATCTATGATGTTATTACATTCAAAGATAAATACTTAGATGTTTATCTTATTTGTGAAGAAATTCACAGCTTTATAGGATGAAAATGTGACACCTTTAATTCTCCCCAAAATAAACTTATTACCTTATTAGGAAAAAGTTTTTCGAAGTGCTGTAGGCATTAACACTGCAGGGATAGTGATGATTCTTAGCTAAGCATTTCATTCTCATGTGATCCCACTGGCAAGGTTTCTTGGTTTACCTGCTGTGTGTGTCCCAAATGAAGAATCTGGATAGAAACAAACAAATAGACAGCCTCCCTCCCACCCCCAAACAAACAAATAAACAGAGGTTTAATCTGAATAAGGCAGACACAATCCTGAGTGGGGTTATTGGGAGAAGAAATATTTCTCTTGGTGGAGAAATTTACCCCTTCATGCTTCTACTGTACAGTAAAAAGGGTGCTAGATTTAGAATCAAAGGACCAGAGTTCAAATTCTGCCCCTCACTTATTGCCTTTGTAACCTTGGACAAATCATGTACATTCTCTGGGTCTCAGTTTCTTCTTGACTGTAAAAAGAAGGGATTAGATTAGACCAGGGGTGTGGAACCTGAGGCTCCAGGCCACATGTAGTTCTTTGACTGAATCCAAACTTTACAGAACAAATCCCCTTAATAAAAGGATTTTTCTGTAAAACTTGAACTTAGTGAAAAAACACTCAAGGAAACCTAGAAGGAGACATGTGGCCTCAAGGCTGCCGGTTCCCCACCCCCGGCACTGGACTAGCGTCCCTTCTTTCTCTAAATCCTGTAATAGTAGGGCTTGTGATCCTGCATGATTGAGGAAAGAGCTTAACGCAGCTCTTAAGTGTCACCGCATTGGGATGCTTCCGCGTGAATAAATCTGAGACTCTCGGGGAAGTAGCGCACAGTGGGAAGAATACAAGTGAGAGAGTCAGGAAGGCAGGGCCTTGGGCTGTGCTCAGATACCGACTAGTTGTGTAAACTTCAATGAATTGTTTCATCTCTCTAGTCTTACGTTTTTCTCATCTGTGAAATGGGGATACCAACACTTGAATAATACAACGATTTAAAAGATTTCAGCACTAGATGATAACATTCTTTGTTAGGTTAAAAAGGCTATAAAAAGTCTGGTGGTGTTATTAACTCACTCTATAGGACCCCTATTTTTAGTCTGGTGTTGTTCAATGAGAAGGATGGTATGAATGTAATTTTTCTCCAGTTTTTGAATTGTTCAGACATTTAAATGATTAGAATATGCCTTGAGGTCTCCCAGCAAAGGACCCATTTAAACAAGAATCTAATGAAACAACTGAAATGGTGGTGTGAGGGAATGTAACAGCTGTAATGAGTAAATATTGATCAGTTGTGCTTTGCTTTACAGCCTGGAATCCCATCCACTGCCAGCATATTGAATGCCATAATGCAATTAACAAACCAGCGGTGAAGGTACTGTTTTATTTGACTGGGGGCCATATTGTTCTGCCAGTGGTCAAATTACTGGAAGCAAATGACTTACTGTATGAAATAGAGGAGAATGCAGCCGTTCTCTTCTGAAATTCATAGGCTTATACTCTGTGGAAACCCTGCTTCTCTCCATAGACTTTTTCTCTTACACTATATTCAACTTTTGCTTCAAGTTGATTGGAGCTTGGCAAATTAGATTAAGTTAGAACATGGAACAGTGAAATCTGTACGTATTGACCAAGAGTTTACAGCCAAATAGTGGAGAGATAGGATATTTATCACAGTTATCCCATTGCAAACACTTGGCCTAGCCTTTACAGATTTTCACCTTACTTATTATAATTGTGGTAGTAAATTAAATGCTTAGTGGATGCCACATTTTAGGTAGGGGATTGACAAATTGGAGTGCATCCAGAGGTTGGGGAAGAGATTACAAACATTGTCATTTAAGGACTGGTTGAAGGAATTGATGATTGAAGAATTAAAGACTCTGAGTCTGGGATGGAATGAGGTTGTAATGTGATTACACCCATATCCACCCACACATATTAGACTTGCTCTTCTTGGTCTAAGAAAGTCAAAATAAGACCAATAAATGGAAGCTATGAAAGTGTTATAGGTTACCTCTGTATATAATCACTTTCTGTCATTGGCAATCTTAAAATGAAGACTTAGTAGCTAGTTGTCATGGATATTGTAGAGGAAGGTTTGAGCTTCAGGTAGGGAGTGATGAAATTATCTCAGAGGCTTCTTCAAATTCTGAGATTCTGTGAATTCACGTTTTTTAAAATGATAAATGGGGTAAGTTCCGCAAACTTTTAATGAACATTTGCCTTGTCTAAGGTGCTGTGATAGAAGTACAAAAATGAAAAAATGATCTTAGTTCTTGCCCTTCAGGGTGCTTACTATCTAGTGAGACATATACCCATAACTATAATGCAAATCAGAAAAGTTGCACATGCTTAAAAGTCGGTATGGCCTGACAAATTTCAGGGAAGGAGAGATCACTTTTTTTTTTTTTTGCCTTTTTTTCTTTTGGAGGGGGAAGGTTGAGCAATTGGGGTTAAGTGACTTGCCCAAGTTCACATGGCTAAGTAAGTGTGTCAAGTGTCTGAGGTTGCATTTGAACTCAGGTCCTCCTGACTCCAGGGCTAGTTTTCTATTCACCGCGCCACCTATCCACTCGTGAGAGATCACTTTTAACTGAAGAGGTTTCATAGAGAAGCCTGCATCTGAGGGAGCCCTTAAAGGAAGAGAAGAATATCAGTAAGATAAGGAGCAATTTTTTTTCCCGTCATAGGAAGAAAATATATAGAGGCACAGAGGAAGGAGGATCTAGGTTGAGATCAGGGAAACATGATTTTTCCTTGTTGTAATGTTCTAATGAAACATTTGTTTCAAGGTGAGATGACTGCAATGTTGCTATGTAAATCCAAGGAGCATAGTAAAAAATAGTTACATCTTGCCTAAAGAACACAGTTATGATTTATGATAAGTAACTGAGATGTCATGGGATAGCAAACATGATGAGATTATTGGGTTGAAAGGAATGGTAGGAAATGGGGGAAAAGGAAGCATTGATTCTTTGTATAGAAATGATAAACTCACTCATTAACTCAACAAATGCTTATTTTTTTACCTTTTATGTACAGGGCAATGTGCTAGGTTCTGGGCAAGAGACAAATAATTATTTTATATCTCTGTCTGTCTATTTATCTATCTATCCATCCATTCATCTATCCATCCATCCATCCATCCACCCATCCACCCATCCACCCATCTACCCATCCACCGAATCTATCTATCTATCTATCTATCTGTCTATCTATCTATCTATCTATCTATCTATCTATCTATCTATCTATCTATCTATCTATGCACACATATAGTGGCTGTTCTTAAGGGTGTTCTAATATAGTAGGGGAAGAAGAGACATATACAAATAACATGGACTATTTGTACCCAATCTGTGGTAGAACTTTCTGAACTCATATTGGTCTGATCAGTCACAGTCAGACACAATGTAACTTGACTCTCACATATTGCTGTCATTTTGGTCCTCTTTGAAAATGAACAATAGCCAACCAACCAATATAACATACATAACTTAGAATAAATTCTTAAGAGGAGTAGAAGGTGTTGTGAGGTCAAACGAGGAATAAATCACTTTGCACTGGAGAGACTGAAAAAACTTCACATAGGATATATAGAAAATGAAAGAAACTAAAGGAAGCCAACTGATAAAAATGTTTAGGATATAATGAAAATAGCAAAACTGGGGGGAATAGCAGTGCAAGATTATAACAAGTGCCATTTTACATTGGTCCGTCAAGGAGGAGCTAGATAAAACCTTTTTGCATGATTATGCATCTTTTGTAGATCCTGAACATGCTTCCACAGTAGCTCTTCTAAACCTCTTTGATTTTCATGTTCACAACTGTCCCTGGTGCCCCTTTTCCTGAGCTAGTGACCTTGTATCCTACTTTAATTGGGAAGTTGTAGAAGGGATTCATGTTTTAGGTAAGGCTTGAACTTATGACCTATAAGATCATGATTTTCACAAAATCTATGACTCAAAGATTTTTAAAAAATGCCTCACTTCTCAGTTTATTCTTTTAAATTTTATTTTTAAGATAATTTTTAAAAATTTATCTCTCCCAGTATCTTGCCTCCTCCATTAAGCAAATTAAAAAACAACAACAGTTATCTCAATACATATCTATGTAGTCTGGCAAAATATATTCCCACATTAGCCATATACAGAAATATTTGTCTCTTGTTACATTTTTTTCTTTTAAATAGTTTTAAATTTTTTCTAATTACATGTAAAAACAATTTTTAACATTCATTTTAATATTAAAATTCATATCCCCATTTTCTCCTTTCCTCCTCCTCTCCTCTCCTTCTTCCCTAAGATGATAAGCAATTTGATATGGGTTATGTATGTCCTTCCTATATTTCATTAGTGTCAGGTTTCATTTTGGGCAGATTAGTACCACATCTTCATTCTTTTGGACTCTTGGTTTTTCATTTAATTTCATTGATCAGTGTTCTAAAGTCTTTCAAAGTAGTTTTTTTCTCTGTAATGTTGTCACTATTATATAAATTGTTTTCCTGATTCTGTCCTCATAGCTCTGCATCAGTTCATGAAGGTCTTACCAGTTTTTTCTGAAATTGTCCATTTCATCATTTTCTTATGGCACACAGTATTCCATTACATCCACATATCACACTGTTTTTAGCCATTCCCCAATAGGAGGATACCTCTTTAAGTTTCTAATTTGTGTCTACCAAGAAAAGAACTGCTATAAATAATTTTGTACACATAGCACCTTTTCAGCTTTTTTATCCCCTTAGGGTGTAGACCTAGTAGTGGTATAGCTGGGTGAAAGGATATACATAGTTTGATAACATTTTGGGCATAGTTCCAAATTGCTTTTCAGAATATTTAACCAATTTAAGCATCTGCAAATAGTGCACTAGAGTACGTGTTTAACTACAGTTCCCCCAATGTTTGTCATTTCCTTCTTTTGTTATCTTTGCCAATCTGATAGATTTGAGGTAGAATCTCAAAGTTGATTTCATTTTCATTTATCCAATTATTAGTGATTTAGAGCAATTTTTCATGATTGTTGATAGCTTGGATTTATTCCTTTGTAAATTTTTTTAAAATTCCTTTGTAAATATTCATGTCCTTTGATCATTTATTTATTTATTGGGAAATGGCTTCAGTTTGGGGTTTTTTTTTTTTTTTTTGCTTTTTGGAGGGCAATTGGGGTTAAGTGACTTGACCAGAGTCACATGGCTAGTGAGTGTGTCAAGTGTCTAAGGCCGGATTTGAACTCAGGTCCTCCTTACTCCAGGGCTGGTGCTCTACTCACTGCACCACCTAACCACCCTATGGCTTCAGTTTTTAAAAAAATTCTGTCTCTATACCCACTGTTTCCTCTTTTCCTTAAATATTGCAATGTTATCTCTCTTCATAATATCTCCTCTAAATACCTTAACGATCTTACATATACCCTTATTCCACCCACTTACACATCTTTGGTGTTCTTCTGTGACTCATTATATTCTGTTTTCAGACATACAGAGGCATTTGCCATCTAGAGGAAACCTTTATTTGATCCTATTGCATGCTGCTCCCCTGCCACAACACCATATTTATCTCCTTCCTTTTACTGCCAGCTTTTTGGAATGAGTGATTTGTAGTCACTGCCTATATTTTGTTATCCCTTATTTACTTGTTAACTCCCTACTGTTTGACTTCTAACCCTGTCCCCAGATAGCTAATGCTTTTAAAAATATTTTCAATGATATCTTTTGTTTTCTTCTTTCACTTGCATTTCCCCTCCCCTGCCAAAGAATCATTCCTTAATAACATGAAAAAAAGAAGAAAAAAAATTCCACGAAACTCAGCCCCACATTAAAAGAGCCTGACTTTATATGAAGTATTTGACACACGTGGTCCAGACTTTTGCAAAGGAGTCAAGGGAAGTGTCTTTGCATATCTGATTTTTGGGTCGAACTTTGGTCATTGTGATTCATAGCATTTGATTTTTCCAGTCTACCGTTCAAAGTCAACAATGATTTTGTTAAATATAATTTTTTTCTCAATTCTTTTTTAAAAAATGAATTTATTTATTTTCTTGTTTACATCACTCATTTTCAGGAGATTTTTGAGTTACAAATTTTCTCCCCATCTTTCCCCTACCCACCACCCCAAAACAGCAATTCCACTGAATAGCCCCTCCCCCAATCTGCTCTCTCCTATGTCCTCCCCCATTGCCCCTCTGACTTTCTGGTAGGGCAGGATGGGTGTCCCTACCCCAGTGCCTGTATATCTTAATTTCCAGTTACATGTAGTTAATAATAATAATAATAATAATAATAATAATAATATATACACATATATTTTTAAACATTTGATTATAGAACTTTAAATTCTAGATTCTTTCCCTTCCTCCCTTGTCACCTACCCTCACTGGAAGGACAAGAAATTCAATACAGGATGTACATGTGTAATTACACAGAACATCTCCACAGTGGACATATTGTGAGAGACTGATTATATGTCCCTCCTTCCTTTCCTGCCCCCACCCTTGTTCTATTCTCTACCCTGTCCCTGTCCCTTTACAGAAGTACGTACTTCCAGGAACCCTCCCTCCAACCCTGCCCTCCCCTCCATCATCCCACCTCTCATTCCCATTCCCCCTACTCTTCTGTGTGTCAAGTACCCAGTTTAGAGTTTATGTCATTCCTTCCCTAAGCCAAATTCAGTGAGAGTAAGGTTGACCCTTTCCCTTTTGCCTTCCTGTTCTTCCCCTCCATTGTAACAATTATCCCTAGCCTCTTCTATATGAGATGATTAACCCCATTCTGTCTCTCCATGTCTCCTCTCATTCTAATCCTCTCCCACCTCAGAATTTCACCTTTTAAAGTACTGTCCCTTCCTGTTCAATTGATTCTGTGCCCTCTATGTACACATATATAAACATACTCAGATATGTGTTCATACACATATACAAACCCTCCTATATAGACATATGTGTACATACACACACATATATATATATGTATATACATTTGCATTCTTTTAACTATCCTCTTACTGAGAAAAGTTTCATAAGTTAACAATTATTGTTTTTCCTTGTTGTCATGTAAATAGTTCAACTTCGATAAGTTCATTATGATTTCTTTTCCATGTTTACCTTCTTATGCTTCTTGTATTTGAATGTCAAATTTTCTTTTCAGTTCTGGTTTTTTCAGCAAGAATGTTTGAAAGTCATCCTCCTTACTGAATGGCCATAGTTTCCCCTGGAACATTATACTCAGTTTTGCTGGGTAGGTGATTCTTGGTTTTATTTCTAGCTCCCTTGATCTCCAGAATATCATATTCCAGGGCCTTCAATTCCTTAACGTAGAAGCTGCCAGATCCTGGATTATCCTAATTGTATTTCCACAGTATTCAAATTGCTTCCTCTTGGCAGCCTATAATATTTTCTCTTTGATCTGGGGACTCTGGAACTTGGCTATAACATTCCTAGGAGTTTTATTTTGGGGATCTTTACAAGAGGTGATCAGTGAATTCTTTCAAGTTCTATTTTGCCCTCTGGTTCTAAAATATCAGGGCAATTTTCCTTGAGAAATTCATGAAGGATGATTTCTAGGTTCTTTTTCTGATCATGGCTTTCAGTAGTCCAGTAATTTTTAAATTGTCTCTCCTGGATCTATTTTCCAGGTCAGTGGTTTTTTTCAAGGAGATATTTCACATGGCCTTCTATTTTTTCATTTGTTTGGATCTGTTTAATAGTATCTTGATTTCTCATAAAGTCATTTGCTTCCATTTGCTCTACTCTAATTCTGAAGGAATTATTCTCTTCAGAAAGCTTTTGAGATTCTTTTTCCATCTGGCAAATTTGACTTTTTAAGGCATTCTTCTCCTCATTGGCTTTTTGGGCCTCTTCTGCCATTTGATGTAATCTATTTTTAAGGTATTATTTTCTTCAGTCATTATTGACTCTCTTTTCATGATATTCTTGTATCATTCTCATTTCTCTTCCCAATTTTTACTCTACTTCTCTTATTTGGTTTTCAAAATTCTTCTTAAGCTGATCTATGGCTTGTAGGCAGTCTGCATGTTTCTTAGATGCTTTTGGTGTGGGAGTTCTGACTGTATTGTCTTCCTCCTGTTTCATGCTTTGATCTTTTTTGTCCCCAAAAAAGGATTCTAGAGTTCGATAGCTGTTCTTACTTTGCTTTCTTTGCCTGCTCATGTTGCCAGTGAATTACTTGACTTTTTAGCTCTGTGGAACTCTGCTTCCAGAGGGGAGAGCTCTGTCCCAAATTGCTGGGATTTTTGCAGCTGCCAGAGCTTTTAGGAGTCTGCTGCAGCCCCCACCAGCTTTGGCTCACTGAAAATGCACAGCAATTCCATTGAATTTCAGGACCACCACCCAAGACCACGATCTGGATCCAGGCCGCTCAATGCAAGAGCACTTAGCCTCTGAACAGCTGCTTGGCCCCTCTGCAGTCTGCAGGCTGGGAGCTCTGAAGTAGCCACATGGAGGTGATGGCAGGGCCGCCGCTTCTGCTGCTTCCTTACCCTGGAGGCAGTTTGGCTGGACTGCTTTTCTTCCCCAAATTTAGCTGAGTTCCACTGACTTTTCATTTTGTCCTTGTTTCTTATGGCTTGATAATTCTTGAAACTGCTACAGCTGCTGCTGATTCCCTCTCCTGAAGGTCCTGGCTGTGGGCTTGTCCTGGCTGTCCTGGAGCCAAGACGTGGTTTCAGGCTTGACTTGTTTAGGCTCCCAGAGTGCTGAGATGAGTCCTTCTTCCTGAGCTGCCTTCAGCCAGAGATGTGTTTTTCTGTATTTTTGTGTGACTTTTGAAGCCCTAAAATTTGTTTAGAGTCATATTTTATGGGTATTTGAGGTGGCTATGTGTGATCTGCAGGTTTTTCCTGCTTCTATGCTGCCATTTTTTCTCAATTCTTAGTCTACTTGACTTCTCTGCAGAATTTGAAGCTGTCAATTATTACACCTGCTTGAAACTTCTTCCTCTCTTGGCTTCCTGGTTCTTCTCCCTTTTATTGTACTTTCTCAATGTTATCTTTCCATTCATACCCCATAGACATTCCATAGAGCTCAGTCCTTGGTCCTCTGTCCTCATAAAACTCAGGTTAATAGAAATATTTTCTTGCCCCTCACCCAGTGCTTTTTCATCACTGTGCATTGCTTCTTATCATTTCTCTCTGTTCCTACCTACTGTAAATTCCCCATTTCAAAGGATATATGAGGCTTTAGAACTGTAAAGGACCTTAGAGATCATGTAGCTGAATTCCCTTAATTTAAAAATGAGGAAATGGAAGCACAGAAAGGTAAGGATGACTTGCCTGGGATCACATCACTAGTCAGTTGACAGAGCCACAATATGATCCTAGGTCCTATGATTCCACATCTAATGCCTCTTCCACTGCATCATGCTCTTTCCCTTTTTGTTAACGATGCTACTCTTTTCCTACTTACTTATGATGAAAATCTTAGTGTCATCCTGTATTCTTTTTTTTCCTTCATTAACTCTATCTCATCAATAACCAGAAGCAGAATGGCGCAAAGACTAGGGAACTGGTGTTGAAGCCACAAAACTCTGGACTCAATTCCTACCTCTGACATTTACTGACTGTGTGACCCTGAGCTTAACACTTAACTTTTCAGTGTCTAGGGGCAGCTCTCCAAGACTTTTAAAAGTTGTAGAAAGTGTGACCTTAGTCAGGGTGGGGGGTAGGTTTCTTTACCTGGGAGCTCCCTTTTACCTTTGAAATCACAAGTACAGTCCCTATCTAGTTAATGAATCAACATTTACTAAGCACCTACTATGTGCCAGGCACTGTGCTAAGCCTACTCAACAACCATATCCTGCCAATTCTTTCTTCAAAATGTTTCAGAAACAGTTACTACTCAATTATGGGTTGAACCTTATGTACTGATCAGGGCATAGAACTGGGAAGGGGCAGAATGAGAAAAGCTGGATTATCGTCTCATTTGACTAGAGTATATAGTCTATACGAAGTGGGAGGGTAGATTGGAGCTAGATTGTGGGTGAAAACTTAAATTCCAGAATCAGGATGTTATACTTTATTGAGTAGACAGTAGGGAGCCATTGAAGATTTCTGAATATGGAAGTAAGTAACACAGTTAAAGTGGTACATTAATAAGATTACTTAGTAAACCAAGGACTGTAGTTATCACTTAAGGTAAATGAAAATTGTATAAAAGATGTGAAGGAAACTGAGCTAGATATGATGATGACATTTATGATATTAATGATGAGGAGGTAAACCACTTAAATAAAATACACCTCTTAGAAAGTGAGTTTTTGAATTTTTAGGTCATAAGTAGGAAATAAGTCTATGATATAATAAGCAATCTTTAAAGAAATAATTTTATAAGCATGGTAAAGAAGTAGGAAAAAACCCCAAGAAGAATACAAAAAAGACAGAAAAGTTAATACAGATGACCCAAAACAGGGACCTTAAAAACCATCTAGAGTCCCATAAGCATAAGTGTTTGCGGACAGAATAGAGATTAGGGCTCATTAATTTGAAAGACAGAGCACGAGAAGAAGTATTATAAAAGCTCATATAATTCTGGATTAGGTGAGCAGATTTATTTGCCAAATTCCAGGACACTAGGAGAGGCTCCTACACCTTGAAACTTGAAAGAGGTAAGTCTAGGACAAATGAAGGAGGTTTTAATTCAATTCAAAGAGAACATTTATTCAACATGTTCTAGGTTCAAGGCATTGTGCTAAATGCTCTGCATACAAAGCTAAAAAACAAAACGGTCTCTGTCCTTAAGAATTTATAATTGATTAAGGGGATATGACACTGACACAACTAAGTTATAATAGTCATAGTGGAGATTTACCGTACAGAACATCTACTAAAATGCTTTCCTCAGTACGACTGTCTGAGGTACATAATACAAATATTGGTTTCATTTTACCATGGAGAAATTGAGGCTTCAAGGTTATACAGATAATAACAGATCTATGACTTGAACCGAAGTTTTCTTAAAAAAGGATTGTATTCTTTCTGCCTCATCAGGTTGGGGAAAAGAGAGGTATAGGAGAATTTAGTGGGGAGAGATTACTTTCAAGTGAAGGGTGCATGTGTGTGAGCGTGTGTGTGTGTGTGTGTGTGTGTGTGTGTGTGTGTGAAAAGGAGAGAGAGGGAAAGAGAGAGAGAGAGAGAGAGAGACAGAGAGAGAGAGAGAGAGAGAGAGAGAGAGAGAGAGAGAGAGAGAGAGAGAGAGAGAGAGAGAGAGAGAGAGAGAGAGAGAGAGAGAGAG
>CM053598.1:171026764-171083310 GCA_028646575.1 Pseudocheirus occidentalis
GGTTTTTTCAAGGAGATATTTCACATTGCTTTCTATTTTTTCGTCTTTTTGTAACAGTTTAATAGTATCTTGGTTTCTCATAAAGTTATTAGCTTCCACTTGCTCCACTCTAATTCTAAAGGAATTATTCTCTTCAGAATGCTTTTGAGACTCTTTCTCCATCTGGCAAATTCGACTTTTTAAGGCATTCTTCTCCTCACTGGCTTTCTGGGCCTCCTTTGACATCTGAGTCAATTTGCTCTTTAAGGTATTGTTTTCTTTAGTCAGGTTGTTGACTCTGTTTTCATGACTTTCTCACATCATCCTCATTTCTCTTTCCAATTTTTCTTCCACTTCTCTTATTTGGTTTTCAAAGTCCTTTCTAAGTTGATCCATAACTAGTAAGCATTCTTCCAGTGTCTTGGAAACATTTGGTGAGGGAGTTCTGACTGAGTTGTCTTCCTCCCGCTCCATGCTTTGATCTTTTTTGTCCATAAAAAAGATTCTAGAGTTTTACTGCTGTTCCTTCCTTGCTTCCTTTTTCTCATGTTGTCCAGTCTATTAACTGCTTGGTTTTTTACCTCTGTGGAACTCTGCTTCCTGGAGGGGAAAAGTTGTGTCCCAAATCGCTGGGGCCTTCACAGCTGCTGGAGCTCTTAGTGGGGTGCTGCAGCTCCCCCCCCCAGTTTTGGCTCACTGAAAGCACACCCCAGGACTACCACTCAAGACCACGATCCAGATCCAGGCTGCTCAATGCAAGAGCCCTTGGCCCTGATCAATCGCCTCAGCCCCCCTGCTATCTGCAGGCTGAGGGCTCTGAAGCAGCCCAGTGGAGGCCGCTGCTGCTCCATTCCTGCTGCCACAGTCGCCTCCTGCTGCTTCCTTGCCCTGCGAGCAGTTTGGCCGGACCCGCTCTTCCCCACATTTAGCAAAATCCACTGACCTTTCTCTTAGCCTTTTTTTCTTCTGGCCTGATAAATGTGGTAACTGTGCCTCCAGTGCAGGCATCTGCTCTCCTATAGACTGGGCTCCGCCTGACTGCCCCAGGGACTGACCCGGCTGGGGTTTCAGCCGCAGTTCCCAGACTGCTGCAAAGAGCCCCACCTGCTGAGCTGCCTTTAGCAACAGATGTGTTTTCTGTCTTTTGGAGAGTTTTGGAGCTTGAAAATCTGTTTTAGAGTCCCATTTTATGAGTTTTTAGCGTGTTTGTGTGGGAGTTGCGGTGCTTTGCTGCTTCTACGCTGCCATCTTGGCTCTGCCCCCTGGCATTGCCTTTCTTTAGGACTGGTTTTATAAACTGATCTTTCTAATCCAGTGACTACTGTTGAGTTTCCCAAATTTGCTGGCATTCAGTAGAGTGCAGCACTTTAACAACATCACTTTTTAAGGATTTTAAATAGTTCAGCTGGAATTCCAACACCTCCACCAACCTTGCTGTTAGCAATGTCTCTTAAGGCCCACTTGACTTAAGGCCCATTCTCTAGAATGTCTGGCTCTAGATCAGTAGCCACACCATTGTTATTATCATTGATGTTAAATTCTTTCTTGTATAGGTCTTTTGTATATTCTTGCCACCTCTTCTTAATCTCTTATGCTTCTGCTAAATCCCTAACATTTTTGTCTTTTATTATGCCATTTTTTACATGAAACATTCCCTTGATGTCTCTAATTTTCTTGAAGAGATCTTGTCTTTCTCCTTCTATTGTCTTCTTCTATTTCTTTGCATTGCTCATTTAAGAAAACCTTCCTAATCTCTCCTTCCTGTTCTCTGGAATTCTGCATTCAAATGGGTATCTATTTCCCTTTCTCCTTTCTCTTTTGCTTTCCTTCTTTTCTCAATGATTTATAAAGCCTAATTAGACAGTCATTTTACTTTCTTGCTCTTCTTTTTCTTTGAAATGTTTTTTATTGTTACCTCTTGCACAATATTGTGAATGTCTGTCCACAGTTCATAAGGCACTCTATCTGCCAGATCTAATCCCTTGAATCTTTTCATCACTTTTACTTCATCTTCATAAGTGATATTATTTAGGTCATACCTATACAGATGGATTGTTTTCCCTATTTTCTTCAGTTCAAGTCTAGATTTTGCAATAAGAAGCTCATGATCTGAGCCACAGTCAACTCCAGGTCTTGTTTTAACTGATTGTATAGAGCTTCTGAATCTTTGACTACAAAGTGTATTATCAGTCTGATTTTTGTTTTGACTATCTGGTGATGACCAATCATAGTCAACTTTTGGGTTGTTACAAAACTCTAGGGTAAACTAAAGGGCAATATCTGCCGTGTGAACTCTTGGCCAATGACAACAATTCTCTCCAACTAATCAGGAATCATTCAGCTGAAGCCTCCTCTTAGATGACTCCCTCTAACTCCAATTCCTAGGAACAACCCTTTTGCTCTCTTCATTTCTCCTCTTCCTTTTCTGCTGCTCTCTTCTCTGACTCTTCTCCTCCTGGTCTCTCACAATATTAATTGTAGTTCACTGGCTTAAACGAGAGCCTTCTGATCCTCAATGTCTTACCTTTCCCTTAAAAACCCCTCACAAGTCCACAAATTTCCTCTATCCAATTGACAGTCCTTTTAAAATCATAATTTGCTCTTCAAATATTTATATAATTTCTCATTTTCTTAGATTTATTCTACTCTACTGCTGTCTCTCTGTAGGAGGAGACCTAAGAGAGAGAAATGTCATGAAAACTCAGAGTATTTTGGAGGAGAGGGTGATCAGGAGTGTCAAATGCTGTTGAGAAGTCAAGAAGGTTGAAGATTTGAGAAGGGATTATTGTATTGGACAATTACTAAGTTGTTGGTATTACTGGAGAGTTTTCATTTGAATGATGAGACTGGAGGACAGAATGCAAAAACTAGAGAAGAGAGAGAAGTGGAGCAAATGAGTATAGATGGTTTTACCAGGAGTTTAGCTGTGAAAGAGAGGATAGATGATCTCTAAGGTTTTTTCCACTCTGGCATTCTGTGTCCTAAAATTTGATCTAGCCTAATGTTCTTTGTTCTACCATCTCATTTGCTAAGTTCCTTTTTACAGTCTAGTTTCTGTATCTTTAAGGAGGCAGTTACATAGACAAAATTCAGTTTACCCACAACTTGGGAAGATCAGGGAAGTCTTTCTAAAGTAGGTGGGCTTGGATTGTATCTTAAAAGAAACCAGAGAGTCTTAAGAGTTGGAGGTTGAGAAGGAGAGTCTTCCAGGCATGGAGAATAACTAATGTTGGGGGCCAAGACTTTCTGAGGTCTTGGCACACTAGCTCCCCAGTTCTACAAGGTCATTAGGCAGATATGCAAGGAAAGTATAATCTTGTTGGGTAGATGCTCTCATTGGTTTCTTGAATATCTAAGGAAAGTACTGAAAGTTAATTTGCAAGTCCTGATTGGTACTCCCGGTTTGTTGTGCCTCTGGAGGTGATTCTAGGATAAAGATCTTAATGAGTGATTAGCTTGGACTGGGGTCGGGGATAGGCAAGACCCAAGTCACGTAGTCACCCCTGCAATAAAGAATATAAGCTCTATGGTTTTCTTGTATCCTTGGGTTGGTATGGAATAGCTCTGCAATAAACAGACTATGAAATACTCTGTTTCTTTCCTTTATTCATCTGGAAGCTTTCTCTCACTTTCTCTTTGTTTTCCTCAGCTGGTAGCTAGGCCCAGACTGTGCTGGCTGCAGCAAACTAATATGAAGTTAAGGAGATAGGAGATGAAATGTCACATGGGAGGAACAGCAAGTGAATAGAATGCATGGAGGGGAGATTTGAGACTGGGAGCCCAATGAGAAGACTATTGAAATAGTTGAAGCTAGAGGTGATCAGGACCCAAATGAGGTGATGACTGTGTGAGTGGAGAGAAGGGGACATATGTAAGAGATGTTGAAGGTAGACTTGACCATATTGGGCAACAAACTGGATATGTGGGGTAAGCAAGTGAGAGGAGTCAAGGATGACATTGAGGTTGAGAATCTGGGTGATCAGAAGAATGGTGGTACCTTCAACAGTAATAAAGAAGTTTGTAGGAGGGAATGGTTCTGAGGGAAAAGACAGTTTGATCTGTATTGGATATGTTGAGTTTGAAATGCCTACAGGATGCCTATATCATCTAGTCTGAGCTGTCCAAAAGGCAGTTAGTGACATGGGACCAGATTAGAGAGATAAGAGCTGGACAAAACAATCTGGGAATTATTTACATAAAGATGATAATTGAACCCAGAGGAGCTGGTAAAATCACCACATGTGATGGTGTAGATGAGTATAGAGAAGACCAAGGTTAGAGACATGGGAGATATGCATAGTTAGTGGCCATAACCTGGGTGAAGTTCAAGCAGAAGAGAGTGAGAAGGAACAGACAGGTAGGAGAGTAGAGTTACAAAAACCCAGAGAGGAGAAAGTATCTAGGAGGAGAAGGTGGCCAATAATTTCAAATGCTGCACATTTTTTATATTTAAATATTTCCCTCATTCAAGAAGGATGAGGACTGAGAAAAGCCATTGGCTTTGATGTTTAAGAGATAATTGGTAACTGAAAAGAGCAGTTTCAATTGAATGATGAGGTTAGAAGCTGAACTGCATAGGTTTTTAGATGAGAATGAGAGAGGAAGTGGAGGCATGTAGTGCTGTAGCTTTCTCAAGGAATTTAGCGAAGGTGGAGAGAATTAGGATGATAACTGGTGGACATAATGGGATACAGCTAGAGTGTTCATTTTTTTAAGGTTGCGGGAGAATTGGATGTGTTTGTAGGTAGCTAAGAAGGAGGCAGTAATTAGGGATAGATTGAAGATTAGCAGAAGAATAAACCTTCCCTTGTAACAAAGAATCCTTGTAACAAAAATCAGCTAAGACAGTAACAATGTCTGGCAGCAATTTTTGACACTGATAGTCTTTGCAACTCTCTGAGGAAAGGAGGGAGGCACATTTCTTTGCTTTGTCTTAGGTTCAAGATGGGTCATTGTAATTATGGAGCACTCACCTTCATTTTAGTGCTCCTTTTGTTTACATTATGTTAGTCATTATGCATATTGTTTTCCTGTTTCTTTTCATTTTGTATCAGTTCATACAAATCTTTACATATTTCTTTGAATTACTTATTTATTATTTCTCTTGATACAATAATATTCTTTACATTCATATACAATAATTTGTTTGGGCATACTCCATCTACTTTATTTCTGGTTTTGCTAATAACATTTATTTAAACTTAGCCATTTTCACTATTTTTCCATAACTTTGAAACTCCTTCAGACTTTGGATTTTAAAGGAAAGGCTGATTGGAATAATATGATCTGGTAGCTTTTTTCCCCTCAAAAATCAGTAAATGCAATTAAAGAACAGAACTCTGGTCTGTTTTTATGGCCTCTGGGTAGAAGGAAATCTCAGAAGACTTTGTACCAAGTACATTAACTGCACAGCAGGGGTTGTGTATATTTTGAAGACCAAGAAGAATTGAAATGACCTTGGAAAATTAGGCAAATGGACTTTCTTTTAATTTATTCACCCTTGGAACATTATCTTGAAAAGTGGCAAATTCAGTTAGCCTACTGGATGTTTCATCCATGTAATGCTACATATCCAGATGTTTGAAAATACCCAGAGAGTTGACTAACTGGGCTCCCAAGACAATTATATAATAGGGATAGAGAATCAGAGCAGAGGCAGAGTGTTATAGTGAAAACAGTTAATAGATAAAATTTCAATCCTGGACCTGCTGCTTCTTTGCTGTGTGACCTTGGGCAAATCATTTCTTTCTAGGTCTCAATTTCTTTCTCTATAAAATGAACAGGTTGGATAAGATGATCCTTAAAGTCCCTTGTGGCTCTCACAGTTTATGATTCTGAGTACTCAGTGGTGGAAAACTCATGGTCAATGGAGTCAAGGATGGACGTAGTTTTACTATATTGTAAAACTCACTCAAGAGTAGTTAGAATGATCAAATTTCTGAATGAAAACTTAAAAAAGCAAAAATTCCATACCAGCATCTTAGAAAGGAAAAATGTATTCTGATTTAGAGAAACAGAGAAAAGTCAACCACTTTAAGTATAACTTCCTTATATTGTGGCACTTTTCCAAACCATAATTGTTTTTCCCAAAAAAATTATACCATGCATTCTCTCTTCTCTTTATGAATTACTAATCATTTTCCTTCTCTTGAAGAAACATTATTATCTATTATTTTAGAGAGTGATTTTCAACTCCAATGATCCATATTCAAATGGGAAGCTCTCTTGCAATGTACTATGGCAGCCACATGGCTCAGTGGGCAGAGAACTCTGGGCCTGGAGTCAAGAAAACCTGAATTAAAATATGGGCTCAGACACTTACTATCTGTGTGACCCTGTGCAAGTCACTTAACCTCTGTTTGCCTTAGTCCATTGGAGTGTAAAATGGCAAACCACTCCAGTATTTTGTCAAGAAACTCCTAAAAGGGGTCATGAAGAGCAGAACATGATTAAATTACAAATTATAACATGATACCCTTAATATAAATAAAATAAATAAAAATGTTTTCAGGGCTGGGCAATCTCCAGGATTCTGGCTATTTAGACTAAAAAGTAATAGCAAAAATTAAGAGATACAATAGCTAGTTTAAGCTTCAACCATGTAACATTTAGCTAGAAGAGCAGTTCTAAATATTCTCTAGCAGCTCTCTAGATTTTCACGGAAATACTGGTCCTCCTTCTTGGAGAGAAGTGACCCTGTATAGCTGGAAGAGCAGTGCTTAGAGCAAGAAGCAGGGAGTTCAGCTCCTTGCTCTGCCAGTCACTACTCTTGGAAAGTTTCTCCAGACCTCAGGTTCTTCATATGTAACATGGAAATCATCCTGAAGCCAAAATTTTTTTTTGAAGGGGGGAAGGCAAGGCAATTGGGGTTAAGTAATTTGCCCAAGGTCACACAGCTAGAAAGTGTGGTCAAGTGTCTGAGGTCAGATTTGAACTCAGGTCCTCCTGACTCCAGGGCCGGTGCTCTATTCACTGTGCCACCTGGCTACCCTAATCATCCTTATTTCAAAGGGTTTTGGCAATGTTTAAAACTGAGGAATGTATGGAAGGTATCAATGTATGCTTTAGCAACAAGGAAGCTGCTATGTATGAAGAGAAACGTTCATTAGGCCTTCTCTTTTTTGTTTCAGATGTGCATAGACCCCTCTCTGTCTGTGGCTTTAGGAGATAAACCACCACCCTTATACCTTTGTGAAGAATGTAGCCAGCGGATTGCAGGGTAGGTAAAGTCATTAGTGTCACAAATACAAGGAAGAGTCACAATGAGTTCAGAAACAAAGTCCTTCCAGTATTAGCATTGTATATACCATGAGCCAAATTTCTTTAAAACTCGTCCAATAATTAACTTTAAAGGTTTTGTTGTGTGCCATTGAACACCATCCCAATCTTCCTTTAGCAGCTCTCTACACTGAGCAGTTGCAAAGTGACACTGGAAGCAGCAGGGGAAAACAATTATGTTTAATGAATTCATCCTTGGATTTGAAGTAGTCCCTTGTCACCAAGTCATGGGTTTAAATAAATGGAAGCAAAACCTATGGCTTCCAAATTTAACTTGTATTTCAGATAGATGTTTCTGCTTATTAGTTTTGCAACAGTCACAATTGGCTCGGCACAGACCATATTGTCTTTTCTCTGGCCTAATTAGCATCTGGAAAGCATCATTTAAAAATAACCGAACATGATGAAATGTCTATAATTTTAAATTTAACCTCAAAGAAACAGACATTTTAAAAGTTTATTATGATAGGACTCTTAATTATACTCTATTTCTATGAAAAGGATTTTAGCACCAGGGGGTATTCCAAAGCAGTCATTTGGAGAGCAATGTTGCTGTGTATTTAAAATGTGAAATATGGTGTTTTTTCTCTATAGGGATCACAGTGAATGGCTGATTGATGTTCTCCTCCCACAAGGTAGGATTCACTCCATCTAGGATAGATAATGAGTAATTATGAATAATGCTGTTTTTCTTTGTGTATGTCTTCATTATTTATTTATTTAAATTATTTAATTAAGATAACAATTGCCTCAAATTTTTGACATATGGCATAAAGATAGTAGGGATGTGTAGACTGGAGGGATATGATAATTTTCTTCCAGTACTTAAAGGACTACCTCTCAGAAAAGGGATTAGAAAAGGGATTGTGGAAAGTGGAATCAGGACCAGTGGGAGAAAATGCAGAGACAAATATAGGTTTGAGAAAGGCACAAATGTAGTAATGATTAGTCTAATTAGTCCTCTACCAAAGTGCAATCAATTTTTTTTTCTTTTTGGAGGGGGGGGGTGGCAGGGCAAATAGGGTTAAGTGACTTGCCCAAGGTCACA
The DNA here is from genome assembly GCA_028646575.1 of Pseudocheirus occidentalis. NCBI lineage: Eukaryota > Metazoa > Chordata > Mammalia > Diprotodontia > Pseudocheiridae > Pseudocheirus > Pseudocheirus occidentalis. The sequence continues at coordinate 171,035,070 of CM053598.1, forward strand.
CAGCTAGTAAGTATGTCAAGTGTCTGAGGCTGGATTTGACTCAGGTTCTCCTGACTCCATGGCCAGCGCTCTATTCACTATACCACCTAGCTGCCCTTGCAATTTGTGAGGTAATGAGTCCTCTGTCTCCTGAAGGTCTTTAGGAAAAGACTAGATGACAACTTGTCCTAGATATTTGTCATATAGAAAATTCTTATTTAGGCAAGCATTGGGCTATGTGGCATCTGAGATTTGGTAATTCTATAGAGCAAAAGTATTAAACTTGGATTGCAGGCTCATGTGGTTTACAACATTCCCCAGTGTGCCAGAACTAGATTAAAATGTAATGGGGAAATATTTTACAAAATAAATAAAATACAATAAAACAGATATAATATTAATTGGTCATATTCTAAATCAGTATGTGGTCCACAGAGATCTTTATGTATAGTTTTGTGGTCCTGTTTCTATTTGAGTTTGACATTTTTGATGTAGAACAGGATAATATTATGGGAACAGCCCTGAAATTGGGATCATGATACTTCCACTCAAGTCCTTATTCTGCTACTCATTGACTGTGTAGTTATTGACAAGCCAAATGATCTCCTTTGAGATTAAATTTCCCCACAGATAAAATGGAGATAATAATTGTATTATCTATACCATAGGATGAATTTTGAAGAAAACACTTCATAGACCTTAAATTGCTGTAGAAACTTTAGCTTTATGATGGTAATTTTGATTTAAACATCATCATGCTTCTGATCATATTCTTTCTGCTATCAGATGAAAGCAGGTTTTGACTATGCTGCATCATTTAAAAAACATTTAGCACTCTTGCTTCATACACGTTGCAGAATATGAATGTTGGTAAGGGAAACCAGGTTAATGAGTGAATAGATTTCTTTGTGTGAGATCATAAATTTGCTCATATGAGTCTACCCATATAAGAGTTGGGTTTTCACTTCTTTGTACCAGCTGAGGGGGAAAGGTAGCAGATTTAACACAAAGGAAGAGGAAGTTCTGGGGTTAAGTTATCTAGGGAAAACTCTGCTCAAATGTGTCTTGCCCTGATTGGGCTAGAATTTTGATGAGCTTGAGGAACTCTCATTATGAGAGTCAGAATGTCACAGTGGAGAGATATTTGACTTAGAATCAGAAGACCAGGATTTGAGTTTAGGCTTTGCCATTTATTAGTGGATAACTCCCTTCTTTCAGCCTCAGTCTCTTTATCCGTAAAATGAGGCTAATACAATACCTGAATCACAGTCCATCTTTACCAAGTGGTTTTGATTCAGCCTTTACAACATTTCTCATACTTCTCCCCTTATCTCTATTCTTACTACCTCTTATCTAACTTATTATAATATAACTCCCAAGGGGTTTTCCAGCTTCTAACCTCTTTTTTCCTCCAATCATTCACAAAGTTACCAAAATAATCTTCTGAAGGCACACGTCTGACTATTGCACTCCTTTACTCTAAGCTCCAGATTTCCTCACCTCCAGGATAAAATATAAATTCCTAAACCTGGATATATAGCATTTTGCAAACCTTAAATGCTTTATATGTAAACTATTATTGTTTATTACTATCGTCATCTGAATCTTTCTCTTTACAAAGACTTGTTAGTCAAAAAACATTTATATGAAGTAAGGAACAAAGAATCTTATAATACACCCAAGTAGAGGAGGGAGGACAGGAACAAGTCCTATGTTTCTGAGGTCTTTGATGTAGACTAACTCTCTACCCATACTAGGTAATCCTTTCCACATTATATTTGACAGGCTGCTACTATTTTCCATGCAGCTCCACCTACTTTCAGTCAGTTCTATGTGTTAGAAGGTTCTTCCCTTTACTTTGATATTTGGATGGATATGAATGAGATAAAGGTCCTTTTCTATGAGTAGACTGAAAATCACCCATGCCTTCTGATCTCATGTGTTTTGTTTTTCCTGTAAATCCTATTAAAGTTTTAAAAATTTTCCCAAATATCCTCTGTAGAACATCTATTTAACCCAGTGTAGTCTTTCTTATGGTGATTTTGATAATTCACTGATCAAAAAGCATTTACTTATCAACTTGGAATTGTGCCTGGAATCGTGATAGTATCTGGAGTCCCCAAGACACAACCTGAAATAGCCCTTGCCTCCAAAGAGCTTGTAAGCAACATGTACATATATGAGTATATATGGAATACATAAAAATAAATATAAGGTAGTTAAATACAAGGTAATTAGGGAAGGAAAATAAGGAAGGGAAGGAAGGAAATCAGGTGAGGAGTCAGAAGAGGTTTCAGAAAAATGAGGGTGAGACAGATAGAAGGGAGTACATTTTAGGTATGGAAGATGGCCACTGTAAAGATACTGAAATGGGAGTCAGTAAGTCAGTCAACAAGCATTGCTAAGTGTTTACTATATACCAGGCATTATTGTACTTAGTGTTGGGGATGCAAAGAAAGGCAAAAAGTCAAGTTTTTGTCCTCAAAGAATTCATATCCTGATGGGGACATAGCAAGATATCATATATACAAGATAAACAAAAATACAAGATACAAAGAAAGATGTACACACAAAAGATATATGTATGTGCATATGTATATACACATATACTATTCACACAATATACATATACATCCATATGCACACAAATATATATATGTATGTGTTTGTCTTGTATGTAACATGGTTCTTTATGTGTTATCTTGTTATCTCCCCATTAGGACATGAATTCTTTGAGGATAAAGACATTGGTTTTTGCCTTTCTTTGTATCCTCAACACTTAATACAATGCCTGGTACATAGTAAACAGGTAAACACTTAATAAATGCTTGTTATATGTATATATACTACATACAGTAGATGGAAGGTAATCTTAGTGGGGAAGATGACTGCTTTAGCAGTAACGGGGTGAGGGGGCAGAAGGGATCTGCAGAGACTGGGATTTCAGTTTATTTATTTATTTTAGAATATTTCCATGTATACAGCGTGACAGAGAGAGGATTCAATATAAAGCTATCAATTATAATTTCAGATTTTTTTGGGAAAAACTATGTGATAAATATTACACATGGTTTTCAGAGCTACCCTGTTTTTCTGTGCTTCTAAGTTTTCTTTTTTTCTCTACTGTGCACTTTTTATTATTTTTTTATCCCTTCCTTCTCACTCTGCCCTTAGAGAAGGCTACAATTAATTAAACACAAATATATGTGTATACACACAAATACATAAGACACATGTATGTAACACACACGCACACACACACACACACACACATATATATATATATATACTGTACTGTATATACTTCTATTTATCAGTTCTCTCTCTGGAGGTGGACAGCATCTTTCTATCTTCCTTCATAGGTCCTTTGTAGTTGGCTTGACTATTTGTGATACTCAGGATAGATTAGTCATTCAAAGTGGTTCTTAGGACAATATTTCTGTTACTATGTACCATATTTTCTTGGTACTGCTCATTTCACTTTTCATAATTTCATGTACATCTTGCCATATTTTTCTGAAATCAACCAGCTCATCATTTCTTATAGCATAATAGTATTCCATCTTAATCATATACCACAGCTTATTTAGCCATTCCCCGATTAAAGAACATCTACCATTTTAGCCAGTCTTAAAAGTGTAAGATTTCAAAGTTGTTTCGTTTTGCATTTCTCTAACCAACAATGATTTAGAGCATTTTTTCATATGACTATATCTTCTTTTGATTTCTTCACTGAAAAACTCTTCATTTGGGAAGTGACTTGTGTTTTTATAAATTTGACAAAGTTCTTTATATATTTGAGAAATGAGACCTTTATCTGAGAGATGATCTGAAAATTTTCTTTAATTTTCTATTTTCCCTCAAATCTTAGCTACATTGGTTTTGTTTTGTACAACCCTTTTTAAATTTGATGCAATTGAAATCATCCATTTTATATCTTACAATGTTCCCTATCTCTTGTTTATTCATAAATTTTGTTCTCCTGTTCCTAAGTCTGATAGGTAATACGTAAAATATTCTTCTAATTTTCTTATGATATATCCCTTTATATCTAGGCCATATATCCATTTTGACTTTGTCTTGGTAAATGGTTTAAGATATTGGTCTACACCCAATTTCTGCCATACTGTTTTCCAGCTTTCCCAACAATTTTAGCACATAATGAATTCTTATATCCCCAAATTAAAATTTTACATTTGTTAAATACAAGGTTACTATTAATAATTTACTATTGCATATTGTCTATCTGCTCTGTTCTTTTTTTCTATTTCTTAGACAGTCGTAGATAGTTTTGATAATTATTTAATAATGACTTCCTGATGATATAGTTTAAGATCTGGTACTGCTAAACCTCCTCCATTTTCATTTTTTTTTCATTAGTTTCTTTGAAATGCTTGAACTTTTGTTCTTCCAAATGAATTTTGTTATTATTTTTTCTAACTTGGTAAAATACATTTTTATAATAATTTATTTGGGATGGGATGGCATTGAATAAATAGGTTAGTTAGATGAAATTATAGTTTTCATTATATTGGTTTTTCCTACTCATGAGAAATTAATATTTCTCTAATTATTTAAATCTGATTTTATTTGTATAAAAAGTGGTTTATAATTTTGTTCCTATAGTTCATGGATGTGTCTTGGTAGGTTTACTTCCAGTTATTTTATACTGTCTACAATTATTTTAAATAAGACATCTCTTACTGTCTCTTCTTGCAGGGTTTTGTTGGTGATATATAACAATGCTTATTATTTATGTGGGTTTATTTCATATCCCACTACTTTGTTAAAATTATTAATTGTTTCAACTGACTTTTAGTTGAATATTTAGGAAATTCCGAATATGTCATATAATCTTCAAAAAGAGATAGTTGATTACCTTATCTCCCATTTTAATTCCTTCAGTTTCTTTTTCTTCTCTTATTGCTGTTGCTAGCATTTCTACAACAAAATTGAGCAATATTGGTGGCACATAATTTCCCCGTTTATCTCTTTTAATTAAATATATTTTAGCTTTAACTGTGTCTGAGATCCTGATTGCTACTCATTTTTTAATATCAGCTGAAGTCTAATAAATACTATCCCAACCCTTTATTTTTAACTCTGTATCTCTCATTTTTAATTGTGTTTCTTGTAAGCCACATATTGTTGGATTTTCATTTGGATCTGATTGGATCCATTCTGCTATACGTTTCCATTTTATGGGTGAGTTTATCCCATTCTCATTTAAAGTTATGATCGCTAATTGTATATTTCCTTCCACCCTGTTTTTCCTCACTATTTATCCTTCTTACCCTATTTATCCTATCTCTCCTCACATATCTAATTTACTTCTAACCACTACCCTGTCCTCTTATTCCTTAATCTACCCATCCCTCTAAGAGTTCCTCCCTTATTTTCTTCCCCAACCCTCCAAAACTCCCTTCCTTCTTTATCTTATTCCCTTGTCCTCTTATTTCTTTATAAATTTGGAATACTCTTATGCCCTTCTAGATGTATATGTTATTCCCTCTTTAACCCAGTTATGATGTTAGATTCCCCCACTACCAGTCCTCCACCGCCTTCTGCTTCCACTGTAACAGCTCTTCAATTCATGTTTCATTTGTATAATTACTCTATTTTACCTCTCCATAACCAATTTTATTTTTTTAGAATCATCCCATCATACTCAACTCAACCTTAGGCCTTTTATCATTGTATACTCTTTCAAACTACCCAAGTAATGATAATAATGTTAAGAGTACAGATAACATTTTCCCATATAAGAAGTAAACAGTTCAACCTATTGAGTCCCTTATAATTGATCTTTAACGTTTACTTCATATTTCTCCTTGATCTTATATGTCATAGTTTCCATTGAGTTTAGGTCTTTTTGTCATGAATACCTGAAAGTCTTTCAATTCATTAGATGCCCATTTAAAAAACATATTTTTTTAATGCAGGATTATGTTCAGATTAGCTGGGTAAATTATTCTTGGTTGCAAGCAAGTCCCTTACTCTACAAAATTTAATGCACCAAGCCCTTCAGTCTTTTAATGTAGAAGCTACTAGATCTTGTGTAGTTATCCTGACTATAACTCCAAAGTATTTAAGTAGTTTTATTTATTGTTCCTTGTAGTATTAGAGCTTCAAACCTTGGCTATAATATTCCTGTAAGTTTTCATCTTGAGATCTCTTTCAGTGGTGACTGATGAATTTTTTCCTATTTCATTTTTACCTTCTCATTCTATTACTTCAGGGCAGTTTTCCTTATAATTTCTTGTAATATTGTAACTATACTCTTTTTTTAATCATCATAACTTTCAGATAGTCCAACAATTCTTATATTGTCTCTCCTCAATCTGTTCTCCACTTCAGTTGTTTTTTTTAATGAGATCTTTCACATTCTCTTCTATTTGTTCATTTAAAAAGCTTTTGTTTTATTATTTCTTGGTGTCTTATAACATCATCACTTCCCCTTGTCAAATACTAGTTTTTAAAGAATTATTTTATTCCTTAAGTTTTGGATGTCTTTTTCTAATTGTCTGACTTTTTTCATGATTTTCTTGGATTGCTTTTATTTTTTTTCACCTAACTTCCTAAATGTGTCTCATTTGATTTTTAAAGTTCTTTTAACATTCTTCTAATACGTCTTTTTGGGCCATTTGGACCATTTGACATTTTTTCTTTAAAACAGCAGTGTTGGGTTTTTTTTAGTTCCACTATCTTCTTCGTGTGAATTCAGATTTTCTCTGTCCCTATAGTAGCAATCTCTGATTGGGTTCTTTCTCCAGTTCTTTCTCATTGTTATTATTATTATTATTTTTAGGAACTTACTATTATAGTCAAGGTCTAGTCCCAAGGTGTGGGGGATGATGCCTCAGGTTTCAGGTTTTACTTATGGTTGTTTTCTAAGCTCTATCTGATGGCCTGACCTCAGTCATTGTACTTTACCCCTGATCTATGGCTAGGGCTTCTCCCCCCCCCCCCCATTCAGTCATTGCAAAATCTCTTCCTCCTTGTAATCCCTCTCAAGGCTATGAAATTCAATTCATTCCTCTGCCCTGGAATTTAAACCCAAACCAGGGATTCTGCTCTTCTGCCAGTGCCCACAGTCAGTAGGGTCCCTGCCTCTTTGCTACTGTTGTCACATGGCTGTGTGCTTGCTCCTCCTCACTCACACCCCATGACTGTGTCTGGTCAACAGAGCCGACATCTAACAGCTGTGGAGGGTCCTTCAATGTTTTCCTGCTCAGCTGTCTGATCCCACACTGTCCTTGAGGTGAAAGTTTCTGATGCTGAGGCTGCCACCTACCCTCAGGACTTGTTGTCTATTGATTCTGCAGAATCTGCCTAGAGGTGTTTGCAGTTTAATTGGGCCAGACCTCTGCCCCTGGAGGTCAGTTTTCCCAAGATCTTCCCATGTTGTCTTAGAAGCACAACTGTTTTATCCCAACTTTTAATTATTTTTGCTGCTCAAAATTCCCTTTGAGGCAATATTTTTATATGTTTGTGGGAGGATTTCAGAGAACCTGGTTTTACTTTCCTATTTCACCATCTTCCCAGAACCCTCTATTGATTTAAGTTTATTTTTAAAAGAATTCAGGGAACTATAAGAAGTGAAGATGAGGAGGGAGAGAATTCCAGTATGGAGGATAGATGGTACAAAGATCTGGAGAATAGATTTAGAAAACTGCTTGTAAGGAACAGTAAGTAGACAGTGAAGAGGGATCATAGAGTATGTGGAGGCAATTAAAGGAAGAGTGGAAAAGTGAGAAGGGGTTAGGTTGTGAAAAGTTTTAAATGACAAATAGAAGAATTTATATTTGATCTTGGAAATAATAGGGAGCCACTAGAGTTAACTGAAAAGGAGAAATGATTCAGGCAAATCTATGATTTAGGAAAATCATTTTAGCAACATAGTGCAAGATGGATTGGAGTGAGGAGACTGGTAGGATTCAGGTTGGAAAGGGGTTTAAATGATAAATCGAAGAGATTTTATTGAGCTTAAAGCAATTGGGAGCTACTAGAGTTTATTGAGAGTAGAGTTGTGTGGTTTGTCTGTCATGCTTGAAGAGGACCATGACCGTAGGAAGATGATGCCATGAGAGTAGGGTAATGACATGTTTATATCTACACTTAACTAAAATGTACTTGGGACCTGTTTGTGGAATGATTTGGAGGAAAGACTTGAGACAGGGAGCCCATTGTGGAGACCTTTGTCTCACAGGTGCTTCCTAGGTAATACAATGCAATACTTATGCTCTCTTGTCTGTTATTCATCAGTTGATCTACATGACCAATCTACTTCCTTTCCTGGTCATACGAACTTCTGATTATTATGTCTTTTTATTAGTACCTTGCCATGTACTAGTCATACATGGTAGTGTGGCATAGCCCACTTATGTCTGCTATGTGGCTTTGGGTCACTGAAATTGTGATTATTCTGTGACTTGGTATGCTTTACAGCATCATGAAACCAATATTGGTTAAAAATATGGTTTTTACATTATGCTGCTTCCCAAAAGTGATACAGTCCAATTTTTTTTTTACTATTTTATTGCAGGCCCATGTAATTGTCTAATTTCAGTACTTGTTCAAGCTACTGTGTATGTTGATGGAATAACTCAAGGGACTGTCCATTAAATGCATGTCACGATCTTAACAATACACATTTTTCTTCGATTTGTTCCTTTCCTCTGTGGATTGCTAAATGATCTCCTTTGAAAGACTGTGAATCTCATTGAATCTGCCCTGTAGTGTTATGCAGCTTGGTGTAATCAGTACAGTGTTATTTGCAAACTAGAGCATCTGGAGAAACTTATCATTTTCAGGGAATCTTTTTTCTGTCAGACTTTCCATAGCACCTCCTCCATGACAGAAACAGTCATCTCTTGGTATTGATATTCAAACTATTGTTGAACAGAATTCTCTGTGCTCATCTCTATCATGGAATATTTATGGTAATTTTTTGGGGGGTAACAATAAATATAATGGGATCTTACATTCTCTATATTTCTCAATTATGTGACTATAAAAATGCAATTTACTATAGAATATCTTCTACCATAGAATATCTTTCTGTTCCCTTCTGAATTCTTCCTCAGAGTAGGAATCAAAATATAGTATTCCCACAAAGATTTTGTATAAATGAGAAAGTAGACAAATGGGTTGGTAGTTGATTTTTTTCTTGGTTATATTTTTAGGGATAAAAATACCACCTCTGATCTTTTCCATTCTTTTGAAATACCTTCTTTGAGATGTGTTGAAAAGTATTGGGGGCTATTTTATGGATTTATCTGTTTCATGAATCGTCATGGAAAACCATCACTTTACTATCCTTATTACTAGTTACTCGTTACCCATATTCCTACCAACCCACTGCTAAATCCTGAAAGAAGCTGTATTACTTTGTGGTTCTTCTCAGAGATTTGTTCTGCAAACTATCCTTTTTTCCATTCCTGTTTATTTTTCTTTCCCTTGGCTATACGGAGTTTCCAAGAAAAGGTATCTTTAAGTCAGCCTTTTAATTTTCCTGTTTGATTACTAATAGTAACTGATGGAGCTAAATAGGGGTTGACAGCACAAGTTTGCTTAGCTAGAAATCAACCCTTCCTTCTTAAGCAGCAGACACAATAAGCAAATACAGGGACTAGTGATCAGAAAAGTTTTCCATATAGACAAATGACTTATGAAATTTTAGGTGCTGCTAATGCTTTCATTGAGATAATATAGAGCTCTGGTCACTCAAAATTAACATCCTTCCCCCACTCATCTTTCCCAAATCTGGTGATGGGTATGTGCACTGAGTTATCTAAACAGAATGGTAATTGACTTAAAAAAACATTTACCAGCAACTCCTGCTGCACAAGTGTCTGAGGCCAGGTTTGAACTCAGGTCCTCCTGACTCCAGGGCCAATGCTCTATTCACTGTGACACCTAGCCACCCCCTATTTTTCCCATTCTACTGAATGTTAGGTTAGGATGGAGCAGGACAAGAGAGTATACAAAGACACTTTGCCAATGTGTATAGTGATTAGTCTGGTTTTCACTAAAAAACAACAACATGTGTACACTTTATTTAGGGATAATGATCCTTTACCAATTTCATTATCTAGAAATAATTGCTATTTTAAAAAGAATATGGTAGAGAAAAATGATTGGCAAAGAAATAAACTAATTTGGCATTTAGATGGCACTGTATAAAAAATAACCAGTGGATGAATTAACTTTCAATTTTTTGATAAGTTGTTGTGATATCCCTTCTCTGAAGTCCTCCTCCAAAGCATTATTGTTATTTATTATTAAATTAAATTACCATGACTTTGCTAATGGAACCCAAGCTATGACAGACCCAATTAAGCAGGAGAAGCCCATGTCTGTCTGTCATCAGAGTATCAGTCTTGCTAAATTTGGAGGCACTCATCACCAGAAGGTTGATCACCACGTAATGAAACTTTTGGGTCACATCAAGTTATAGAGACTCTTTATTATGACTTGGTAGGAATGGGATCTTTGTGCTTTTTTTAGGTACCAATGATGTGCCCACAACAGATGAAATGATGAAATTTTTAGGTTATTGAAGTAGAAGTGGTATTATTGTGTAGACATAAGTATACGGTCTAAAGCTCTACTGTTATACTTTATACTAACCTCATATATAATATGTATATAGTAATCAAGGGACATTTTATTGGCATATTCATTAACTAGGACAGTAGTTCTCAAATATATGGTCTTAGGAACTCCAAAATTCTTTCAGAGGATCCACAAAGTTAAAACTGATTTCATAATAATGTTGAGACATATATACATATATAGCTGAGACATAATAATGCTGAGATGATAAATATAGACAGATATAACCCACATAAACAAAAAACTCTTTGGGGGGCCCTCAATAGTTTTGAAGAATCTAAAGGGGTCCTGAGATAAAAAGATTGAGAACTGATGAACTATGTTCATGCTTTAAGAGAAAAAATGGATGAAAAAGCATTTATTACTCTACTATATGATAGGCACTGTGTTTACACTCCTATTGTGAACAGATCTATTTGATTTAATGTGATTCAATACTTTAAGGTCCCTAATGCCTCTAATTACAAGAGGATAATATTTGTACTACCTAACTCACAGGGCTATTATGAATTTTCATATCATTTGAGATAATATATGCAGAAACAAGCACTCTATAAAGGTAAGGTGTGATGATAATGATGAAGCTGATGGTTATGATACATGCCGCTGGCCACTGATGAAAAATAGCTCTAAGTTCTCTTTGTGGTTTATTGAGGGACAACTTAGGCCTAAAGATAGAGGCCAAGTTAAAGTAGATGTTCATAATGGAGACATAAGAATATAGATTTCTGTGGCCAGTTCCAGAGGTAATATTATACTAAGCTTGTTTTCACTCCTGAATACCCTTGGTGAAATGAGCTTTCTTTCTCTGTTGATGTTTTGTATACCTTCCCCTTACAGCTGAAATATCTGCTATATGTCAGAAAAAGGTAAGACCAAACAATCTGTATGGTGAGGCATGACTTTCTGTGTTTGTTTTGTAATTCCATTCCATGAACATGTGCCTCATTTTTGTGCCATGGTCTCTAAAATGTTTATGTGATCATAATTTTTGAAGGGGAAAAGTGATTTAGCATGCAAGATTGCTTACTTTTGAGATGGCCAGTATTCTCTGCCTTGAACTTGCTAATCTATCCTGCACAGTGTGCTTTATATAATAGAGATAATGTGTAATCAACTCAAAATGATGGGGTAAGGCATTGGTTTAAAAACAAAACCCTCCACCAAAACATATGAATGATAGAATAAATGTAGAGCCAAAATTTATTGAAATGGTGCAACTTTCATGCTAAAAAGGCTTCATGGTGGTGGTGGGGAGGTGGTATGTACCAAAATATATGTGCACAAAATATACTACTCCTATTTCTATGCATAGATGATGGTTTATTTGTCAAGCTAAATGATTAACATTACCTCCTTGTCCCCAGACTCTCTCTTTTTCAGACTGCCTTCAACCATGAGTTTCTCTACATCTTTTCCATCTTTTTTTTTGCTTTTTTGGAGGGGGAAGGCAGGGCAATTGGGGTTAAGTGACTTGCCCAAGGTCACACGGCTAGTTTTTGTGTTAAGTGTCAGACGCTGGATTTGAACTCAGGTTCTCCTGACTCCAGGGCCGGTGCTCTATTCACTGCTCCATCTTTTTTCTTTATATAATACTTGCTTGAGTGGAATAAGAGAACAAGAGAGGCAATATGTTGTAGTAGAAAGAATAACTAGTCTCTGAGACAGGAGATATGTTTCTGATTTTGGTCTTGGCCCTGTCACTAACTAGAGGTGGCAGATTAGATACAGAGCTCCAGAGGTAACAGGCAGTATAATGTGTGGTACACTTATATGCTTATAAACCCAGAGTGAGAAAGAGAAAACAAATATATTAAGCAGAAAGGAAATTGGAAGGAAGAAGGTGGTCTTGAAAGTCAGAGGTGGAAAACATACATTTTGGGAAAAAGAGGGGATTCAAAAATTGAAGAGACATCTTAGGTTTGAGAGAAGTAATTCTGGGCAAAAGTAGACACTATTTACTAAAAAGGGAAAAAGGTAGATGTTTCTATCAGACTATTAAGTGAGACAAAGACTTTGGGAAATAGCTCCGAGTCTGTCCCTAATTATATCCTGGTATGGAAAATGCAAGAATACAAAGCTAAACATCTTGTCCGATGGTCAAAGTTTAATGCAAACCTTTGTTTTAATGTGATGATTTCTTGCAAGCAATATAGTGCCTCTTTTTGATCCTAGGCAATAAATGGCTTGTTACCCTTCTTCCCCTTTCAACACCATTCTTTCACCTCCCTCCTATAAGTACCATCATGTACTTCTGCTATGTCTCATACAGCTCTCTTTAGCCCTCAGCTCCTGCCAAGACTCAAAAATTAAATTAATCCTAAACTAAGGACTTAAAATGTGTTCCTTCCCAGGGGCATTTATATTTGAATAGGATAGACTTTTGGACTGAATTTTCCATAGTTAGAGAATTTTCAGTGCCCAGCTGGTGGGGAAGGTGAAGGGGTATAAATGTAGACCCTCAAATCACTATTGCTAGATTGGGAAGTAGTTTCCATAACTACTACTAAGGCCAAACCTTGAAACTATGGAATATCTCTTAGTAAATATCCCATTTTCATACCCCCTCTCTTTGGAATATATTACCTCCCTTCTGCTTGAGGTTTGTAGCTATTGCTCCTTTGGAGGAGTCTTCTTATCCCTGTTTTGTGATATTGCCTTTGGAGTGTTCCTGTGGTTCTCATTGCCACCTTATTTAGGACCTCCCACAGAGAACTGAAGAGACTGGAAATAGTTTGCTTGGAGCAGCCCCGTCAGTTAAGGCCACCCATAGTGCAACAAAACTTTTGGAACTTTTGGATGCTGCTTAAAGATAAGTATGGAATGAAGTTTTGAAGTTCCAAAAAAAAAATACTTTTCTGGTTGTTTTCAAAAGGGTGGACGTATGCCCTACAATGATACAGAATGTGGTCCCTGTGTTTTTTAGTGGGTGATCTTTCCAACGAGATCAGGGCAAAAACCCCACTGCTCTGTGGTGATGAATCCCCAGGAGCCGGGCTAAGCTTTGGAGAACAGACACGCAGCTCTGGTTCTTATGTGCCAGTATTTGCATCGAAAGAAAACTTGCTTGAATTGATAATACACGTGTATTTATATTTTAACACACGTGAGAGGCAGTGTAAGCGGATACAGAAAGGACCTCGAAGTCCAAATGGGCAGCCTGCCGTTGTATCCCTGAACAATTCTCTTAAACTTTCTTGGCAGCTCCTTAAGACTGTTATTTGCACATCAGGTGCTAACCTCCAAAAAATGGAGGAAAGAAGTTCCCTCATCAATATTTCTCTATGCAACAAAATCACATGACTAGTAAAGAAAAGATACACACGTGCACTTATCTGAATATCGTCAATACAAGTTGAATTTTAGAATATATTTATATAAAAATAAAATACAGCAACATAAAAGATATATGTATATGTAAAATATATTTAACACACATACACATATGTGTAAAACTGATTTTTGACCATATGTATGTATAAAGTTGGGGAAACTGGCCAATGGGAAGTCCACCCTTGGAGCATGCGCAGTATTACACCTGTGCTTCACCAGGGGCAGGGGCAGGGGCAAGAAGGCGGAGCGTTGGAGCTGCGCTGGCCAAACACGGGTTGAGGTACCGAATCCAGTTCTTGGCCCTCAGGCAGCAAATTCTCCCACTTCTGGAAGGTGATCTGTCACTTCAGTATTATCTCCCGTCTCCGAGAGCAAACAAAAATACACAGAATGAGGACGTGTGTCCCTGCTTTATGTTGGCCCTGGGTGATTGGTGAGGGGTCGTCTCTGGGCGTCAATTGCGCCCTCGAGTCAGATGCTTTTCTGAGCAGAGAACGTATGTGTGTGTGTGTGTGGGGGAGGGGTCACCCGCATCCGCAGCACGCAAACACCAGGGATGGCCCCTCCCGCCGCCAGTAAAGCTGAGGTAAAGAGTACGACGACAAGTTGACCCCTAGCCGTCCAGTGCGGAGCACGGGCTGAGGAGGTGACCCTGGGCCGTCGTGTCAGAGAGGCTTCAGGTGGAGGCCTGCTTGGGGCTTGCGTTTGCCTCCTGGGCCTGGCAGGCCAGGGACGGGGACGTTTGTCACCAGAAGGCTGTCCGTTAGGGGGTAAATGTTCAGTTTGGTTTTCTGCCCTCAAAACCTCTCATGTGCAGTGTGTAAGAATTAGGATCGGTATCTGGAGGTGGAACGGGGGTTGGTTGAAGCCCCAATACCGACGAAATCAATCAGTAGGTTTTGATTATTACTTTATGCCAGGCACTGAGGGTGCAAAGATAAGAGGATGTTCCTGCCCTCAAAGAGACAATATATGCATATGTAAATATATAGACCTAAAATTGTTACAAGGTGACTCTGCAAGGAAGTCACCCACAGCTGGGGGAAGGGCAGGAAAGGAAGGCTTAGGAGAATGTGATGCTTGATTTCCCGTTAAGATCAGGGGTGAAGGAAGGATGTCCATTATACCAGTGTTATTCAATATTGTACTAGAAGTGTTAGCTTTAGCAATAGAGATGAAAAAGAAATGGAAGGAATTAGAATAGGCTAGGAGGAAACAAATCTATCACTCTTCGCAGGTGATAATGATGGTATATTTAGAGAATCCCAGAGAATCAACTGAAAAACTACTCATAATAACTAGCAACTTTAGCAGACTTGCAGGATATAAAATAAGCCCACATAAATCATCAGCATTTCTAGATGTTACTAACAAAGCCCAGCTGCAAGAGAAAAAAAGAGAAATTCCATTTAAAATAACTGTAGACAATACAAAATACTTGGGAGTCTATCTTCCAAGACAAACCCAAAATATGAACACAATTACAAAACACTTTTCACACAAATAAAGTCAGATCTAAATAATTGGAAAAAACACCGGTTGCTCATGGGTAGGCCTAAGCTAATATAATAAAAATGATAATTCTTCCAGAAGTATTGCTTGACCTTTATTGAGTGTCAAAGGAGGGTAAGTGGAGGTAAGAAGACAGAACATTCCAGGCTGGGGGACAGCTTGTACAAAGGCACAGATATAAAATACCATGTATGAGGAAGAGTAAGAAGCCCCATTTAACTCCACCATAGAATTCATGAAGGATTATAATGGGTGTTAAGACTGGGAAGGTATGTTGAGGACACTTGTGAAAGGCTTTAACTTCCAAAACAAGAATTTTATTTTTTACTCTGGAGGTAATAAATAGGGAGCTACCAGAGTTTATCAGTAAGAGGAGTGACATGACCAGAACTGGGCTTTAGAAAAATAGCTTTGGCAGCTGTATGGATCATGGTTTGTAATGGAGAAAGAGGAGTTGGGGGGGTGGTGGGGTGAATTAAGAAGTTACTGCAGAAGTTCCTATGCTAGAGGTGAAGACAGTTTGTATGAGTGTTGATTGTGTGAATGGGAGAGGAGACATGCCAAAGATGTAGTAGAAGTAGAAATAACAAGATTTGGCTATTTAAGATGAATTATAATCAGGAGTCAGGAAGTAATACTGAAGTTTCAAACCTGGGTGATTAGAGGAATGATGGAGTCCTCAACAGAAATAGGGATGTTCAGAAAAACTGTGAGTTTTGGGGAAAAGATGCTCATGCCTCTTTCTAATATAAGATCATTGAGGTATACTTAGAGAGAACTTTGAAGCACAAATGATATTTAAAGGTTTGGCTTTCTCTAGTTTTTTTTTTTTTAGATATTTAGAGTTTTAAAACATTTCACTTTTTGACCTTTTGAGTCTATCATTTCAATAGAAGACATTTTGGATCATATTATCATTACTGAAACCTAACTGGTTAAAGAGAACCTTGCTTTCAAATGCTAATTTCCATTTTCAAGAATTCTGATACATTTACCTGGCCTATTAAATTCCTATTTGTTCCAATTTTTGGCTCAATTTACATTGGTCATTTAATTTTAAAAATTTCTTTACTTTCAGAACTGCAGTTCTCACGTGAGGAGGGCTGTTGTTACCTGCTTCTCAGCAGGGTGCTGTGGTCGCCATGGAAACAGGCCTGTTCGGTATTGCAAAAGGTGCCATTCAAACCACCATAGCAATGAAGTTGGATCAACTGGAGCCACAGCAGAGACCCACCTATATCAGACATCACCTCCACCCATCAACACGCGGGAATGTGGGGCTGAGGAACTTGTGTGTGCAGTGGAGGCTGTTATTAGGTAATGTGACAGGTAGCAGAGTTGCTGGCCTTAACCTTGGGTTACCTCTTAATCTGCAAATAAGGATGTGCAATCACTGATGCACAATTTTTTTGCAGTGATTGTATCTGATGAGATGCATCTCTCTTTTGAGCCTTCTGATTGTAATACTTCCTTGGAAGTAAAAAAAAAATTCTTAAAAAATAAATTTAAATACTTTCCTTCATTTTTTTCACTCCATGTCCAAAAATTTGTTCCTCTTTCATACCTTTTGGGAGTGTATATTTTGTATTCCAATTCGCAATCAACTTAAAAAAAATAACCTCCTGCCTCTCCCAGTAGTCTTATATGTATTTACAGCATTCATACATTTAGAGACAGGGGAAGGAGGCCTTGAGATCCTATGGAAAGAATTTGTAAGGAGAACTGGGTTTTTCTTTAGCTTCCATCACTCCACCGGCTGTCCTATTTGTTTTGAGGGGAGTCATTTCTCTGTGTGTTACTTTTTAAGTTTGTAAAATAGAAGTGTTGTACAACACAGATGAAATCAATTCCATAGTCCTGAAAGTGTTAGAGGTGAGGCTAAATAACCACTTGTTTAGGATCTTGTAGAGAGGATTCATGCTTTACAGTATCATAGATTGATAGTTGCAAGGGATCCTATAAGTGATCAGGTCTGTTCTCCTCATTTTGTAAATGAGGATGCCAAGGCCTAGAAACGCCATAGGATTACAGGTTCATAGATACAGAGCAGTAAGGGATTACATACTATTTAGTTAAATCTCCATCTTTTTACAGATAGGAAACTAGCATCTTCTTGGGATATTAAATGATTGCCCAAGGTCACACAGATTTTATGTGGCAGAGCCAGGATTTGTACCCATATCCTATGACTCTAAATCCATTGTTTTTTCCATTATACCAGACTGAACTCTGAGGTTTAAACCAATTCTTAGGTTTCATGGCTATCCCTGCATAATTCATTATCTACTGTTCGTTTCTAGACTATTTAATATGAAACTTCCTCCATATTTTTTTTTTTACAGCTTGCTGAAGGAAGCTGAGTTTCATGCTGAGCAGAGGGAACATGAACTAAACCGTCGAAGACAAATGGGGCTTTCCTCTTCTCACCACTCCTTGGATAACA
This sequence comes from Pseudocheirus occidentalis, assembly GCA_028646575.1. Lineage (NCBI taxonomy): Eukaryota > Metazoa > Chordata > Mammalia > Diprotodontia > Pseudocheiridae > Pseudocheirus > Pseudocheirus occidentalis. The sequence continues at coordinate 171,052,954 of CM053598.1, forward strand.
CTGACTTTGATAACAAAGATGATGATAAACATGACCAGCGACTGCTCAGCCAATTTGGAATATGGTTCTTAGTAAGGACATGTATCTATATCTATATCTCTATGGGTGTATGTTTTTTAAAAAATCAACTGCTATCTTCCAACGTATTTCTAATTATGAGATTCCACAGATGAGGGACTTCTTTCTTGTACATTTCTGTTTTTTCAGTGTTGACTGGGTAATGTAGTAAAATGGAGAGGAAGCAATAAGCATACGGTTCTGTGTGATGGTTGTAATGTACCTCTTGGCACACAACCAAATATTGACATTGGCAGGATATAATGTTTTATTTCTGGTTTTAGTACAGTACAGGCAATGGCACAGGACCTGACACTCATCTACATGCAAATGTTCTTGATAGTCTAGGCCCTAGGGAACTTTTGTTAGGTTTGTGGTTATTTTTCTACACATGGCCCAACATATGGATTCCAGAACAATTGAATCACCCCATTTAGCCTTGTTAATGAATAATCAGACAGCAGATTGGTTGATTTAGCTACAGCAGTTCTAAGCATCCTGAGTGGCCCCAGGGAACTAAACTCCATTTCTGTTGAGATGTGTGTGATAGGTTTCAAAGCCCCAGTGATGATCAGGTCTCATGACAGAATACAGACACAGGCTAGATGGTCATAGCAAGCACAAGTTTTATTGTCTAGTAATAAGATATTAGAAAGGCATCATGGTACAGTAAGAAGAATAAGATACTATGACAGAAGAATGGGGCTGAATTCCTAGCTCAGGCACTTAGTAGAGAGAGTCACTTCAACCATGTGAGCATCAATTTCCTCATCTGTAAAATGAAGACTGTAATATTTTCTGGGGGTAGCCAGGTGGTGCAGTGGATAGAGTGCCAGGCCTAGAGTCAGGAAGACCTGAGTTCAAATGTGGCCATATATACTTCCTATCTGTGTGACTGTGGGCCAGTTACCTAACCCTGTTTGCCTCAGTTCCTCGTATGTAAAATGAGCTGGAGAAGGAAATGGCAAACCAGTCCAATCTCTTTGCCAGAAAAATCCCAAATGGGGTCATGAAGAGTGGGATATGACTGAAAAAAACTTAACACACATATACACAATATTTGCTACTTCACAGGGTTGTTATGAGAAAAATACTTTGTAAAACTTAAAGTGCTAGAGATATATGGATTATTATTGCTACGTTAGTCCAAGACTCATTTAATAGGGCCTCTAAACAGAGTCTTGGTTTTGGAGGTAGAGTGAGGAATAACCCCACCCCAATTCCCAGAATTCCTGACCTTATAAACATTTCCCTTACACGAACCCATCTACAGCAATATTTTAAATAACCAAGCCTGAGATATTTCATTGCCTGAGATTAAATGTTCTCTTTTTTTGTAATGATCAGGAATGAAAAAGGTACTATGGACATCTCTTACTCAGGTAGAAACAGAAACCAGGGACCTAACTCCTTTTAAGGCAGTGAGGCACTGCCCCTCTTTTTTCATGGGAGTAGGAATGCAGTAATACAGGGGACCAAAGAGGAAGGCTAGCCGCTAAGGGCCATTAAATCAGATATCTAAGACTACATGAAATGTCATCCTGTTGTGAATAAGGCTTAGCTGTCCATGAGCAGAGATCTCCACAGTGAGCTGTTTTTTTTTCTGTTTAGTAGTGTTTTCACATCATTCATATTCTTTTAAAATTATTTACCAAATTAGAATTTAAAAGTTGATTTTGTTATATCCCTTGTGTGGGAATAGCAGCCAACAAAATACTGATGTAATTAGAATATTTGTTGAAGTTGGAAAAAGAAATGGGGTCCAAACAGATTAAAACCCAGTATAAACAGAGGGCTAGCCAGAAAAGGGGGAGGGGTAAGAATCACACAATTTTTAGACCATCTATAAACATGAACTTAGTTGTGGGTACTTTAGATGTGAAATCCTTATCCAGTGACCAATAAGTGAATAGTCTACTGGAGAAACTTATTTGTATCAGTCATGATATTTTCTTTATAAATGAAACCTGAAGACAAAAAGAAGTAGCAGCTAAATGGAAGGAGGGATACTAGGTTCTCCTTGGAGAAGCAGAGTTGGCAGAGTTGGTTTTATTGTGCATCCAAAGGGAAGAATAAACATTATTTCATGGGACACTCAATTATCTCATAGTGCAGTAATTATGTTAAGCATTTGCAAAAAGACCACCCTGAATAACATTGAGCTTTATGGGCTGATATTAGTTGCAAAGGATTAGAAGGTAGAGAAATTCTGTGAAGAACTCAATAAGACCTTCCAAATGAAATCAGTGTGTATGTTATTATAGGTAACTAAAGTGCAGTGGCAGATAACAAGGTAGATATTATGGGATAACAGTGAAAAATACATTGAAAAACATGGTTTAAGAGAAAGAAAGACTGGCCAGTGATGATGGGATGTGCTGAAACCTCATACCTATGTATCATGAGTAGTTCAAGATATTCATAAAGAAGAGAACTGGGAAGTACTGGACGTGGTGAGCACTGAATAACATCACCTCAAATGAAACCGATTAAACTTTAACGGTTAGGAAATGATTGGTTACCAATAGGGGACTAATCTCCAAATTGCTGTCTGTGTTTAGCCAGATCACCATCTTATTATTAATTATTACCATTAATAATAGCCCTTGCATTTTTGTAGTGCTTTCAAGTTCATGAAACCTTTTCTATACATGATCTCATTTGATCCTTACAATTACCTTGTTTGAGCAAATATAAAAATAAAGATCAAATTGCAATCATAGAATTTCCAAGTGGGAAGGGATAGTCTCCAGGTAGAGTAACTCCTACCTGACCTATTTTACTAAGCTGTTGACACCAAAAAAGGGTGACGTATGAAAGAACAAACATCAACATGGAATATCACCATTTGCTAAGGAATTTTATCAATATGAATCAGTTGCCAAAATGAATAATGTAAAATTGTACAAATGAACTAGTGTTAGCCAACAGAAACGTTGGTTTGGAATATAAACTTCTTTGTAAAATCTTACAAAGGGAGCTAGTGTGAGATTATGAACAATATCACATCATAAAACAGTGAGAAGCAGAGAAAAAACAAGTTTATAGAAACAGGAAACTAGAAGAACAGATAAAAAACAAAAAAAAATCCATAAAGATTTCTATAATAGGCTTTTCCTCCATTATGGAGATACCACATTTGGACTCTTAACATCACAGCTCCCCAAAATGAGCAAGATGGAGAATGGCTGGATGTCTCAGTGGACAGTGGCCTGTACCTAGAGTCAGGAAGAGTTCAAATCCAGCCTTTGATATCTACTAGCTCTGTTACTTTGAGCAAGTCACTTACGCTCTATCTACCTTAATTTCCTCATTTGTAAATTAGGGATAATGTTAACACCTGCTTTTGAGAGTTGTGGTGGGCATCAAATGAAATATTTGCAAAATACAAGCTGCTGTAAGTAGAAATTGTCCCTGAGGTAGTCAGCAGAGTTCTGAGGACACAGATAGTACTTCTTAGTAAAGAGAGAGGAAGATACCAAACTCTTAGGGAGAAGGTAGGAGGAATTCACAGGGTGTGTGTGTGTGGGGGGGGGTGTGTGTGTGGGTGTGTGTGTGGGTGTGTGTGTGTGTGGTGTGTGTGTGTGTGTGTGTGTGTGTGTGTGTGTAGACCTATGCTTTCATTGGTATAGGAAGTTTCTGATGAGGAAACTTGCTTTACTAATACAGGTCAATACCTGATCTGTAACTTACACTCTTAGATAGCTGCCTAGGTCACTGTGAGGTTAAATGACTTTTCAAGGGTTCCATAGCCAGTATATTTCATAGGTGGGACTTGAACCTAGGTCTTCTTCACTGAGACAATCTATCTGGTGTATCACACTGTCTCTTCAGGCATTAATAGTACTGAAAACAACAACAAATATCAACAATTAAGACCTATATGCCTACTTAACTTCCTCTACAAAACTCTTATAAGAAAAAATACTTGATGAAGGTATGAGATGGGAACAGGAAGGCTTTCATAAATAATATTTTACAGAATGCCACATCTTTATAGTTACTTAATTTACTGAAAGGAATAGAGAATATAAGGGTCCACTCTGTTTATTGTTTGTGGACTATGAATTATGCATTTCATTTGGTTGAGCAAAATGCTAGCTTAAAGACTTCTCCAAGATGTGTCCTCTCTATGTTAAAATCATTAAAAAAATCCTTCATCTATAGGAAAACAGAGCAAACTTTGCTTGATGATCGTACATTAGGAATGTCAAATGAGGCATGAGAGAGAGAGAGGCTCTGCTTTTCAAAGAGGCCATCTAATCTAACCATCCTATTTAAAGATGAGGAAACTGGCCTAGAAAGGTCAGTGATTTGCCTAAGGTCAGCCAAGTAGTGACACACCGTGAGATTTGAGTGGAGATCCTTGCTACAGTGCTCCTTTCACTGGACCACAATACCTCTTTGATACCTATGTGTTGATTACATCAAACATTGTTTCCTAAGAGTTTAGCACAGCTCTTCATAAAATAAGAAACAGTGGATGAAAAATATCTATTCTTCAAACTATGTGACACATTTGGAGGACCAGCCCATAGAGCTGGTCCCTCTTGATATGTGTTTTGGACAAACGCAGTAAATGGGCAGTGAGCAATGCCTGGAACAGAAGAGGAGGCAAGTGAGCTGAATGGCATTTTGGAAATTGCACTTGGAATTTGTACTGTTTAAAAAAAAACCCAAAACTCAAATTTAATTCTGAAGCAAAAGCCCTTCTTTTCTAACGTCACCATTCTTCTAGTATTGTTGTATGTCTATGAAGCATAGAATGCCATGAGCTTCAAAGACTTAAAGGTAAGGGTCACCCAGAGAGCATTAGGGAAACGTAGAGCACATGAATAGGCTATAATATATTAACAATTAAGAACTGCATAAGGGAAAGGTGTATAAATTATATAACCAGAGATATGTATGACAGGAAAAGGATATGGATTGGCCATGTAGCAAAAGCTATGTTAGTATCTGTGCAATATCAGAGGACCTAGACATAGGTCTTCAATAGTTTATTTGGACCTCCTTTGGAGAATTTGTAGGAAGCAAGGTCAAAAGTCACATAGGATGAAAATGTATGGATGGGTTGTGTTATGTACTTTTGGACAGAATATAAACATTAGTGAGACCACAGGTCCATCAAAGTATGGAAGTATAGAAATTATCAGTAATCCTTATGATGTTACACAGCAATGAATCTTGAACCACTGTAACCTTGAAAGAAGCAAAATTATCAATGTAACTTGTGTGTTCCTATTTTATGGCTTACTTGATATTATTAAATATGGGTTTATTGATCAGAGTTTTTTCTATTGTTTTTCAGTGAATCTGTTGTTACTTTATTGTATTCATGGGAGATATCTTCCTAGGGGAGGGTCTTTAAATCAGACCTTTATACTAAATCAAATGATTTTATAGACTAATAAACAGTAAGTTCAGTGGAAACTTGCATTCTATGGACATTTCAGTCAGTTGTGTAACTTTAGAATGTAGAATGATGTCTCTGAAAGCATACCATTTCCCTTATATGTTCATCAAGAATACTCACAATACTTGTTTAAGTTATTCTTATAAAGCTTTGAGATGGCAAAGTAAGTGTATGTGTTGTTGATATTTTCTTGAGTCTCTTTTAATGGTAATAATAAAATATTTTAAAGTAATATATAAGCAAGGAGACTTATACTCACCAAAGATTTTCTCATGACCATGTAGGCTGTGCATTGCAGAATTCAAACGGAAGAGGGACTCTTAGAAGTGGTAAGATTTACCCAAGATGCTCCTGATTTAGGATGACATTCTGATTACTTGAAGCCACAGAACATTGCAGAGTTTTCCTCAGTGAGATACAGAATCACTCAGAGGAGTTCTGCCTAACATACAAAACTGGAAAAGCAAGTTGATGTAGAGATATATATCTTTTCACACTTGGAATTGCCAGAGATCTCAAGTCAGTGAACATAGAATTCTAATTAGAGTCAAAGGACTAGAGGTCAGGCCATCATAATCTGGACTATCTGGGTAAGTGACTCTGACTAGAATGTAGAGCAAGGGGGCTTAATCTTTTTTGTGTCATGGCCCTTTTGGTAGTCTGATAAAGACTCTGGATCCCTTCTTCAAATAATGTTTTTATTTTTAAATTTTTAAACAATTTTTTAATTAAAATTTTTTTCAAATAATGTTTTTAAATGCAAAAAAACAAAGGACATCAATCAGATTAAAATACTAAAAATGATCAAATATAAAAATATTAAAAAAATAAGTATATAAACACCATGTTAAGAATTCTTGTGTAGAGATAGGTATGTGTAGATGGTAATAGATGCCAATTGTAACAGAGCTATGAAATATCCCCCTGCAACATGACTTCTGAAAAAAAAGGCTCCCTGTGTATGTAGTTCTTATTGCTTTTGTTCCTGCATGAGAGTAATAAGATCTAGCTGTATTTAGGTCACACAAAAGTTCTAATCGCAACAATCCAGTGGATGTTGAATGTAAGGTCTTCAGGGCAAAGATATTACCATTTTTATATTTGCATCTCCAGTGACTGTGCAATACATTGTCTGTATCAGGACTGTGTCATTTACTAGGCTCTTATTGAATTGAATTGAATCAAGGAAGTGGAATACATAACTAGATTTGAAGTGAAGAGTCAGTTGGCGTTACACTTCTTCATTACTAAATGTGTGGCTTTGAGCAAGTTACTTAATCTTTGAATTAGTTTCCTAATTTGTAGCAGGATTATAATACTTATTTAGCCTATCTCATAGGGCTGTAATATGCAAACTGAAAAATAAAAAAAATGAGTTCTTATTTTATGTAGTTACTTTAGTCAGGGTCAGGTATTCAGTCTTGTACAAGAAAGCATTGACTCACTGGTTCTAAGACCTTAGGATCATAGGCTCACATGGGCTAACTTCCTGATTGTTATGATTGTTATCCTCATCCTGATAGATGAGGAAATTTAGGCTCCAAGAGATGAAGTGACTTACTTGCCCAAACAAACTCCCATAGGCAGTAAGTAATAGGATTTGGATCAGGTGCTCTGACTCAAAATACAATAATTGTATTATATCTTGAAGTTAAACCAAGTAAAAAGTGATCAGAGAATCTAATTCTGAGATAGGCATAAAGCCAATTGACTGATTCAGAAATCTGGAGTTAGAATGTAATAAGGCACTCATAGACTATGAAAATGCAGTAAAGACAACTGTACTGGTTACAAAAGATAAAATACATAGTACAATTCCTAAGGTTAAAAAAAATATCTATTTCGATAAAATGTCTACTTCTCTTTGTTTCCATATTCTCTATAACAGTTGGCTATTTTAAGTCAAATATTCTTACTAGGCAATAACAGTTCCCCTAAAACCTTTCACACTCATTTCCCATAGTCTGGGCCTTTTATGCCTCAAATAGCAAGGAACACAAACCAGTGATGATCTCAGTAACAGAGAGTAACCTCCATTTCTCCTTAAAGGCAAACCAGTCTATGCTGCACATAGCACTGGTACTGGTTGAACTACCAAGCTATTTGGAGGTGCTCCAGATTTCATTGATATAGATACTGTGCTGTATTACCTTCTCCTCTCTGGAGAATACTTTCAAGTTTAGAATGATGATCTTTAGTGATCTGTTCTCTGGGGGTAGGTGAGCTTGTGGGAGATGTGGTGTGCTGAGGTCTGGAACTGTCTGTGTTGTTCCTGGGCAGGGCAGGGCAAATACTGCTATCATGAATTTTTGAAGCATCTACCTCCACTGCAAAGTGTCACTGCAGGGAAGTAGGACCAAGTAGGAAGCAAAAGGAACAGAATTGCTCTAGATGGTCTGATGGACCTTAGGTGACTATTGGAAAGTGTGGTTCTTCTGAAGAAAGTTGAATAGTGATGCAGTGAGTGTGGAAAAGTATGGTATGAGCCAATCAATGACAACATTTCCAGGAGTCACTGACTAGCCTTAGGACATTAGGAGGTTTTCTAGCTGAGAATAGCATTGACTTCGTGGGAATATTCTTTGGATGCCTTGAAGAGATAAAATCTTGTTGGTACACATACAGTCTGTTCTTCCTCCTGTCCCCATTTCTCTCCTACCCTCTCTCCTAATTTCCTTAAATGTAATATATTTAAAAGGAAAATAATTTGGGTATGCAGTGAAATATTATGGCAATTATAGGCTGCATTAAGGTTTTATACATGCCATATTTGGAGAAAAAGTGTCACATTCAAACCAATATGGCATATATCCCAATAATTTGATTTCTATGAAGTTGAAGGTGACTTCTCCAGTTTGTTATATACCTTGTACTGTTGGAAGTAGGCCAAGACTATCTATACAAGTACAGCCTGATAGACTGGATCTGGAGAATGGACACAAAGCTTTGAAGAAAAATAATAACACATCAATATAGCAAGTCGCTGGGTTCATTTCCAGAAGGGTTAGTAAATGAGTCAACAGGCCATCCAAGGATTGTGCTGTTCTGTCAGGTGTTCTTTTTTAATGAATAGTTTAGAACTTTCAGGAAAAGTCCTGTTATGGAGGGGGACAGTCTGATCATGATTTAAAGCAGGGGTTCTTCACCCAGAATCCACAGATCCCCAAGGGGTCTGTGGATAAATTTCAGGGTATTCATGAAGTTGAATAGGGAAATATTTTGATAACTATTTCAGTAGTTGATTTATAATCTTATGTACTTCATTTTATCCATTTAAAAATATTCTGATAAAAGACTCATGGTCTTCACCAGCTTGCCAAAGGAGTTTATGACACAAAAAGATTAAGAACCCCTCCTTTACAATGACCTAGCCACCCCAGGAGGTCTGGATGGGATGTGGGAAGTCTTTGGGAAGAACTTGTGGCTGGGGGCCTCTATCAGGTTTAGAAGGAGTGGGAACTTGCTGTAATTTCTTGGGGTAAGGGTGGGAATTAGTAAAGGAGCTTTGGTTGGGACTCTGACAGTCTTTCTGTATAATACAGAGTAATTTTTTTAATGACAAATCAAACTTAGACAGTATTTTGTTAACCTTAAAGCACTATATAAATGCAAATTATTATTATTATTATTCCAGTGAAACTGCCTTTTCTAAATGGATCATCACAGATATTGTTTCTTCTGCCCCTGAATTTAAATGTAATAATGAGTATGTGTTAATTGATTTTATCTGACTTTGGGTTCATGTTTGATGTTTTGCAGGTGAGTCTTTGTACCCCTAGTGAGAATACACCTACTGAAAGCTTAGCCAGACTGGTTAGCATGGTCTTTCAGTGGTTCCACTCCACAGCTTACATGATGGATGATGAAGTCGGAAGCTTAGTGGAAAAGCTGAAACCTCAGTTTGTCACCAAGTGGTTGAAGACCGTGTGTGATGTTCGCTTTGATGTCATGGTCATGTGTCTGCTTCCCAAACCGATGGAATTTGCCAGGGTAAGAAGAGAGACCCATAACTTGCACTGGGAATGAAATGGGACTGTGGTTAAAGACCAAAACCCAAACCAAAACATTAGTGTTTTTATGGTTTCAACTGATGGACCTCTCTTTGATTATTTAATGCTAGGGAATAATAATAATAATAATAATAATATAATTACAGTTGATATTTATATAGTGCTTAAAGGTTTGCAAAGCACTTTACAGTGTAGTATTTCATCTCAGCTTCCCATTGTTTCTGTGAGGTTGATACTATGGGTATTTTTAATCCCATTTTACAAATGAGGAACCTGAGACTCAGAGTAGTTAAGTGACTTCCTTATGCCACGCAGGTAGTAAATGTTGGAAGTGTAATTTTGACCCATGTCTTTCTGTCTGCCTAACTATTCTGTCCATGAGTTTGGTAATGATATTTGTAATGGTGTGCATTGATTTTACTTCGAAACATATTTTTGTGGGAGAGAGAAGGGGAGAATGTAAGAGAATTCATAAAACCGCTGAAGTCAGTCAGGTATGATATTCTCTTTTCTTAATTGTTGGTTACTTCTCCTAAAAACAGAAACTCCACAGTGCCCAAATTCAAGCTTTTTTCTGGATGCTGTTGAGCTAGGGACACATGGGTAGGCATATTCCTAGGACGAGATATGTGTTCTTCAGAATAGAGGGGTGTCCAACAAGTTGATCTCAATGGATCAACACATCAAGATCCATATATCCCATAGAGATTTGAAATGTTGGTTTGGGAAAGCATGTGAATTTCAAGTAATTCAAAGCCAGACACTGCTAATGCATATTCCTCTTTGTGACTGCAGGGTTCTGAAATTTTGATATTATTAATTCCCATAAATTAAAGGAGAAGGTGTAATTAGAGACTAATGACATTCCTCCTTCCTTGAAGCTTGCTGTTAGGATTTCTTTGTGAGTCTTCTATTTTACCTTACAAACTGTAAGACTTCAAAGGAAGAGCAGAATATCTTTTCACCATAAAAAATAGATACTCATTTTGTACATCTTTAGGGGCATAGGTCCTGAGGGAGGCCCACAGTTTTCTATATAATACTATTTATGACCAAATTAGAGAGGTGGCAGCTACCAGGAGCAGGATTTGACTAAAATATATGAAATAAAGATTAAATGATTTTTCTAGAAATCAATCTTAAAGTTACAAGTGACTTCAGAAGTTACTGAGTTCAACTTGAAGTATCAATGCTCTATTAAATAGAGTCTATTTAAAGACCTCTTGTGATTGGGTGCTAACTGTCTTATGGATTAAGCCATTCTTTTGTTTAATGGTTCTATTAGAAAGTTCTTTCAGAATCTACCTTCCCCTTATTTCCACCAAGTGATTGTTGTTCTGCTCTTTGAGGTTAAACAAAATAAATTTAATCCTTCTTCCACATGAGAACCCTCTGAATACTTGAAAACTGTAATGTCCTCCATAGGTCTTATTTCCTCTAGGGTAAACATCATAATTTAAAAAAAATTTAAATTTATTAATTTACTTTTAGTTTACAACATTCAGTTCCACAGTCCCTTGAGTTTCAAATTCCCCCTCCCTTTCTCCCCATGGAGGTATGCAATTAAATATAGGGTCTCCAAATACCTTCACATTAAACATTAGTCAGGTTGTAAAGAAGGATTATAACCAATCAAGTGAACAATGAGAAAGAAGAAACAAAACAAAACCAAAAAAGGAGAGCGAGTAGTTTGCTTCAATCTGCATTCAGACTGTGTAGTTCTTTCTCTGGATGTGGACATCTCTTTCCATCATGAGTCTTTTGGAGTTGTCCTATAACCTTGCATTGCTGAGAGGAGTCCAGTCTATCAAAATTAGTTGTCACACATATGGTGTGTCTGTAATTGTGTACCAATTTCTCCTGGGTTTGCTCTTCTCACTCAACATCAATTTATGTAAGTCTCTCCAAGTTATTATGAAGTCTGTCTGCTCCTCATTTCCAATAGTATTCCATTACATTCATATATCACAACTTGTTCAGCCATTCCCCAATTGATGGGAATCCCCTTGATTTCCAATTCTTTGCCACCACAAAAAGAGCTGCTATAAGTATTTTTTTATACATGAGTCCTTTTCCCACTTCTGTGATCTCTTTGGGATACAACCCTAGAAGTGGTATTGCTGGGTCAAAGGGAATGTACTTATTTATAGCTCTTTTGGGTTCCAGATTGATCTCCAGAATGGTTGAATCAGTGCACAACTCTACCAGCAATGCACTAGTGTTCTAATTTTTCCACATTCTCTCTAGAATTTATCATTTTTCTGTTTTGTCATCTTAGCCAGTCTGACACATGAGATGTGGTATCTCAGAGTTGTTTTAATGTGCATTTCTCTAATCAAGAGTGATTTAGAGCATTCTTATATGCTTATAGATATCTTTAATTTCTTCCTCTGAAAACTGCCTGTTTATATCCTTTGTCCATTTATAAAATAGAGAATAACTTGTATTCTTATAGATTTGACTCAGAATGAAGCCTTTATCAGAGACCTTTATCAGAGATACTGGTTGTAAAAATTCTTTCCCAATTTTCCACTTTCTTCTTAATCTCCATTACATTGGCTTTATTTGTACGAAACTTTACAATTTAATGTAATCAAAATCATCCATTTTGCATGCTCTCTAACTCTTGTTTGGTCATAAAGTCGTGCTTCTCCATAAATCTGACAGATAAACTATTCCTTGCTCTCCCAGATTGCTTACAGTATCAGCCTTCATACCTAGATCATGTACCCATTTAGACTTTATTTTGACATATGGTGTAAGATATGCCCAGTTTCTGCCATGCTGTTTTCCAGTTTTCCCAGCAGTTTTTGTCAAATAGTGAGTTCTTATCCCCAAAACTGGGGTCTTTGGTTTTATCAAGCAGCAGATTATTATAGTCATTGACTGCTGTATCTTGTGTACCTAATCTGTTCCACTGATCCACTATTCTATTCCTCAGCCAGTACCAAGTAGTTTTGATTACTGTTGCTTTATAATACAGATTAAAATCTGGTGTGGCTAGGCCACCTTCCCTAGCATTTCTTTTTATTAATTCCCTTGATATTCTGGACCTTTTGTTCTTCCAAATGAATTTTGTTACTATTTTTCTAGCTCTACAAAATAATTTTTTGGTAGATTGATTGATATGGCACTAAATATGTAATTTAATTTAGGTAAAATTGTCATTTTTATTATGTTAGCTTGGCCTAGCCATGAGCAATTGATGTTTTTCCAGTTTTTTAGATCTGACTTTATTTTCAACCATTTCTTTATTAGATGATGTGATTTTAGCCTCACCATCTTGCTCACCCTCCTTTGAATGTGCTTGTCTGTGATCCTTTGAAAATATGATTCCCAGAACCAAAGAGAGTCAGAAAATTTGAGAAATGAAAAGAGCCCTTAATTGTCATCTAGGTGAGAGGTGTGGGCCAGGGTGGGATAAAATTACTGAGTACAGGAAAACTGCCTACTGCTTCTAGTTTTAGGCAAGAATCCCTTTTCTATTTTGATTGTGTACTGTATATACTCCATGTAAGTGGCAAACACCTTTAGCAAGCATATGTTCCCCTGTTTTAGAGATTAAACAAAATTATCTCTTATATTTTTCAAATCGTCTTGTACAAATATGCATGGGAAAAACATTTTGGAGGAGAGTGTGATAATAAAAAAAAACTTCTTTGATTTTTGCTGTTCTAAGGTTTTATAAAGTAGGCTACCTGTTCATTGCCTCTGCCCATTTCTTGCTAATACTCTTGTTCTGTCCTGTCCTTTTCTGGAAACCTTCATATTTGATTTTGGAAACTTCTGTGCCTCATCCTTATACATCCAGGGCTTCATTAGCCAAATCCTAGTTTCTTCATTCCTGTGATATCAGAGAAAGAGAACCAACTGTTTAGACAGATCTGAGAGAGAACCTGTTTTTCTCCAATGCCTGGTATGTCAGTTTGATGGAACCTGTTTTAGCCTGAAGACCGTAGCATCCAAGACACAACAATAGCACCTAGAGACTGATTTCTAGTTGTGTCCTTTCCTCTCTGGCAGCTGAGATCTTTTGGCATCCTTTGACGTGAAACCCTCCTCTCTTGTTCCTGTTCACTTATTCCTTTATTTCTTGATGTCTCCTTTCAAACTTTTGATTTTTTCTTTCTGTGAGTTAAAATGTTCATAATAAAAGCCAACTGCCTTGTGTATTACTGTGCTATCTAACTTTTCCATAAAAGCCTCATCTAAGTCCTTAATGTGTTGGGAAAGATAAGGACAGCCTTTAAAATGGTATTTTTCTCCTCAGAGTTTAATGCTTCTTTGTAGTCAAACACAAAGCAACAATGGTATATACTTTTCGAGACTGCTATAAAATAGTGCTTGCTGGCATTTGCCTGTTTCCTTGTCATATCTTGTTCAAAGATTTCCTCAATGTGTTTGTAGATTATACTCATAAAGTTTTGTTGAGATGAGAAAGTGGGCGTGTGGGTTGTTAGGTATTTATGGTCTTTTTGTGAACTTTTTTTGGGGGTAATAATATGGTCTGGGATTTTTTTACCCAAATTTTTGATAGCTTTCCTTCTTTTATATATTCTAAGATTAGCTGTCCAGTGCTTGCAAATTGATGTCACTTCTCCCATGGACCTCCTTTGTGTGTACTTAGTCTTGTCTAGCTGCACTTCTCATCTTTTTTTTTCCCTTTAGTGATATTTCTATTTACTCATGCAATGGGGACTGTGGTGTTAAGAGTGAAAATGTAATGGTTCTGCTATCACTGATGGAGAATAGTTCTTGCTCCATAAATCTTTATAGGTATTTCTATTTCTTGTCTTCTCGTTGCCATTCTAGTTTCATTCTTAAATGCCGTCTACATAAAAACTGAAATTTAATATAATGGAAATCTCCCATTATTGGCATTGTTTAGCATTGTTTCTTAAAAATGAACCATGCTCATATGGTTTTTATTTATTGTTCCTTTTGGAAAGCTTCCCTGGTGAAGGATTGGTGTGTCCTGTCTCAGAAAGATAAGTAGGAGGTGGGTACATGGCCAAAAAGAATCTAGGCTATAATTTCATCCTAAATTCTCAAGGGAATGTGTGAAAAACACTACTATCATTATCTTTAGTGTTGCTGGTCTGTGATCATGTTTGCAAAATGCTCCAGATTTCCATCAGTTCATTAAAAGTCTAGGCTTTTAGTCTACCTGATGCCAAACAATCATTTTGAAGCCTAGTTTTTAGAGTGTTCAACTTTTTTGTTTTCTTTTCATTTGCTTTGTGGTTATTGTGTATATTGTTATGTTTCATTTACTTCATTTTACCTCCTCTGAATTTCTTTGTATTCCTTGTACAGCAGTTTTCCTTTTACATTCACCTACCACAGTTTGTTTAGTTGTTTTTTCAATTGGTAGCCCTACCAATTTTGTGGGAGAACATATAGAAAACACCAGTTCTATTTCATTGCATACTCCAAGTCGAGAAAGCTTCAATACAGTATCTAAAATCTATGTTCAGCTACACTGCTGATAAAATTTCTCATCTGAGGGCTTATGAGTGAAGGTCTATATGAAGAGAGGTTATAAAATAAAGTAGTGTGTTCCTCTTGGTATATAAACAATCTTTGGGGATTATATTTATGTATTCATGTGAGAATTCCAATGCTTAGCACAGTGCCTAACACATAGTAGGTGTTAAGTGCTTATTGATTGATTGAATTAGAAAGTAGGCTTGGAAATTATTAAAGGGAATGTAAAGGTAATTTGGTCCAATCTCCTGACTTTACAGATGTAGAAAATGAGATCCAGAGAGGGGAATATTGTCAATGCTTTATATTTCTTCCCTTTTAATAGTATTTTACTTTTTCCAATTACATGTAAAGATACTTTTCAGCATTCACTTTTATAAGATTTTGAGTTCCAGATTTTTCCTTCTTCCTCTTCCTCTCCCTCCCCAAGATGGCATACAATCTGATCTAGACTATACATGTACAATCCTATTAGACATATTTCCACATTAGTCATGTTGTGAAAGAAGAATCAGAACAACAGGGAAATCACCCATGCTTTGTATTAGAATAGAGAAGAAACAGTGGGCAGCATGATATAGTTGTAAAAGAAATGGATTTGGGTTCAACTTCTGGATCTTACACATTAATAGAAATATAAATCTTGGGGGGGTCTATGTTTGTTTAAGGAAGACTAATACCTCTGGTGTGAGGACTGCTGAGCCCTTTTCAGGGCTGTTTTCCATCTTTTGTGTCTATCTGCTGCTTAGTTCTCATTTGTGGCTCTAAGAAGCTGTAGTATGTGCCAAGGCCACACTCCAGTAAACTGATTTGGCAGACGAGTTAAACCAGGTTAAAGGAAACTGAGGGCCCCCATACTTGCCAGCGAATTAAGGGAGTGTCTGCGTCAAGTATGTGAAGACTTCCCCAGCGGAATAGGTGGATGTTAACAATTTGTTCCAACAGGCTATAAAGAAGGTGGAAGCAGGCTCTGTGGAGTGCTTAGACCTTGGTCAAACATTAAAGATGCCAAGGTCATCCACTGTGTCCTGAGTCATTGCCAGTCATCTTGACTTTTGTCTTGCTGCTGGACTTTGGTGACTGTAGAAGAGAGAATGAGGTTGATGACTTCACACAACTCTGTCTCATTTAAATCTAATTTATGCACAAGTCAAAGGATATCATGTATATCATTTTACTATTTTTAGCTACCTCAAAGTCCTACGGTGACAGGCAAGTGATGAAGCAGGAGGTGTAGATACACTGGGAGTTGTAATCACAAACCTGCATACAGGTAGCCCAGGACATAGGATCCTCTTCTTATTGGACCGAAGCAACAATGTGTATCTGAGCAGCCTTTTTGAAGGACTCTATTGCTCACCTTCTGGTGTGAGGAAAGGAATAGAAGAGATGTCCTAAAAATTGTCTGCTTTACCTATCTTAACACTGGCATGCTTACTGTGGCAGGCAGGGATTCTACAAAAACTTTTGCAAAGTTAATCCATTCACCATTGGTATGGAATGTGTGAATGCTTATGGTCAATACAAAATCCAGTAGACCCAAAAGATAACTGGATTGTGCTGCAAGAGAACTCAGCGGGAGTCTCCTCTCAATAGTAACCCTGAGCGAAACAAGTTTGGAAAATGAAGGCCAACTTAACAAAACCGAAGCTGTATGTGTGTTATTTTTGTAGTGGCTACAGTGATCGGGAGCATTGTGAAGATGGTATAGGTTTTGCAGTCAAAACTAATCTAGTTAACAGGCTTTTATGCTTCCCCAAAGGAGTGAATGACATACTCTTGACAATGTGATTACCACTTGCAGGAAAGTGACACACCATGGTCATCAGTGCGTATGCTCCCACCATGACAAACTCTGATGAGGTCAGATAAAAATTTTATGAAGACCTGGAGACCCTTATCATCAGTGTGCCAAAAGGGGATAAGCTTGTAATTCTGGGTGACGTTAATGCCAGAAGAGGGACAGACTATCAGACATGGCAGGGAGTCCTTAGGAGGAATGGAGTCAGAAACAGCAACAGCAGTGGTCACTTACTACTGAAGATTTGTGGGTCTCATGACCTTCTTATCATCAACACTGTCTTTTATTTACTTAAACACAATAAAACTTTGTGGATGTACCCTTGCAGCAAACATTGACCTTTAGTAGGCTATATTATTGTAAGGAGAAGAGACAGAAGGTATTTGAGAGGGTGTGGTGTGGCACAGAGTGCTGGACTGATCATAGACTTATCTTCTTCAAACTAAATTTTCATATTCAACAAAAGTGGCAGCCCCAAGGCAAGCAGATTAGAGTGCTTCTCCATATGTGAACAGTTTGTTGCTAACTTGGAGGGAAAGCTGAGCCAATATGATTGGCAACAATGAAGCAGAAAAGGAGTGGGCGACTTTCAGAGATTTGGTTTACAACACCACACTTACTCATCTGGGCCAGAACACTTGCAAATATCAAGATTGGTTTGATGAAAATGATGAAGAAATTCAGAAACTGATAAGTTGAAAAACAAGAGCTCCCGAGAGTTTACCACAGGATAGTTTGTCTCTAATAGGGCCATCTTTAACTCCATCAAAAGTAAAGTATAATTGAAGATTAGAGACATACAGGCTTCTTGGTTCCTTAAGAAGTCATGAAAATCAGTTTTACAGTGATGGTAATAATCCAAAGGCTATTTATGGGCCAAAGACCTATGGAGCATCTCAGTTACTCAGATGACTGTGAGCTGATGGAGTCCTGTTGAGTAGTGATAAGGGCATGATCTTGGAGAGATAGGCTGAACACTTCCATAGTGCTCTCACATAGATCATCATCAACCAATGCTGAAGCCATTGATCATATACTTCAAGTCAATCCTTTTCTAGCCAAACTTCCCACTGAAGAAGAGTGCCATGAGGCTCCTTTTATATGGCAAAGAGTGTGGTTCTGATGCTATTCCAGCTGAATTTTGCAAGGCAGGGGGTCCATTGCTCATACAAAAGCTAACTGAAATTTGGGTTATATGGAAGAAGAAGGTTATACCTCAGTAATTAAAGGATACCTTTATTGTCCATCTCTATAAAGAAAAATGAAATAGGTTGTTTTGTGACAGTATTAGAGGGATATCTCTCTCTTAGTCATTGCTGGCAAAATTCTTACCAGAGTTCTCCTTAGTAGGCTGATCCTTCACCTGGAAGATGGTCATCTACCTGAAGACCAGTGAAGTTTCAGAAAGGGCCATGGAATGGTCAATCTGATGTTTGCTGCCCAGTGATTCCAGGAGAAATACCAGAAGCAGAACAGAGGTCTGACTAAGGCCTTTGATACTGTTGGTTGTGAGAGCTTGTGGAAGATGATGGCAGAGAGGTTCATCAGTATTTTATGCCAAATCCATGATGTCAACAGTGGAATGAAGAAAGGCTGTGTGCTTACTTCCATGCTTTTTTAGCATGATGTTTTCAGCAGTGTTGTGATGAAAATAGCATTAAAGTTAGCTGCCATACTCACAGTAAATTATTTCACTTGAAAAGGCCTACAAGCCATGAATAAAGTAGGAGAGTTACTTTTTGTTTACAGGTGATTGTGCCCTCAGTGCAACCTCTGAGACTGAAATGCAACAGAGCATGAACTTACTCTCTGCTGTTTATGCAAATTTTGCTTGTTAACAACAAGAAAACAGAGGTTCTCCACCATCCAGCACCATACCATCCATACCTGGAGCAGTCAGTTATAGCAAATGGAAGAATTCTGAATACTGTGGATAAGTTCATTTACCTTGGCAGTGTACTTTCCAGGGATGTACATATGGATGATGAGGTTGACACACATATATTGCCAAAGTTAGCTCAGTGTTTGGGAGGCTCTGAAGGAAGGTATAGGAGAGAAGTATTAGGCTGCCCATCAAACTGAAAGTCTGTACAGCTATTGTGCTGACCTCATTGTATGTCTGTGAAACTGGGACAGTGACCACTACCGTGCCAGGAAATTGAATTGCTCTATTCCATTTGAATTGTCTGAGAAAGATTCTAAAGATCACCTGAAAAGATAAGGTATTGAATACAGAGGTGCTTTCTTAAGCTGAACTGTCAAACATTCAGATTCTTCTGCAGAGAGCACAACTCCAATGCACTGGTCACATTGTCCAAATGCCAAATGTGAATTTGCCTAAAAGACTCACACAAGACAAGTGTTCACATAGAAGACAGAAGAAGTAATACAAGGACTTCTCAAGGCCCTTCTGAAGAACTTTGGAACTGAATGTGAGACATGGGAGACATTGGCATAGGACTGCTTACCATGATGTGCTTTACATCAAACAAAGTGCTGTGCTCTGTGAACGAAGAGGAATATACTAGTCCAAAAGAAACATGATACATGCAAATTTAGAGAACCTACATTCCAAATGTTCATATGAAATATTTGTGCCTCATCAGTGATAGAGCCTTTCAACCTATTGGTCTGATCAGCCACAGTCAGACACTTGACCCTGACATAGTGATGTCATTTTGGTCCTCTTCAGCAGGAAGAATAACAGCCACTCAAGTCTTGAGGATAAGGGTTTTTTTTTCCCTTAGTGTTCCTATTGTCCAATACAGTGCCTTGTATGTTGTAGATGCTTAAATTGTTGTATTATTATCGTACTACTAGCTATCTGATTAATGGCAAGTCATGTAACTTCTGTGAGAATCAATTTTCTCAACTGTAAGTTGAGGGAAATAATTTTTATGTTTCTTAATTTATATTCCTTTTGTGAGGAAAATGCTTTGCAAACCTAAATAAGCTAAAGAATATGAGGTATTATTAAGAACTGCAGATGCTTTTATGCTTTTGCCTGTTCATGTAGCCAATACTGTAAGTTATATTTTCCTTTTTACAGCTTAACTAGACCTTAAAATTGGTAATACTTATAAATAATTCCTTTGTAATAATGCTGGTCCCTGAGAACCTAAGAACTCATCACCAAAAAAGAGACCATTAAAAAGGCCAGGTTAGGTTTGAACAAGTCCCTTATTTGAGTCAGAAGGGAACAAAGTCATCACAGACACTAATTGGGAACATACCCATGTGACTTAAAAGACAAGATCAACTCAGGCATTTTAAGTAGGAACACCCCACTCTTTGTCTCTTTTTAGAGAGGAAAGTAGTGCAGGGATTCAGTCTGCATAGCACCAAGTCTACTTTTCTAGAGTTTAAAGTGAATCTTAAACAAATTTATAATTTTTCTTCCTGCTACACATGATAAATAATTACCCAACAATTACTCTTTAGCCATATCAAAGTGCTCAATTAATTCTATTGGCTAGACAATAATTTATTAATTTTAAATGAAAGTATTCTGTCTTCTTCAAAGGGTCTTTCCCCCTTCCTCCTCCCTCTGACCATTCACTATGGCATCTCACAGCAGAGCCACTTTCCAGAGGAGATACCTCATTTGGAGAATCAGTTTAAGAGTTCAAAATCCAGTTGATAGAGCAGACACACTTCAGACAAAAACTTATATAGAGTAGTCACTTAAGGACAGAAGCAACTTTTTTAGGAGAGAAGAGAGAAAATTTATGGATTTGAGAGAGAGGCAGTTGAGAGCTGAGCTACATAGAAGAGGAGTTCCTTGGACTTCAGATGAACATCTGAACCAGCAGAGACTGTGTTCAAAGAGGGAGCTTCAGGAGGAGAGAAAGGACATCAGGGTCTTACAGTTTTGGAGTTGGGAGTTGCCATGGCTACATGTATTCCCTTATATGTGTGCCTCACTCTATCATACTCTAAATTTGTGCCTATTCTTCTTTTTTGTAGAAGACTGCCACAAGTTTATGGGGGAGATGTTTTGTAAATCCTGTACTTACTATACCATCTTAGTCAATGCTTTCACTAAGAATTAATATGTCTAGCGACTAATTGTTAAGGAAAAATACAGTGGTGGGAGCTCATGAGCTATATTGTTAAGGGCATGGACTCACAGTATACCCTTGTATCCCAAAGTAATGGATACACTCTGGGGACTCACTCTACCAGCGTGAGTGCTGATTGGGGGAGTAACCAGTGGGGGTGCTATATAAGACTTCACTAGGGAAACATTTAAGTCTTCTATATATTGGCAGGGAATGATTGGTGAGGTTCTCCATCTGACACTCTTTGATTGCTGTAGTAGTATTGTGATGGACTAGAGAAAAATGAACAATTTTTCTTCTTACCTTTTTACTCTTCGGTGTGTTTCCTGTATGTATCAGACCAGTTATTTTGAGATAACTTCTTAATGCCTTGTTGTATATGTACTGGCTTTACTGTGCAGTAGTGTGAATATGGCAACTAATATGAACACTATGGATGTGACATTCCTCAGAGTACAGGCGACTAGCAATTTAAGACAAAACAAAACAAACTTTTGACTAGATTTTGACTATTTGCCTTAGGTTGCAACTGTTGCTAGGTAGCACAGTGGATAGACTTCCGAATTTTAAGTTAGAAAAACCATAGTTCAAATCCTGTTTTAGATACTTACTAGCTGTGTAACCCTGGGCAAGTCACTTAACATCTGACTGACTGCTTTGGTTTCTTCATTTGTAAAATGGGAATAATGATAGCCCCTACCTCCCAAGTTTGTTTTGAGGGTAAAATGAGATAATAATATGCAAAATGCTTTGTAAACCTTAAAATACTGCAAAATTTTAGTTTTTAACTAAAATTAAATTTCTGAGTAATCAATTCCAAGTTTTTAATCCCCTTTTGTGACCCCTACACCTTTTGGGGAGCTTTTCTGAGTTCATTTTCCTTAATTTCTTGTCCTAGTGATGGGTGAGTTCATATTTCTAGTTGGATTTCCAATGTATTGCAGAAGACTTTGAAGATCTTGGGGGGTGTCCTGTGTATTGCAGGGACCCAGGGGGAATTTTATCTCCTAGAACTCAACTTGGTCTGCATTTGTGAGTCCAGAGCAGAGGGCCCCTTTAGTAGGAGAGGAGGAGGACAAGTTTTCCCCTCTCCCTTCCTTCTTAGTAATTCTGTGTTATTATATAAGAACAAAGCCAAAACAATATGATTTCTTATGTGAAAGTTTGCTGCCAGTAGACCCCACATCCCTTATACCTAGGAGAAGGGCCTGCAATTTTTTTTGAAGTTCTCTGTGAACCCGGCTTCCCTCTAAGGAGGTAGACAAGACTTTCTTTTTCTTTATTGCCTTTGATTTGGATGCCTTTGCAAGCACCAAGACATGTGTTAACTTATAAGAAATCTGTAAAATAGTGTTGTTCTTAAAATTAAATAGTCATTAATTTGGGAGTGAGTACAATCAATCCTTAAGTCAAATGCTGTGGTAGGCACATATCCTTGTAGAATAATGTTAACTTCTGGATTGTGAACTGTGCCCCATGGTCTTTGCCAAAATGCACCCTAGTTACTTTTTTGGGAACATAAAATATTTAACTAGAATGACAGTGTAAGGGAGTGGGTTCTTGAAAGCTCTGGGACTTATTACAGAAAAGAGGCCAACAAGGAGATGTTAAACTAAGTGTAAAAAGGAGAAAATCCTGATGACAATCTTGTTAAGCAGTATGAACTATCAACAAATCCTTTAAGTATTGATGTCATTGGAGAAGCAATAATGGAGAACACCTTGTGTGTTACCCTCTAAAGACATATCTTGTCACTTAGAAGTAGTTGAGCCAGGAGCCAGAAGCTGGGAAAGAACTTTCAACTCTTTATCTCTTGTCAGAGAGATGGATATTTTCTTTCCTTTCCTTTTGCCCATGTCTGTGCCATCAACCATAGAGTTTAGCAGGATAACTACTCATCCCGAGAAAACACCGCATCCAACAATTGTAGAGTCATTTTAAGAGAGTTTGAGGCCTAGTTTAGACCAACAGACATTAATACAGAAAAGCATTTATTCACTTGAGGTGGGCTGCAAAAGTTTCAAGCAGTGTGAACCCTTGAAGCAGAGAAGAGAGCCATCTTTGAGGTCAAGATGGAGCTAGCTGTGGCAATTAATAGTCTCACTCCTTAGAAGAACAGACTCTGGGAAGTCAGCTATAAGTATATCCTACCTGAAGGGGAGCATTGTGAGGACTCTAAGAGGAGAGAAAGGACATTGAGACACTATAGTTATGGAATTTGGGACTCCTTGACTTCCTGCCTAACTGCCATTGTACTCCACGTTTGTCCCACTTTTCCCATATATGCTGTGTGTGTTTGTACCCTAAATTTTTTGGGGGAGTGTTTTATATCTACTATTTTTAGTATGCCATCTTAGTCACTGACATTGCTAAGGGCTTACTGTGTCTCTTGGCCAAATATAAAGGGGAAATGCACATGAGGTGATTTATTAGCTGTAATATTAGTGGCCTGTACACAAAGAATAGCCTATAACTTTATGGGGTTAGTAATTGGAACCCAACTCAGAAGTGTGAATGTGTCCCAGAGGAGGTGCTAAATTTATTTGCAGGTTTTTTGGCGTAGGCTTTGAATGTATCTAAGTGTGATAAGTGTGCTATATTCTTTCTTCCTTTGGCATTGGGAATCCTTTTAGGTTGGTGGGTACTGGGACAAGTCCTGCAGCACAGTGACCCAGTTAAAGGAAGGTCTCAACCGTATTCTTTGCCTGATTCCCTACAATGTGATCAGTCAGCCTGTGTGGGAATGCATCATGCCAGAGTGGCTAGAAGCCATCAGAACTGAAGTCCCAGATAACCAGCTGAAAGAATTCAGGGAAGTATTAAGGTAGGTAAAAGTGTCAAGAAATGTGTTTGCCAAATGTGGAACTTAACGGAGAAGTTTTCAGCATCAGGAATTAAATGTTAGTTAAGGAATCACATCTGGTGATTAGATCATTGTTCAGAAGAGGCTTTGTTCATGTTAAATGATGAATAAATCCTCCATTATATTTACTGCATTTTAAGCATAATTACAATTTTATATGATGAGACAGGAGCAATGTGAAAAAAAGTTAAATGTTGGAAAGTAGCTTCAGTCTTAATTTATTAGATAGTAAATCCTTTCTGTTAGCCTTTAATAAGAATGGGAACAAACACTAATATATTATTAATACATTTGTAAATAATTCATTTCATATAATGAGTCATTCTAAGTATATCATATGTAAATAGAATCATAAAATGTCAGTACTGGAAGGAAACTTAGAACACAATGTCAGAACATGAAATGTTTGAATGCACTATATAGAATGCAAATTCAATTTGATAAATTTTTATTAAGCTCTTGTTATATGTAAGAACTATGCTAAGACCTGTTGATAAAAAGACAAAAATGAAATAATCCTTATCATAAAGGAGCTTATAGTCTTTTGGAGGGATACAACATGTACATAAGTAAGTATAATGCAAGGTAATTTGAAGAAGGAGAGAGCACTAGCAAGAGGGGAGGATGAGGGAAAGCTTCAGGGAGGATATAATACTTAAGTTGAGCCCTGAAAGATGATAAGGATTTTGAAAGGTGGACATAAGAAAGGAGTATGCTTGAAATAACAAGTATTTACATAGAGTCAGGCAATGGAGTATAGAGTTTGGGGAACAGTTTGACTGAACATGAAGGGGAATGGTATGAAAATAAATCTGTAGAGATGGGTCAGAGCTGTATTATAGAGGGTCTTTTTAAAAGAATAGATTTCATTAGATTTCTCCATTGTATGAAGAAATCCTTTGCTTATTCTTTTCATTTATTTATGTATTTATTTATTTGTTTGGATATTTATTTATTTATTCATTCACTCATTTATTTATTTGTTTATGTATGTATGTATGCATGTATGTATGCATGTATGTATGTATTTTTGCTTTTTGGAGGGGGAAGGTAGGGCAGTTGGGATTTAGTGACTCCCCCAAGGTGACATGGCTAGTAAGTGTTAAGTGTCTGAGGCCGGATGTGAATTCAGGGCCTCCTGACTCCAGGGCTGGTGCTCTATTCACTGTGCCACTAGTTGCCCCTATAGAGTGTCAGGTATCGAAGTTTGTAATTTATCTTGAAATAGGGAGTCATAGAGGGTTTTTGAGCAGGAAAGAAACATGGTCAGATCTGTGCCTTATGAAGATTACGTTGGCATCAATATGGAAGATATACTGGAAAAGGGGATGCTGAAGAAAGGGAATATAATTAGGTGTCTACTATAATAGTCCGAGGGAGAGGTTATGAGAACTTGAATTTTGGTTAGAACTAAAAGGAGTCTTAGAGTTCATCTAGTTCAGTTTCCTAATTTTACGCATGAGGAAACTGACAGCAGATAACTGAAGTGACCTATATAGTAAGTTCTGAGACCAGAGCTAGGTCTCAGATCTCTTAGGTCTTTCTACAAAATAATAATTGACGTTTTATATAGTCTTTTAAAGTTTTCAAAGTCTTTTATACATATTGTCTCATTTAAGTCTCATGATAATCCTGTGAGGTTAGTACCATGAATATCATTATATTCATTCTACAGATGAGGAAACTGAGGAGTAGAGAGACTGCAGCTTGTTTCAGCTACATTTCAGGATAGAATATGAATCCAGGTGTTTTCAGCTCAATAGCCACCACATCATTCCATGTTGCCTTTGTACAGTTGTACACATTTTGTATATGAGTGATGACATGGTTGAATCACATAGACTGGTGGAAGGACAGAGTAGGAGCTGGGGCAGGGGGAGGAGGAGTGTATAGTGTATATGGTTTGACTCCACAAAGTGTAGGATAGTTTGAAATGCATCTGGAATTACATTGATTGATATTAATTGACTTCCATTCTTTTCTTTTGTAGCAAAATGTTTGACATTGAGCTTTGCCCTCTTCCTTTCTCAATGGAAGAGATGTTTGGATTTATCAGTTGCCGGTTCACAGGATACCCCTCTTCTGTGCAGGAGCAAGCTCTACTGTGGCTTCATGTAAGTCAGTGATGCTGGCTGATCATGGAGAAAGGAACTAAAACCTGGGACAAGGAGATCCTTTGTGGTTAAATGACCAGTAGTGTAAATATTGTCCAGATGGTGGTATTTTGGAGTCTTGCATGTGCGAGACCTTTTTCTTACTCTTCTCACTGCATCAGCTTCATCCACATTATGCCCAATAGGAGAACCATTTATATCATATTAGAAAAAGGGTAAACTGGAACCCTTTCCAAAATTTGGGCACAGGTACTCAGAATTTAATTTTATTCAGCTCATTCATTTTACTCACTTAATATTAAAAAGGACTTATTAAGCACTTATTTTGTGTAGAACATTTGAGTATTAGAGGAGACACAGAATTTAGATAAGGCATAGTCCTACTCTTTTTGAAGTAGAGGCTATATGAGGGGGATGATCAAAATTCTGATAACTCTGAAACCCAGCTTCCCTTGATAACTGCTTTAGAAACCTGAAAATATTCACTCATTTAACAAGCAGTTATTAAACACTTGCTGTATGTGCTGTGTTCAAAGGTAGTATTGGATGGTAGGTGTAGGGGAATTCTCTTTAGACTTCTTTGGAGAGGCCTGCTGGTCAGCAGGGGTCTAATGACTGTGAGTCAAAGATAGGAGGTCAAATTGAAAGCAAAGAGATTTATTAGCTTGCTAAAGAAGTTAATAAAAGGAAGAAAAAACTCTAAGGAAGGACTTGCGGCTCTTGCTGATAGCAAATTCATTTTTCTAGGATGTAGATGTGGTATTTATGACATTTCAGGCCCAATCAGCAGCATTCTTCAGCAACTTAGGTTAGATAAGTAATGTATTTTATTGGAGAGGGAGGAGTAGAGAAAGGAGGGGAACATTCAAGTGAGAAAAGGGGAATATTTGGAATGTGACTGGTAGGATTTATAATTGAAATAAGAAAACATTTGCTGCTCAAGGGCAAGAGACAAAGGGGAAAGACTAAATACTTTCACAATTGTTAAAGAAGCTGTTTTAGACTAAACTTCAGAATATCTTATCCAAGGACAGGAAGTAGTTGTTATAACAGCGGATAAGGCCAACTACTTATCATTTTATAATTTGTTAACATTTTATTTCTCTTTTAATAGAGCTTGGGCACTTTCTATTATTTGGACACTAGGTGGTTGAGGGATTGGTCCATCAAGATTTTGCAAAATCATTGTAGTTTCTATTTTTTTTCTCCATAAGGGAGACACAGAATTTAGATAACAAATATTCACTGCCTTCTTGCAGCTTTGGTTCTAGTAGGGAAGAGGATAGTTTATAAACAGATAACCATAGGACAAAGCAGAGGGTGATGGGTGCATAAGAAAAGGTAACAAGTGCTATTAGAGAACTGATGTGAGAGAGATCACTTTGATCTATGAGAGGATAAAGGAAAGACTTATGGAGGAGGGCTTCTCATCTCGGCCCTGAAGGATCCGTAGAGATTGGAAAGGCAGAGCTGAAGATCGTGGTGGTGGTAGAATGAAGAATGTACAAGGCAGAGAGAATACATCTTATTGAGATTCATCATTTGGTTTTTTAGTTTGTTTTTATCACAAATGAAACTGTGAATTTGCTTTACATTTCAGGTTTAGGAAATTGATCTTTCCTCATTAATTTCTAGAAGAAACTTAGTTATTGTTTGTAGTGAAAGGGAGTAAGCTTTCATTGTTCTCTATCTTTTTAGAAAAAAAGAAATAGACATTTGTTGGGGGACAGGACAGGAAATGAAACATGGCATGTAGGTAGCACAGTGGATAGAGCTCTGGACCTCAAGCCAAGAAGACACGAATTCAAATATGACCTCATACATTTAATAGTTGTGTGATCTTGTACAAGTCACTTAATCTTTTCTGTTTCAGTTTCCTGATCTGCAAAATGGGAATAGTAATAGCACCTCCTTCCCAGGGTTGTTGCAACGATAAAATCATATAATATTTGTAAAGCACTTTTCAAACTTGATTTTTTAATTTTTAATTTTTTTTTTGCTTTTTTTTTGAGGGAGAAGGTAGGGCAGTTAGGGTTAAGTGACTTGCCCAAGGTCACACGGCTAGTAAGTGTTAAGTGTCTGAGGCTGGATTTGAACTTGGGTCCTCCTGACTCCAGGGCCAGCCCTCTATTCACTGCACCACCTAGCCACCCTGCTTTTCAAACTTTAACATGCTCTCTAACTACTAGCTATCATTATTGCTATTGATCAGTATTACTTCTAATAGATCATAATCTGTAGATTGTAGTATGAGGCAGAAGAGATAACAGAATGTGGAATATTCGAATATAGAATGTAAATTCTGTAGAATGAATAGAATTAGAACGAACTTTAGCATATAGAGTGTTAGAACTGTAATGGACTTAGAGCATATTAGAATAGATAATTTTAAGAGTGAGGAGAAACCAAAGAGATCCTCTAATTCAATTTATTGTTTTTACACACTTATTCTTTCAACCAACATTTATTGAATAATCACTACTTCGTGCAATATCCTATGTTAGGCAGTGTGGAGAATGTAAAGGGATTTAAGACGATTGACTTAAATCCCTAACTTAATGGAGCTTACAATTTACAGACAAGGAAATGGAAGACCAGAAAGGTAGTGAATTACCCAGGGCCATGCAGGTAGCCACAACAGGGCTGAAACACGGGCCTTCCAACTCGCAGGCGAGTGTCTTTCTTCACTACTTTTTGCTGATATCCAAGTGATCTATAAGACTAAATAACCTCATGTGAAATAGTTAATTTTCTAAAAAATTGTTATATATCCTTGTTCAGCTTTTGAAAGTCTTTATTTTTTTCTCCTTTTGATATGTGTATATGTTTGTCTTTCTTCAGGTATTATCAGAATTAGACATCATGGTCCCACTTCAGCTACTAATAAGCATGTTTTCTGATGGAGTTAATTCTGTCAAAGAGCTGGCAAATCAAAGAAAATCAAGAGTCAGTGAGCTGGCAGGGAGTCTTGCAGCTCGAAGGGTAATTATCACCCCAATTCTTCTTGTTTATCTTGCTTGTGGAGATTCTGGAAAGCACTGCCAATTGCACCGGTGTCTAAGACTAACATCAAAGGCTCAGATATTTGTAAATGATGACTCATTTTTTTTTCACGTCGTGCCTTCTTTTTATCATTGAAGATTCATACCAACTGTGAGATGCTGGATATAGCAATTGTCAGGTAGAATCTATATTAAAATATAATTTTTATTATTTAAAATTATTTATATCTATCAATTTAGCACATGTTTATTAAGCACCTATGAGGCACTGCTCTAGGTTCCATAGGGAGGAAGACTGAAAAAATTAGTAAGATATGATCTCTGCCATTATGGAATAGAGAACCTAGCAGGGGGAATACTCAGTGCTCGACAGGGTTGTGAGAAAACATTTTATAAATTAGCAAGTATTATAAAAATGTGAGCTAATGGATTTATAGTCCAGTAGAGTGGTAAGATCAATCAACAAATAACTTATAATATATCGGACAATGTAATATAAAATCACAAGCAAGCTGCTTTAAGAGTTTAGATGCAAGAGATTTTTTTCTTCCTCAAGCCTACAATGTGTTTTGGAATGAGTGACTTCCCTTTCTTACCCTTCTTGTTTGATGAAGAGAGTTGCTACCATTTACGCCCTTATCTACCTTACAAAGCTTTTCCTCTCTCTTGCCAAACCTATTTTCCTCTTTTGCTCTTGTATCCCAGACTCCCCTGGGGATGTAACTAGTATTCTTTATGTCTCTCACTTCAATTAGAGACCACATCTTTAGTTTGCATGTAGTGCAAATCTCGATGAGCTACTTTTTAAAAAAGAAGGTGCAAGTTGCATTGGATTTTTTCGTAAATAGTATTTTCCCCCCAATTACATGTAAAGATAAATTTCAACATTCATTTTTGTTAAGTTTTTGAGTTCCAAATTTTCTCCCTCTCTTCCTTTCTTCTCCCCTCCCCAAGACAGCAAGCAATCTGATATAGATTACATGTGCAATCATGTTAAACATATTTCCACAGTAGTCATATTGTGAAAGAAGAAACAAAAAAGAAGAAAAAAAAACCAGAATGAAAATAGTACACTTCAATCTGCATTCAGACTCAATCAATTCTTTCTCTGCATGTGGGCAACATTTGATGAACTATTTTTTTGTCAGCATAGTTCTCATTTTTTAAAGTAGACCACCGACAATAATTTACCTGGATAATGCTATAATAATTTTTATTATTAATAATAACATAGTGATTTGTATAACTTATATTTATTCTCTGTCAAATATTTCATGTTTTAGATTTTCTTTGAGCTCTCAGCAGCCCTGTATGGGAGGCAGATTAGGACAGGGATTATCTCCATTTGGCAGATGAGGAAATTGAGGCCAAGAGAAATTGAATGAATTGTGCATGGTCACTCTTTTTTTTTTCAGTTTTTAATTTTAATTTATTTTCTTGGTTACATCATTCATTTCCACAAGGTTTTGAGTTACAAATTTTCTCCCCTTTTTGCCCCTACCCCCCAGCCCAGAACATTGATCCCACTGTAAGACCCCTCCCACAA
>CM053598.1:171083810-171130051 GCA_028646575.1 Pseudocheirus occidentalis
TGTTCAGTTCTGGTTTTTTCATCAAGAATGCTTGAAAGTCCTCTACCTCACTGAACGACTATATTTTCCCCTGGAACATTATACTCAATTTTGCTGGGTAGGTGACTCTTGGTTTTAATCCCAACTCTCTTGCTCTCCGGAATATCATGCATGGTCACTCTTGATTTATTGACTTATTAATTAATTTACTACTTAAATTACTTCTTAAATTTGCTACTTAAAAGCCAACTTAATTTACTAATTCCATTTACTATTGTAAGAATCTGTGATTTCATCATTGTAGGTACTCCTGCTGTAGATAAATATGGTAGAAAGTATGAAGTAGTGGTTGAAGCACTAGACTTGGAGACAGGAAGACC
Source organism: Pseudocheirus occidentalis (assembly GCA_028646575.1). Classification (NCBI taxonomy): domain Eukaryota; kingdom Metazoa; phylum Chordata; class Mammalia; order Diprotodontia; family Pseudocheiridae; genus Pseudocheirus; species Pseudocheirus occidentalis. The sequence continues at coordinate 171,084,170 of CM053598.1, forward strand.
TTGGTTTGAATCCTGCCTCAGACAGTTACTAGCTGTGTGACCTTGGGAAAGGCATTTAACTTCTCTGGGCCTCAGTTTCCTCCTTGGTAAAATGAGAAGTTTGGACTCAGTGGTCTCTTTTAGCTTTAAATCTATGATCTTAAGTATATAAAATATATAGAAGGTATATTTTAGATATTTAGATCCATATTTTAGATTAGGTGTGAGAAACTTGAGGCCTCAAGGTCACATGTGGCCCTTTAGGTCCTCAGGTATGACCCTTTGACTGAATCCAAACTTCACAGAACAAATCCTTTTAATAAAAGGATTTGTTCTGTAAAATTTGAACTCACTCAAAAGACTGCACCCAAGGACCTAGAAGGCCATATGTGATCTTAAGGCCATAGGTTCCCCACCCCTGCTGTAGATGTTCTTTGTAAATTATTGTGGCCAAAATAAATTATCTCTGGTGGCCCGCCTTCTGAGGAAGAGCTTCTCAGCCTTTAGCCAGGCTAGTCTTAGGATGTCAGACATAGTCTATTGCTAGACCCATAGTTGAAAGTTTTCCAACTTTATAGCATGTAACTCTTATTTGGGCTCTACTTCCACTAGCTTTTGAAAAGTCAAGGTCAATTTCATGCCATCCTTAATCACTGGAGGAAGATATATATTTGTTCACAAGAACAAAGATTTAGAGATGGGAGAGACTTAGAAGTTACTGAGTCCCATCTCCTTATTTGATAGTAAACTGGGGCCCAGAGATGGGAAATAACTTACTTAAAATCATGTAGGTGGCAAGTGGCAGAGCCAGGTTTAATATTCTACTTTCTGAACCAGATTCTTCCACTGCTGTGAGCTTTAATAAGAGGGGTTTTTAGTAATACCAAATAGATACATATCTATATATACATACACATTTAATATTGACTGTCCTTGGGTCTCCATCTTTCATTTGTCATAGAATCTCCAATTCTTGTGCATGATGATTTTCAACATTACCTTGTAATATTTTGTTTTGAAAAGATTATTTCCTAGACCTTATTTTAGAGAAAGATCTAATAAAATTTGGGACAGTTTACTTAAAATGTTTACTATTATCCAAATATAAAAGTAAATTCAAATGTCTTTTTCCCTTAGTGTCTTAGTACTTTATACATGTAGTGCAAGTCAGCTATTCTAAATTTTTTTAGTTTTCTTTCACATTTTTATATGATTCATTTAATTTTTTCTTCAAAAAGTATGTATAATTTAATGACTTTTTCCTACATACCTGATCCTAGGGGAAGATTTAAAAAAATCACTTCCCTCGTTCCTTCCCTCCCTTATCTTCCTTCCTTTCTCACAGAGATTTTTTAATTCTTAGTTCTTAGTTCCAAATTGTCTCCCTCTACTTATCCCTCTCCCTACCCATTGAAAAGGCAAGAAAAACAAAACCCATTACAAATGTATATAGTCATGCAAATCAAATTTCTATGACAACCATTTTTTTAAAGAAAGCAAGAAAAAGAAAGAAAAGAAAATATATTTCAACTTTCATTCTAAGTCCATCAAGTCTCATTCTGGATAGCATATTTCATTATGAATCCTTTGGAATCATGAATCATTGTATTGGTCAGAGGTACTAAATCTTTCAAAGTAGATTATCTTTACAATATTGCTGTTTCTTCATAGATTGTTTTCCTGCTTCTGTTCATTTCACTTTGTATCAGTTCATATATATCCTCCCAGATTTTTCTGAAACCATCTCCTTCATAATTTCTTATAGTTTATTTGTATCCCATCATATTCATATACCATAACTTGTTTAGCTATTTCCCATTTGATGGCCATCCCCTCAGTTTCATTTTTTAGCACAGTAAAAACTGCTGCTATAAATAGTTTTGTATGTATAGGCCCTTTTAATATTTCTTTAAAGAGTAGAAATAGTAGAGTTATTGCTAGATCAAAAGGTATACATAGACTACTGGCTTTTTGGGCATAGTTCCAACTTGCTTTCTAGAATGATTGGACTAGTTCACAGCTCTACTAACAGTGCATTAGAGTGCTTCTTTTTCCCATTTCTCTTCCAGCTTTTGTCATTTTGCTTTTTTTTTGTCATCTTAACCAAAGGTTTGGGTGTGAGATAATAGCTCAGAGTTAATTTAATTTGCATTTCTCTAATTATTAATGATTTAGGTTATTTTATCATATGACTATTAATAGTTTGGGTTTTTTCCTTTGAAAATTGCCTATTTATATCCTTTTATCATTTGGGGAATAGCTCTTGTTATATATTTGACTCAGTTCCCTATTATTTTAGAAATGAGAACTTTATTACAGAAGCTTTCTGTAAAGATTTTTCCCCAGTTTCTTTTTTTCTGAATTTAAATACATTGGTTTTGTTTGTGCACAAAAGTTTTTAATTTATGTATTCAAAATTATCCATTTTTTATTTTCCATGAACCTCTCAATTTCTTATTTTATCATAAACTCTTCTCCTTTCATAAATCTGACAAGTAATGTCTTTCCTGCTCCACTAATTTGCTTATAATATTAACCTTTATATCTAAATCATGCATTAATTTTGAGTTGATATAGTATGTGGTGTGAATTGTTAGTCTATGCTTAGTTTTGACCAGATTGCCTTCCCAGTTTTCCCAGAAGTTTTTGACAAATAGTGAGTTCTTGCACCAGTAATTGGGATCTTTGGGTTTATCAAACAATAGGTTACTGTGCTCTTTTACTTCTTCATATTGAGTCCTGTGTCCTGTGACGATCACAGGGGTGTCTCTTTCAGTTATGGCTGGCAAAGTTCTTGCTAGAGTCCTCCTTAATAGGCTGATCCTTCAACTGAAAGATGGTCATTCACCTGAGAACAAGTGTGGCTTCAGAAAGGGCCATGGAATGGTCAATTGGGTGTTTGCTGCCCAACAATTCAAGGAGAAAACACCAGGAGCAGAACAGAGGTCTGCACACAACATTAATCAATATGACCAGGGCCTTTGATACTGTCAGTTATGAAGGCTTATGGAAGATCATTGCAAAATTTGATTGCTTAGAGAAGTACATCAGTATTATATACCAGTTCCATGATGTCATGCTTACATGGATTCTGGATAATGGTTGATACTCTTGTGCTTTCCCAGTCAACAGTAGAGTGAAGCAAGGCTGTGTGCATGCTCGCATGCTTTTAGTATGCTGTTTTCAGCAATGTTGTGATGAAAATGGCATCAAGGTCAGCTACCACTAAATTATTTAACTTTAAAAGGTTACAAGCCAAGACTAAAGTGGAGGGAGAGTTTTTGTTTATAGATGTTTGTGCCCTCAGTGCAACCTCTGATACTGAGATATAACAGAGTATGGACTGATTCTCTGTGGCTTGTCCTGATTTTGACTTGATAATTTAACACCAAGAAAACAGAGATTCGGGGCGGCTAGGTGGCGCAGTGAATAGAGCACTGGCCCTGGAGTCAGGAGGACCTGAGTTCAAATCCGGCCTCAGACACTTAACACAAAAACTAGCCGTGTGACTTTGGGCAAGTCACTTAACCCCAACTTCCCTCCAAAAAGCAAAAACAAAAAAGAAAACAGAGATTCTCCACCATCCAGCACCATACCATCCATACCTGGAGCCATCAGTTACAGCAAATGGAGAAATTTTGAATACTGTGGATAAGTTCACTTACCTTGGAGGTACTTTCCAGGGATGTACACATAGATGATGAAGTCCACACATGCATTGCCAGAGCTAGCTCAGTGTTTGGGAGTCTCTGAAGGAAAGCGTCAGAGAGAAGAGCTATTAGGCTATTGCTTACTTAACTTCGAAGTAAAAGAATGATTCCTTACCTATTTTTTAAAACAATTCATGTAAAACTAGAATTAATTGTTCTTTAAATATTTGATACAATTCATGTGTAAATCCATCTGGTCCTATGTTTTTTTTCCCCTTAGGGAACTCATTTATGACTTGTTCAATTTTTTTGAAGTCTGGTTTTATTGAATTTTATTTAAGTCTATTTCCTATTCTGTTAATCTGGGCTACTTATGTTTTTGTAAATATTCAGCCATTTCATTTAGATTGTCAGTTTTATTGGCATATGGCTTTTATTTCCTCTTCGTTGGTTGTGAATCAATTAACTTAATTTCTAAACGAATCAGTGTTTGAAAACATTTATGTTATTTACCAGAGGATTAGAAGAGTATTCTCATTGAAGGCTTGTTATTATCTCACATTTATTTAGTATTGCAAAACACTTTCTGCACAGCAATCCTGGGAAGTAGGTAGTGCAAGTGTTATTATCTCTCTTACAGATGGGGAAACTGAAGCTCAAAGAGCTGAAGTTACTTGCCTCAGGTCACTTAACCGGCTAAGTGTTAAAACTGCGACTTGCCTCTAGTCCTCTTCACTAAACTAAACTGATTATGCTCAATGAAGTTTCAAAATTCTTTCCCACAGGTGAGTGTTGCCTCTGATCCTGGTCGCCGAGTTCAGCACCATATGTTAAGCCCATTTCCCAGCCCTTTTCAGAGCCCTCTTCGTAGTCCCATGCGCAGTCCATTCCGGAGCCCTTTTAAGAACTTTGGACACCCAGGAGGAAGGACTATTGACTTTGATTGTGAAGATGATGAAATGAATCTGAATTGTTTCATTCTCATGTTTGATCTCCTTCTGAAGCAGGTACTTGAAGTGAAAACCTTCCTTTGGTTTACTTCATTTTCATTCATTTTATCATCATATTTGTAGATGACTTGTAGAGTGTGAAGAGACCTTAAAGGTTAAATAGACTAACTTTAATTCCTAAATTCTTTCTGTAGCATCCCTGACAACTAGTTCTTGTCTTCTTTGAATAGTATGAATCCTGTACCTATTAAACACTTTGTGTGGACAGGAACTCACTACCCTACAAAACAGTTAATTTGACTATAATTGTTAGGAAATTCTCCCATTATTGAGCCAAAATTTGCCACCCTTCTCCTTATTCCTTGTCTCTGAGGCCAAGCAAAACAAATCAAATCCCTCTTCTGCATGGCAGTCACCAAGGACTGATCTCAGACTCTGAATTGTTTTCAAAATGGAACTTCCAGAAGTATTTAGAACAATAGTAGCATCATTGAAATAAAGTCTGAGTTTCTCTGGGCCTTTCTTTCCACTTCCTTAAAAGGAGGGGGTTATAAAATGAGTATTCCAAAGTGACCACTTGTAAGGACAATGCTGATTTAAATGTCCATGCTCCGCTCTGTTTAGTACTTCTGAACTTCAAGGATTAGTGTTTTCATCATTGTTGTGGATGGACTCTCTTCCCTCAACCCCCTAAATACCCTATATTAGTACTAGGTATTCATGAGTTTCTATGAGCAAAAATAATTCTCACTGTCAGCTAACCTTCCAGTGACAGGCATTTCCACTCTGGACTAGACTGGTCTTCATATGACGCACAATTTGTCACTGGTTCAATGCTCAGATCTTTACAACTGGGTAGGACCTTTTAGTACTTATTCTCCAACAGAATAGTTTCCAAGAGCCCAGGGTCACTTCAGTGTCACAGTGAATTTGTTTAAAAAAATCTTTGTCATTACTCTTAATCATGCATTGCTACAGTATTATATTACCATAAATCCCCAAATTAGTAGTCATGGAAAAGAACACATATTAACCTGCTGTAGATAGATATATTTTCAATCTCTGAATAAAGATTATACAGGATACCAGTGGGTAAAGGCTGCTTCTGGGGGGAGTGTGCCAAAATAATTAAACAAAATCACAAAATTCCCTCCTTTCCTTTTGTATCCTACAGATGGAGTTACAAGATGATGGAATCACCATGGGCTTAGAAAACAGTTTGTCTAAGGACATCATTTCCATTATAAATAATGTCTTCCAAGCCCCCTGGGGGGGTTCTCATACTTGCCAGAAGGATGAAAGAGCTATCGAGTGCCACTTGTGCCAGTCAAGCATCCTTTGCTATCAGCTGGGGTGTGACCTCCTAGAACGACTGGCTCCCAAAGAAGAAAGCCGGCTAGTGGTAAGCAGCTGAGGAAAGACAATGGCTCTAAAGGTCTCTCTCATGACAGTAAGCACCCTGAACACTTGTTTAGTTCCTTATAGCTTACACAGCACTATTACATTTAATATATCACTTAATCTTCAATTAAAATTCATTTTAATGCAATAGATAGTTAAGAAATGATTAAATCACATAACAATGTAGAAAACAGTATACTTGTCAACCCAGTAATGAGAAATGCCCACAGAAATGTATGCAGAGCACCATAGAGAAAGGAGATTTAGGTAAGACACGATTCCTGCTCTCATGGAGCTTACTGCCTAATTGAGAGATAACTTTGGCATTCAAAGACCTTCCCCTCCCCTCCCCCACTATATTTCTAGTCTTTTTACATCTTATACCACGCCTTACTTATCATGAACTCTGTAGTCCCACAGTCCCACGACATTGGCATTCCTTGCTGTTCTTTGAATAAGACAACATATCTCCCAGCCCTGAACGTTTTCATTGGCTGTCCCCTGTGCCTGGAATGCTTTCCCTGCTCATTTCTGCCTTCTGCCTTCTCTGGCTTCCTTCAAGTTCCAGCGAAAATCACACTTTCTGTGGGAAACCTTTCCTTATTCCTTTTAATTTTAGTGCTTTCCATTTGTTGATTATTTCAATTTATCCTGTATATAGTTTATATGTATTTGTTTGAATATTGTTTCCCTTTTTAGACCGTGAGCTCCTTGAGTGCAGGTACTGTTTTAAACTTTTCTTTGTATCCTCGGTGCTTGGCACATAGTAGGCACTTGATAAATTTTCAGTTTCCTCTTCTGGAAAGTGGGGATAACAATAGCACCAATCTCATAGAATTATTGTGAAGATTAAAGGGCTTAACATATATATATATATATATATATATATGTGTGTGTGTGTGTGTATGTGTATACATATATATGTGTATATATAACATATTATGATATATAAATGTTTGCTATCAATAAAGTAACAAGAGACATGTAACTAATATACAATAATATATGGTAAGGTGAAAATGAAATGTTGTATGAAATGTTCAGTGCTCTTTTTTTGTGAAGTCTTTATTTTATAGGTGGAAAGGCAGCTTTTCATAGTGATAGTATTAGTCTGGGAGTGAGGTTCAAGTCTTTTCTCTGAGAGAAGAGCACTGACTTTGGAGTTAGAAAATCTGGGTTTAAATTCAGGGTTACCGTCTAATGTTTAATCTCTTTGGCCTTACTTTCCTCATCTGTAAGATGAGACTAGTTGGCCTCTGAGGCTCCCCCTTGCCTTAAATCTGAAAATATGAAATCCAGTAACTATGTGAAAAGTCACTTGGCCTGTCAATGTCTCAAATAAGGGTTTTTAAAAATCACGACTGTCTTACTTTATACGCTTTCCTTTTTATTATGAACTTATCAAACGACTACAAACATGAATATTTTCCCTTACAGAGAGCAAAAGAGGACAGAATATTGTATCATGAATCTTGACTTTTTTATATTTTAAATTTACCATGGTAATTCCAAACCTGCTTCTTTGTGTCTCCCTCTGAACTTCCTTTTGTTCTCTTCTGTTTATTTTTTAAAACTATTTATTAACATACTTTTATTTTCTTTCTTTTTAAAGCATCACTATCAGTAAGCTCCCTACTTTTTTACCATACTCTAACCAGTTCTCTTCAGAGAAAAGCGGTTTTTGAAGAATAAGTATAGTCATTCAGTTGAAATTCAAACATTGGCTGTGTCTGAAAATATTTCACTCAGAACCTTTAGTCCATCACCCTCTTTGTCAAGAGTTGAAAGGCATAATTTATCATCATCTTTTGGAGTCTTGATTAGACATTGCTTTCATCATAGTCATTAATTTTTTTGGGAGTTATTTTACTTTATGATACTGTCATTATATAAATTGTTCTCCTGGTTCTACTTGCTTCCCTCTGAATCATTTCACAAAGTGGTCCAGAGTTTCTCCAAATTCATTCTTTTTGCCACTGCAATAGTATTCTATTATATTCAGAAACCATAATTTGTTCAGTCATTCCCTAGTTGATAGACACTGGTTTGTTTGTAGTTTTTTTCTTACAAAAAACTGTTACTATAAATATTTTTCACAAATTAGTTCTTTTCCTCTCTTTTATTTTTTGGGGTTCATGACTAGGTCAAAGGGTATACTTAATTTAGTGAGTTTCTGATTTTAGTTCCAGACTGTTTTATTTCACTTTACTGGTTATACTTCAGAGATCTGCCAATAGGCCATTAGCATGCCTATATTCTTATAGTCGCTCTAACTTTTGTAATTTTCCTTTTCTGCCATCTGAAAGATGCAAAGTAGAACCACAGAGTTGTCTTAATTTTTCTTTCTTTTGTAATGGGCAATTTGTTACATTTAAAAAATATGATTCATGATAGCTTGCTTTCTTTTGAGAGCTGCATGTTCATATCCTTTGACCATTTATATATTGGGGAATGACTCTTAATTTTTCCATATTATATCATTTCCCTATTCATCTTGGATATAGGACCTTTATTGGAGAATTTTGCTATAAAGATATTTTTACCTTCAGTTAATTGTTTCTTTTCTAATTCAATTGATGCTGTTTATGCAAAACCTTTTTGATTTTATGTAATTACATGCTTTATTTTATTGTCTGTCAGCCCCTCTATTCCTTTTTTGCTCAATAATTCTTTCCCTGTACATGGTTGTGAAAGATGTCTCTTTCCAAGCCCCTTTAATTTGTTTATGCTATGTTCATTTATAACTAAGTCATGTATCTATCTGAATCATATTGTGGTATATAGTATGAGATGTTGCTGTAAACTTTTGATACTATTTTCTAATTTTCCTAGTGGTGTTTGTTAGATGGTGAATCGTTACTCCAGTAGTTGGAATCCTTAGGCTTATCAACTACTCTGTTGCTATATTTGCTTACTTCTGATTATTTTTAATTTTGTAAAGTTTATCTATTTCATTGATTAAAGTTTCTATTTTTAAATGAATAGCAAAGAGTTTTCATGATTACTACCTTGTAGTACAGTGTAGTACAGTGTGAGATCTGGAATTGCTGGGATATCATTCTTCCCACTTTTTCCATTAATTTTATTTTTAAAAATTATACTGATATGTTTTGTTTTTAATATCACTTATATTCTCCACTTTGTTCCTTCCTTTATCCCTCCCAGAGAAACATTCTTTATGATAATGAAGAAAAGAAGATGAAGGAAAAAGTTCCATAAAGCTAACCAAAATATCAAAAAGTTTGATGTTTTATATGTTATATGTCACATATATATTATGTGTAATATTTCACATCAATGGTTCCCCCCACATTATACAGAGGAAGAGGGGGAAGTATCTTCTCTTTGGGGCCAAATTTGCTTATTATAATTTCACAGCATTCACCTTTGATTACATTGTTATTATTGTTCTTTCTACTTACATTATTATAGTTATCTTGTATATTATTTTTTGGTTCTGCTTACTAAACTTTGAATCAATTAATATATCTTCCCATACTTCTTCCACCATGTTCATAATTTTTTCAGTACAGTAACATTCTATTGCATTCATGCAATAAATTTTTAAAAATTATTTCTTCTCTAGTTACATGTAAAAACAATTTTTAATATTAGTTTTGTAAAAATTTTGAATTATAAATTCTCACCTTCTCTCCCTTCCCCCCCCCCACTGAGAAGGCAAGAAGTTTGATATAGGTTATGTATATGCAGTCATACAAAACATATTTCCATGTTAGTTATGTTGTGAAAGAAAACACAGACCAAAAAAAAAGAGAAAAAAACTAAGAAAAATTAATAAAGTGAAAAAGTATGCTTCAATCTGCATTCAGATTCTATCAGTTTTTTTTCCCTGTAAAAGTGGATAGTGTTTTTCATTCTTTCCAGTCCTTTGGAATTGTTTGGATCACTGTATGGCTAAGAATAGCTAAGTTATTGTACAATATTGCTGTTACTGTGTACACTGTTTTAGGTCCTTTTCCTTTTTTCTTTTTTAAAAACTTCTCTTGGTTTTATAGCATGTTAGGAATAGTTCCAAATTGTTCTCCAGAATAGTTGGATCAGTTCACATTCAAAACTCTACCAACAGTTTGTTAGTATACCAGTTTTCCCTTATCATCACCTCCAACATTTATCATTTTCCTTTTCTGTCATCTTAGCCAATCTAGTGTGAGGTGGCACCTCAGAGTTGTAATTTGTATTTCTCTAAACAGTAGTGATGTAGAGCATTTTTTATGTCACTATAGATAACTTTGATTTCTTCATCTGAAAATTTCCTGTTCATATCCTTTGACCATTTACCAACTGGGGAATGACTTGTATTCTTATAAATTTGACTCAGTTCTTGATATATTTGAAAAATGAGGCCTTTATCAGAGAAACTTGATCTAAGAATTTTCAGTTATGATTATTATGTATTTCTTTTCATGCAGTTTCTCCCATTTATCCTTTTCTCTCCCCTCACCCAGTTCCTCCTCAAAATTGTTTTGCTTTCAACCACTGCCTCCCCTAATTTGCTCTTCCTCCATCAATCCTTGCTTCTCTTATCCTCTTTCCCTCTTACTTCCATGCAAGGTAAGATAGATTTCTATACTTGACAATGTATATGTTATTCCCTCTTTGAGCTGGTTCTGATGATAGTGAGGTTCAAGCAATGTTCAGTCCCCCCATTTTCCCCTCCCTAGTGAAAGCTGTTTTGTAATTCTTTTATGTGAAATAATTTACCCTGTTCTTCTCCCTTCCCCTTTCTCTCAGTGGATCCCTTTTTCTGATCTCCTAATTTTATTTTTTAGATACCCTGTCACAGTCAAATCACACCCATGCCATCTGCCTATGTATACTCCTTCTAACTGTTCTAATAATGGTACAAACTCTTAGGGCTTATAAGTATCATCTTCTGATGTCAGAATATAAATAGTTTAGCCTTATTGAATCTCTCATGATTTCTTTCCTATTTACCTTTTATGTTTCTCCTGAGTCTTGTATGTGTAAGTTGAATTTACTATTCAGCTCTGATCTTTTCATCAGTTATGCTTGAAAGTCCTCTATTTCATTAAATGTTAATTCTCCACCCTAAAGTTTTGAAGGTTTTTTTTTAAACTCAGTTTTGTTGGGTAGGTGCTTTTGGTTGTAATCTAAGTTCCTTTGCTCTCTAGAATATCACATTCTAAATCCTACGAGTCTTTAATGTAGAAGCTGCCAAATCTTGTGTTATCTTGGGCATGGCTCCAAAATATTTGAATTATTCGTTTCTGGCTGCTTGCAGTATTTTCAGTTTGACATGGGGGCTCTGGAATTTAGCTATAATATTCCTTGTTCTAAGTTATCAGGGCAGTTTTTCTTGATAATTTCTTGAACTATGATGTCTATTTTTTGTCATGGATTTTAGGTAGTCTCATAATTCTTAAATGATCTATTCTTGATATATTTTACAGGTCAGTTGTTTTTCCAACAAGATATATCATATTTTCTTCTACTTTTCATTCTTTCTTGTGTTTTTTGTTGTTTCTTGATGTTTTATGGATTCATTAGCTTCTTCTTGTCCAATTCTCATTTTTAAGGAATTATTTTCTTCAGCTGTTTTTGTACCTCTTTTACCATTTGACCTATGCTGCTTTTTTAAGGTGTTACTTCAGTATTTTTTGTTCCTCCTTTACCAAATGGTTGACTTTTATTTTTATTACTTCCTTGCATCACTCTAATTTCTTTTCTCAGTTTTCCTCTACCTCTCTTATTTGATTTTTAAAATCCTTTTTGAGCTCTTTCAGGAATTCATTTTTGAGCCTGAGACCAATATACCTTTTTCTTTGCGGTTTGGATGTAGCTGTTTTGACTTTGTTGTCTTTTTCTGAGTGTGTTTTGACCTTCCTTGTTACCATAGTAACTTTATATGGTCAGGTTCTTTTTTTTTGTCGTTTGCTTGTTTTCCTGGCCTATTTCTTTACTTTGAACTTTATGTGAAAATTGTGTGAAAAATTATGGACTGTGTTCCTGGGTTGGAGAGATCACTGCCCCAAGCTTCTGTGTGTGTGTTTTTTTTTGTGCTGTCATTTTCAGAGCTAGTTCTGTGGGTCTGTAAGTTTTCAGTTCTTTCAAGGTGATATGATCTAAGGCAGTGGTTCTCAACCTGTGGGTCATGACCCCTTTGGGGTTCGCACAACCCTTTCACAGGGATTGCCTAAGACCATCGGAAAACACATATTTCCGATGGTCTTAGGAACTGAGACACCACTCCTCTATCTGTCTCCAGGCGGGTCCGCCCACATGCAGATACTCCCACATACAAGTATTAAAGGGTTGTGGCATTAGGAAGGTTGAGAACCACTGATATAAGGAAACTTGTGGTCATTGCTCTGCTGTTTTGTGCTCTGGTAAGTGAGCAACCACAGGCACTCTTTTCTTCCCTGAAATTTTGACCAGAGTACCTGCTCTAGTGTTCTAGTTGCCTGAGACTATTATTGGAACCATTTATGGGCAACGCAACAGAGTCCTTCGCCCAGTGCAAGCAAAGGGTCCCCTGTAATCTCTAATTCCCTTACTGTCTGTGGTCTGAGCATTCTGGAAACCATCACTTGCATTTCAGTCACTCTCCCAAGGTCTACTGCTTGCTTGCTGGAGTGTGGCATGCCCAGTTCCAACCAGTGTTAGTGTTGCCTGTCCTGGACTGGTCTTTGCTGTTCCCCTATGAAGCAGATTTTTCCTCTGTATCTTGAATCTGACTCTTATCAGAGATGTTTGATATAATTTCCCCTCTGTTGACTGCTTCTCTTCTAATCCTAACTGAATTAATTTTATTTGTGCAAAAGTTTTTCATTGTCATATAGTCAGAATTTTTCTATTTCTTATTTTTAGTCTCTTTCTATCTACTTACTCTTTTATACAGGCATTCAATCCCTCTGTCCTAGAATTTGTTCTAAGCTTTGGACTACATCTCTTTCCCCAACCCCTCATTGGTGAAGCTCCTTGAAGGCTAGGATTAGTGTCTTTTCCACTTTCGCATCCCTAGTGTCTTGGTCTTTATACATAATAGACCCTTATTAAACTTTGAGTTAGAGTGAGTTCCTGACTCCAGGCCTTTGTGCAGATAGTATCTCCTGTGCCCTGGAATGCTCTCTCATATCACCTCTCTTTAGCATCCTTCAGTTTCTTCAAGGCTCAGCTCAGGAAAAAAAAAGTTTTAAAAAAGAATATTTCTCATACTTTCTTTTCAATGCTATCTCCTTCCAATCTACTCTTTTTTCTACTCTTTTTCTCATAAAATCTTTCTTTTTCTCTCTTCTCTTTCTGTTCCCATCTATTTCTCTTTAGATTTTAGTTTTGCTGTATCAGAATCTGTATGTATGGGTATATAGGTGTATGTGTGTTCAACCTTTTTTTATTTTGATAAGAGTGAGGTCATGCAGTACTTACTCTTCTTACCTCTTCATATTTGTGTACTAATTTTCTTGGGTATCTCATTTATGTTTCTGATCATGGAACCCTGTGTTCCAACCAGTGGTTCTCTTTTAGCTCAGCCCCCTCTGCTATCTTATAGGAGACAACTCTTGTGAGGAAAGGGCGAGCCACACCCACCAGCTGTCTATGAATTGCCACTCATAGGGCAGGTAGGCCAACTTAGCTGAAAAAGGTAGAGGTGGGAGGCTATATGGTCTGGCAGGTTGAACCATCACCACCACCTTGTTCACCATCTCCCCTCAGGCCTTAATGGAGACAGGGATCTGAAGCTAAGAGCCTTTGGAATTAGTAGTGCTTGCAGCACCATGCCTACAACCATTATTCTGGGAAGCAGCCCTTGAGCAGCCTAGTAACTGCTATGCATTTGTTCTTGTTATTGAAACTGTAGAAAAGAATATTCTTGTTACCAAAATCCTTGGCAAATTCAGCATCAGAAGCTAATATGATCTTAATAATTAGAACTAACATTGAGGAAGAGGCACTACCATTTGCTTTGCCACTGGAATTTAAGGACCATATAACCTTTCCACTTGATTTGCAGTTGAAACCTTCCATGTATGTGGTTTCTCCCATTGGAATGTGAGCTCCTTGGGAGCAGAGACTGTCTTCCTTTTTTGTATTCACAGTGCTTAGCACAGCTTATTACTGTGCTATTTATTTATTATTAAGTAAATACTTAATAAATGCTTCATTCATCTATTCATCCATCCATCCATCCATCCATCCATCCAGTCAATAAAATAGCACATTCTTCTTCTTTCCTCACTTCTTCCTTACTATATTCTTTTTTTCTCTCTGTTTTATTTCCTTTTTGTGTTTCCACAGTATTCAGATTGTTTGTTCTTGACAGTTTGTAATATTTTCTCCTTGATCTGGGAACTCCGGAACCTGGCTATAACATTCCTAGGAGTTTTCTTTTTGGGATCTTTTTCAAGAGGTGATTGGTGAATTCTTTCAAGTTTTATTTTGCCCTCTGGTTCTAAAATATCAGGGCAATTTTCCTGGAGAACTGAGGATGATTTCTAGGTTCTTTTTCTGATCATGGCTTTCAAGTAGTCCAATAATTTTTAAATTGTCTCTCCCAGATCTATTTTCCAGGTAAGTGGTTTTTTTAGTGAGATATTTCACATTGCCTTCTATTTTTTTCATTGGCTTGGATCTGTTTAATAGTATCTTGATTTCTCATAAAGTCATTTGCTTCCATTTGCTCCCATTTGCTCCACTCTAACTTCAAAGGAATTATTCTCCTGAGTGAGCTTTTGAGATTCTTTTTCCATCTGGCAAATTCGACTTTTTAAGGCATTCTTCTCCTCATTGGCTTTTTAGGCCTCTTTTGCCATTTGAGTTAATCTATTTTTTAAGGTGTTATTTTCTTCAGTCAGGTTGTTGACTCTCTTTTCATGATTTTCTTGTATCATTCTCATTTCTCTTCTCAATAAAATCCTTCTTAAGCTCCTCTATGGCCTGTGACCAGCTTATGTTTTTCTTGGAAGCTTTTGGTGCCAGAGTTCTGACTGTGTTGTCTTCCTCCTATTCCATACTTTGATCCTTTTTGTCCCCAAAAAAGGAATCCAAAGTTGGATTGCTGAGCTTGGTTTGCTTCTTTTGACTGCTTATGTTGCCAGTCAATTAATTTGATTTTTGAGCCACAGTAGAACTCTGTTTCCAGAGGGGAGAGCTTTGTTCCAAATTTCTGGGGTTTTCATAGCTGCCAGAGCTATTAGGAGGCACAGTCCCTGTAGCCCCCACCAGCTTTGGCTTACTGAAAACGCACCTCAGGTCCACCACCAAAGACCACGTTCCCAATCCAGGCTGGTTAAGGCAAGAGCACTTAGCCTCTGAATGATTGTTTGGCCCCCCCGGCAGTCTGCATACCGCGAGCTCTGAAGCAGCCATGTGGAGGCAGCTGCATGGCTGCACCTTCTGTTGCTTTCTTGCCCTTTGGGGTGGATGGCTAGACCCACTTTTCTCTCCCAAATTTATCTGAGTTCCACCGACCTTTCACTTTGTCCTTGTTTCTTATGGGCTGATAATTCTGGAAATTGCCACAGCTGCTGGTGATCTACTCTCCAGAGTGCTCCAGCTGTGGCTTGTCCTGATGTCCTGGGGCTAAGCCGGGGTTTCAGGCCAGGCTGGGCTGGTATCCCAGTGCTCTGCAATGAGCCCTTCCCATCCTGCCTGCTGGGCTGCCCCCAGTGGGAGATGTTTTTTTCTGTTATTTTGTGGGTTCTTGAGCTCTAAAATTTGTTTAGGGTCATATTTTATAGGTATTTGAGGTGGTTATGGTGGGAGCTGTGGGGTTCAGCTTCTACACCACCATCTAGACTCTGCCCCCCTATTTTATTTCCTTTTTAAAAAACAATGTATGGGGTAGCCAGTGGTTCAGTGAGTAGAGCATGACCTTGAAGTCAGGAGGACCTGATTTCAAACATGGCCTCAGATACTTAGTAGCTGTATGACACTGGGCAAGTCACTTAACCCCAGTTTTCTAAAAACAAAAACTAACAACAAAAACAACATTGTAATGATCTGTAATTTGAGAGGAGCCAAGATAGCAGAACGGTAAGAGCAGTGTAGCTATGATTTGCCTGACAAAACTTCTCTATATAGAGATAGAAAATGCACCAGACTGAATCCTGATGGGGAGGTTCAGAAAATGTCACAATGGGTCAGCCCAACTTTGCATAAGGAGATGTACAGGTAGGATTACAGGAATTAAGGTGGGCCAGGAGCCACATGGAACACTACTAGTGCCCCAGGAGAGGCTGTGTATCAGGCCAAGAGAAGGTCCCAGACTTATACAAGGGTTCCACCAGACCCATACTGGGGTATTGTAATAAGGACAGCTTTGAGTCACAGACCCAGTATATGCCACTTGGGTGGCATTTTAAGGTAGGGAGGCCCTGGGCAGTGCACTGAGGAAGGAGGTTCAGCTCAGAAGAAAGCAAGCAAGCAATCAACAGCAGTAGTAGCAGCTGGAGCTTACTTTGCTGCCACTCTAAACCAAAAGAACTTTCTAGCTGGCTGATAGGACTGAATTCATTAGCAGGCTCCATTTTGCTAGACAGAAACCTAGGTCAGGAAATTGTAGGGCTCAAATGAGGGGAGCAGCAAATAGACTTTGCCCTGAGTCAGACCAGTCTGGGAACTTTGAAAGCTTGTCTTTTCCCTGACATCCTAGAATAATTGCAACACTCAATAATCATGAAAGCAGCAGTGAGACCAAAGTGTGGCAGAGCCTGGCCCTTACATCAATTTCAAAGTCAGGAAGTAGACTGGAAAAATTGATGAACAAAAAAGAGCATCACCAAAAAACGGTCTGTTATAGTGGCTGAAACTCACAAGACACAAACACAGAAGAACACTACTTCTACAAGCAGTGCCCCAGAGAAGAACATAGGGTAGGCACAGACTCAACTACAATTCTTGGAAGAGATAAAGCAACAATTTAAAAAAAGTTAAAATCTTTTTATAAATAGAATGAAAAGGCCTAAGGAAAAGATTTGGAAAAGCAATGAGAGCAATGGAAGAAAAATTGGAAAGATGATTTAATTAGGGAATTAACTTAGTAAACTGTGCTTGGCATAAGAGGTACAAAAACTTGTCCAAGTGACAAGCTACCTGAAAATTTTAAGGACCAGATAGAAGCCAATGATTCCATGAAGGAATAAGAAATGTTTATATTTATTTAATTATTAAATTAAAATTAATTTAATTTGTTTTAACAAAGTCCAAAGGCTGAAAAAATAGAAGAAAATCCAAAGTATCTTTAAGCAACAACATCTAATCTGAAAAACAGATTGAAGAGAAAAAATGTAAGAATTACTGTGCCATTTGAATATCTTAACCAAAAAAAAGAACCTAAACATCGTATTTCAACAAATCTTAAAATAAAACTGTTTAGATCTCTTAGAAAGAGAGGATACAGTGAAAATAAAGAGAATCCAATGGTCACCTCTTGAAGAACCAAGATGAAAACTCCTAGATATGCCATAGGCAAAATCCAGAGTTTCCAAGTTAAAGAAAAAATACTACAAGCAGCCAGGAAGAAAGAATTGAAGAATCCAAGAGCCACAGTCAGAATCGCAAATGATTTAGCATTTGTAAAGGAAAAAAGCTTGCAATATCATATTTCAAAAAGTTGAGGATAGAGACTTGTAGTGAAGAACACCTTACACAGCACAACTGAGTATAATGCTACAGTGGGAAAAATAGATTTTTAATGCAATATAGGTATATCAAGCATTCCTGATGAAAAGACTTGAACTATATAGAAATGTTCAAGTTCAAACACCATAAAATAGTAAACACAAAAGAACAACAATAAAGGACTAAACAAGGATAATTGCTTACATTCTAATATGGAGAGGCGACACATTTGTCCCCTCAGAACTCAGTCATCTTTAGGACTTGTAGAGGAAGTACAATTAGACAATGCCTGGGAGGGGTTTTGTTATATCTTGATAATCTTAAGAAAAGAGTAGGAAAATAAAGGGAAAAAAGGTCAGAGAATATTTTAAATAATCAGCATGCACAGGGGAAGTGGAAGACAGCATCTGACACTTGAACTTCACTCTTATCTGAACTGATCAAAAGAAGGAGGTTTTCAGAAGCACATTTAAAATAGGAGGAAAAGGAGAGAATGGAGCAAGAATGCAGGGTAGATTGAGGGAGGGATTAGTCCTAAGCAAAACAAACTAACAATGCATCAAAATGTTTTAGCCTCTTTGGAAGTGGCAAAGGATGGGAATCTGAGGAGGGTACTTATAAACTAAGGAACGAATGGACAAGTTATGGTATATGTATGTGATGAAATACTATTGTGCTGATCTCTGTATTTACATGAAAGTTTTTGGTATATCCCCAATATATTTGGTTCTTGCTTTTGGTTTTATGGTTTTTTTATTGACACATTTTAAATAAAATCGTATTTTTTCCAATTACATATAAAGACCATTTTAAACATTCATTTAAAAATCATTTTGAGTTCCAATTTTTTTTCTGTCTCTCCCTCACCTCCCCCTTCCCTAAGATGGTAAGCAATTTGAAGTAGTTTATATATGTGCAATCATGTAAAACATATTTCCATGTCAGCCATGTTGTAAAAGAAGAAATAAACCCAAAGGAAAAAGATCACGAGAAAAGTGAAAACATATTAGGTTTCAATTTGTAGTCAGACTCCATCAGTTCTTTCTGTGGATGTAGATAGCATTTTTCATCATGAGTTATTTGGAATTGTCTTGGATCATTGTATTGCTGAGAATAGCTAAGTCATTCACAGTTGATCATTGTACAATATTGCTGTTACTATGTGCACAGTTCTTCTAGTTCTATTCACTTCATTTTGTATCAATTTATGTAAGTCTTTACAGGTTTTTCTGAAATCAGCCTTTTCATCATTTCTTCTAGCACTATAGTGTTCCATTACAATCATATACCACAGCTTGTTCAGCCATTCCTCAACTGATGGGCATCCCCTCATTTTCCAATTTTTTCACCACCACAAAAAGAGCTGCTATAAATATTTTTGTACACATAAGTCCTTTTTCTTTTTTTTAATCTCATTGGGATACAACCCTAATAGTAATATTGTTGGATCAAAGAGTACGCAGTTTGTTTGCCCTTTGGGCATTGTTCCAAATTGCTCTCCAGAATGGTTGGATCAGTTCACAGCTCCACCAGTACTGCATCCCTGTCCCTATTTTTCCATATCCTCTCCAACATTTATCATTTCCATTTTTGTTTTGTCATATTAGCCATTCTAATGAGTGTGAGGTGGTATGCCCAGAGTTGTTTTAATTGACATTTCTCTAATCGATAGTAATTTAGTTGCTTTTGGTTTTAGATACACACTTTTATATGAAAAAAAATCTTTTTATACTTTGTTATTTTTTTAAACTTAAATAAGTGTTGTAGTTTGTCGAATGTGTTTTGTACATCTATTGAGATAATTGTGGTTTTTGATGTGTTTTTAAAAATATAATGAACTGTGTTGATAGGTTTCCAAACATCAAACCTTCCTGACATCCCTCCTTTAAATCCTTCTTGGCCAAAGTGCATGATTCATGAGTAAATCTCTGTGGTTTTATTTCACAAATTTGAATCAATATTTATTAATGATATTCATCTATAGTTCTGTGTTTTACATTTTCCTGTTTGGCTCATAAAAGGAGTCTGGTAGAGTACTTTCTCAATTTTTGAGTTTGTCTAAACATGTAGTATTTCTTCACTATATTTGATGCTTTCGGTTAGGAGGCTATTGCATTAATATAGGTGAGGGGTTATGAGGAACACTGAGATTAGAGCCTAAACTAGGGTGGTGGTCTTGTGAATGGAGAGGAGAGAGATTTGAGAAATGCAGAGGTAGAATAAACAGGATTTGGCTTATGATTGAATATGGGGGAATTGAAGGGTAAGGAAAAGTTGATGATTTCAAATTTGCAAACCTAAATGATTTAAAGGATGGCCATGACCTTGACAGAAACAGTAAAACTATGAAGAGAGGAAAAAAAATGAGCGTTTTTCAGTTGAATTTAAGATAGAACATTGAGTTAGAAATGTCCAGTAAGTATTTTCTTATATGAGACTGGCTATTAGGAGCTAGACTTGGCCTGGAGTTTTAGATCTGGGAGTTATCTGTAGAGATGATAGGTAAACTCATGGGAATTGATTAGATCCCCAAGAGAGGGTATAAAAAAGAATAATAGATGAGGGCTTAAGGCAGAACTTTGGGGTACCCACAGATGTAGAGGTTGGACATGGATGCTAATCCAGCAAAGGTAATTACAACATGGCAAGACAGCTAGAAGGAAAACCAAGAGACTAGTGTCATGATTACTTAGAGAAGACTATCTTGAAGAAGAGAGTGGTCAGTAGTGTCAAATGCTGCAGAGATATGGAGGATGATTGAGGAAAGACTATCAGTTTTGGCAATTAAGAGGTCATTTGTGTTGTGGGTCACATTTGGGCTAGTGGTTAACTCTGGATAGGAATAAATAAGACTATACTAATAAACCACATAGCATGTAACAAAGAGATGACTTAACATTAGTATGGAAAGGATGCTAATAATAAGCAAGGATACAACATTGGTTCAGGTAGACCTAACTAACCTTTTTCTCCATATTAAAAATATCAGATTAGAAGGGTCTGTTGGATAAGAAAGTGACACTGACTTAAATGAAGTGGGACATTCATAAGTCTGAGGAATCCCAGTTCCTTTTGGGTTAGACTTTCTATGCCTTAGGTCTGTGGTTCTCAACCTGTGGGTCGTGACCCCTTTGGGGGTCAAACGACCCTTTCACAGGGGTTGCCTCAGACCATTGGAAAACATGTATTTCCAGTGGTCTTAGGAACCGAAACACTGCTCCTCTATCTGTCTCCACACAGGTCCACCCACATGCAGATATGCCCACATACAAGTATTAAAGGGTCACAGCATTAGGAAGGTTGAGAGCCACTGCCTTAGGTGATCAGAAAGCTACATGAACAGTTCTAGCCTTTTAGTCAGTTTTCTGGCTTTAAAAGTCTAGTTTGAAATGGGTTTAGTAGAGTGGAAGGAAGGTGGAGACAAGTGCAGTCAGCATTTTTCTAGGATTTTTGCTGTGAAAGAAAGGAGAGATATAAGTTCAGAGTTTGAGAGGATGGTTGGATCAGGTGAAGTTTTTTTTGGAAGAATGGTAGGGAGATGTGCTTATGTTTGTAGGCATCAGAAAAGAAGCTTATAGGCATGGAGATACAATATTAGAGATAGTGGGATAGGTATGGGGTCAAGACACTGGAGGAGATGGGAGGGGATGATTTCAAAGTCACAATAGAGAGTTTGGCCTTGACAAGGAGATCAGTGACTTTTCAGAAACTGGAGCAAAGAAGTAGATGTGGGATATGAAGGAGTTTTGAAATATAGAATAGATGCAAGAGAGAATTTTGGACTTCATTTTCTTAGTAAAGTTTTCAGTAAAGTTCTCTGCTGAGAGAGAGAGGGAAGCTGAGTAATGTGAGAGGTTGAAGAAATGAAAAAGTTTTTGAATAATCATTGTGAGCAGTATAATAGAGAGTTGGTTAAAAAAGAATAAAAAGTATATTGTAGCAGGGCAGGCCCTCTTGAAATTAGATATCATAAATTTGCACTGCATCCAGGCATTAGAGGTATGTGACTTTTACAGTTAAGCAGCATATAGGAAAGAGTGATAAAAGTAGATAGTGGAGGTTAGGGTTTGGCAAAGCATTAAGTAGCAATAATATAAAGGGGCCAAAACACAGTTGAGTTGGTCAAACAATGAGACAGGATTGGGAAAGAAAGTAAAGGTATCATAAGGGTGATGGCCAGGTAGTATACTGAAGGATGGAGGGACTAGAAGTCATTATGAAGAAAAAGATCATTTTCAGAATAGTGAAGTACAAGGGAAGATGGGAAGACATAGTGCTATGGTTAAATAGAGGAATTTTAGAGTTCTTGGTTATAGAAATCTGCCCGGGCCTGCCAGACTGTTAACTTCCCAAGTCACCTACCTCAGTCTCTGTGGACAGGGTTAGTTGCCTCTACGACCTGGTCACCTCCACAACCCTTCAGGATACTCCTGGATTAGACAGACAGACTAGTCAGACACCTTGGTGGAGTGGTATAGGTCTCTTTATTCTATCCTTTTGTGTGCCCTATCCCCATGTGTGCTGTGCTTCCTTGTGCGCTGTGTCCCGCGCTCTCCCGCGCTCCTCTGCCTTATATAGACTGCCTGTCTTCCCCTCATCACATGCCTCAGTAACAGTATTCTGATAGGGGGAGCGCTCCTCCACTTATTTGCACATGCTCTATGCCACCCGTGACCTTTAATCCCCCCAAGACGCCCATGCCTGTGGGACACAAGAGAGGGAGTGCTTGGTAAACAGGAAGTATGCTCACGGGGATGGGGCAAACGCACAGATGCTCTTAGACCCGCCTCCAGTCTTCCTTTTTGTGAGGACACACTAAGTTCAGACCTCTCGTCATTCAAGGCTTAAAGTGGCCCTTACAGAAATGGATTGCCACCAAATGGCAGACAGAAGTATGTGAATCCCTAGTTAAAGACACCCTTTATTCCATGTCCATGTCCATTCTTTTTTTTTTTTTTTTTTGCTTTCTGGAGGGCAGTTGGGGTTAAGTGACTTGCCCAAGGTCACACGGCTAGTTTTTTGGTGTGTGTGTTAAATGTCTGAGGCCGGATTTGAACTCAGGTCCTCCTGACTCCAGGGCCTATTCTATTCACTGTGCCACCTAGCTGCCCCTCATGTACATCCTTGACAACTGTTTAAGGTAAGCATGTATACTTTTACAGTTAACCCTTCCACATTGTAGTGGTTAGGGGCATGGTGACCCCATGATCTGGAAAATCCGTGTAAAATATTTTGACCCACCTTTTGTATCAGAAAAGAAGTCCAGATTATTATGGTATTAAAAGATGAAATATGTTGATGTTATACAATACTATGCATCTATTTTATACATTTCTGCATTTCTAAACTTCTGTTTCATTTGCTGGCCTTTACATGTTGTCTGTGGCTTCTACAAAACTCTCATAAAATTGGCATTTAATTTCTTATGTTGTCCTGCAATATATCAAAATTGTGATGGGAAAAGTCATAATGTGGAAGGGATGACTGCATTCCCATTTTATAAATGAGAAACTGAGACTTAGTGAAGTTGTGAATTGGTCAAGGTCACACATTAATTAGTAGAGCCAGACTTGAATCTAGGTCTTTTGGATTCCAAATCTAGCAGAACACTTGAAGGTCTGGGCCTTCCAGCATTAGAGAGATGAAAATATTTGGCTGAGGTCATCATCATCATCATCATCATCATCATTTAGCTTCAGGAAAATTCTCTTCTATTTTACACTACATAAAACATCTTACAATTGGTTGGCATAATTGGTTAATAAATAAGATCCAAACAGGACTGATTTTCAGCTAAACTGAGGAGTTTGTATTTGGAGAGACTTCATTTCCTATATTAGCAACTTCTGTTTGAGGTTATATCACTACCATACTACTTTGTTTCATGTATCTTATCAGTTGTCTATCAACTAATCCTTGCTAGGGTGTTAAATAGTAAGGAAAGTTTTAGATTGTGAGGATCTTTCTTATGTCTGTTTACAGTTTTAAAAAGGACTCTTGAATATGGAAAAAAATCTTTAAAATCTGACATAATCAAGCTATGATGATGGAGTGAAAGGCAATGGGATTGAGATATTTGAGCGGAGGCCCTGCTTAGTACCAAATCAGATCTTATCCATATTGGTAGCTTATTAGCATCTACTAAGGCTAGACTAATAGAAATCCTGTTTTTGTCTCTTAGTTAATATTCTTTGGCTTCCCATTGTTTTCATCAGAGTATATTCTGAACTTATAGTTGGAAGATAGCACAATTATATAGAAAGAGCACTGGTGGTGGCAAAAAAATATAAACAATGGGTGCCCATGAGTTGGACCCGTTTGAACAAATTGTGCTATTTGAATGTAATGGTATATTTTTACAGTATAAGAAATGACAAAATGTGAATAATAAAGAGAAACTTGGTAAAATTTGTATGACCTAACAAGCAGAAACAAGAAAACCATTATTACCAAAATGACCACAGTAATATAAAGAAAAACAACTCTATAAATACATCATAATTCAGATCAATGTAGTGACCATTCATGATTCCAGAGAACTGAGGATGAAACACACCTCACTCTTCTTGGTGGAGATAGTAGAATAAGGCAGATGCTTTCTTACATGGTCAGTGCATGAATTATTCTGCTTAACTTCTTTCTTAAAAGGCAGAGTTCTCTTGAACAGGGTTAATGACAGTAATATAAAGGAATGCATCAGTACATCAATTTTTAAAATGGTCTTGGTCAGAGGACCCAATTTGAGTCCTTACTGTGCCTCTCTACTGTGTGGCCTTGGGCAAATCATTTTGCCCCTGAACCTCAATATCCTTATCTGTAAAATGAGGGTAGTTATGCTCATCCTTGGGTTATGTTATGCTCATGCCCTAGGAAGGGCAGCTAAGTGGTGTAGTGGATAGAGCGCTGGGACTAGAGGCAGGAAGACTCATCTTTCTGAGTTCAAATCTGGCCTCAGAGACTTGCTAACTGTGTGACCCTGGGAAAGTCACTTAGCCCCATTTGCCTTGGTTTCCTCATCTGTAAAATAATCTAGAGAAGAAAATGGCACCAAGAAAACCTCAAATGGGGTCATAAAGAATCAGACATAACTGAAACTGACTGAAATGTCATAGGATTGTTTTAAAGAAAGAATATTTTTTAAACTAAAAGGGCTATAGAAACAGGTTATTATTATGGATAATGAATTTATTATGCATTTGCTATGTGCCAGACATAATTCCATGAAGTAGTACAGATCTTATCATCCTCATTTAATAGATGAGGAGATTGAGGAATAGTGGAGTAAAAAGACTTGTCCAGTGTTATGAAGGTAATAAGTTTTAGACTTGAGACTTGAAGTCCAGTCTTTCCACAGCACCAATAATAACTATGGTATAACTCTATTTAAATGACATTAAAAGCAAAGACTAAAATGCTCATGTCATGAAAATGTTTTCAAAACTTCAAAGATCCTACCAACTTACTCACAGTTTTACTATTTCCAATATTTATTTCCAGATAAAGGAAAAAACCTTTCCCAAAAGTCTTCATTGGACTTCATTGACTGCTATTGACATTACCTGAAATGTGTGACTAGACCCTCTTCGGTTTTGTGTTCTGAAACTCATGAAGCTTCTTGCCTGTTCTTTTAGGAGCCCACAGACAACCTTGAAGACAGTCTTCTCTATTCCCGGCCTGAGTTTATAATCGGTACTGAAGGAGAGGAGGATGAGAACCCTGTTGCAAAGCATGGAGAGAACCCAGGAAATCACACTGAACTCCCTGAAAACATTGGTAGGTCAACATAGTATGAAATTTTGGGTGGAGTAGGGGCCAGCCTGAACTTTAAGAGGAAACATATCTAAAGCCTTGGACTTATCTGAGCACAACCATGTAGGAGTAAATTCTTTTCCAGAGAGAGTACAAACTGAACAGAATATAGGGTACTCTTTTTCTACACTTAACCATATTTTACTTTTATTGTATTTTTATGTATGTTTAATCCTCCCTACAAGAGGTTAAACAGTTTGAGAGCAGAAACACTGTCTTGTTAATTTTACGTTTCAGACTTGTATACAGTAGGCACTTAAGGCAGATTACTTCATAGCTTCTCTTTCTTCCTCATTAGAAAATGAGAATAGCCTAGATGATCTCCTAATTGACTTCTTACTCTTAAAGTATCAGCTTAATGACTGTCATATCTACTGGATCATTTCCTGGTGAGTTCAAGGAGAAATTACATTAATCTTTTGTGTAATTGTTTCTTGACAGCAATAAAGAATGATACTGAAAGAAAATTTTGTTACCAGCAACTTCCAGTAACTCTAAGGCTAATATATACCATTTTCCAGGTATGCTTTTTATAATATTGGAATATATGCATATGTTTATTATAAATTGCAGTGTCTGAGTAAAGGAGTAAACATATGGTTATTTGCACAGGAAATGGCGAAGTTTGAAGAGCCTGACATTCTTTTTAACATGCTCAACTGCCTGAAGATTCTCTGTCTTCATGGAGAGTGTTTGTATATTGCAAGGAAGGATTATCCACAGTTTTTAGCCTATATTCAGGATCATATGCTAATTGCGAGGTATGTCTTCTATCTGAGGATTATTGTAAATCTTTACATTTTAGATTTTGACCCTAAAATAAGTTTTGAATGTGATTTATTTGAATGTGACTTATTTGATCCTTATATTCTTAGTCAAGGAAGCATTATTGACAATTGTATCCTTCCTCATAGATTCCATAGAAATGCATAAATAAGTACAATTAAATTAAACATTTATTAAGCATATATGCATCAAGTATATGCTGTGGACACAAAGACAAAAAGCCAAATAATCCTTGCTCTTAAGGAATTTGTAAATATAAAATATGTATGGAGTAGATAAAAAGTAATTTCTGAAGGGGAAAACCAGTAACAAGCAGGATGGTTTAGTGGAAAAAACATTAGACTTTGAGTCAGGACACTTGGGTTTGAATACTGTCTGTGATATTATTTAGCGATCTGATAATGAGAAAGTCATGAAACCTTTCTGAACCTTCTTTTCTTCATCTGTATCATGAGGACACTAATGTTTATATTAATTTCCTGTTATAATTGAAGGAAGCACTTTATAAATTTGGAGCAAATATGAATTGTTATAATTGTGTGATTTTAGATTAGTCACTTGGTCTCCCTGACCTTTATTTTCCTTGCTTAAAAAATTAATAGATTAGATTATAGATGAGCTCTAAGACACCTTCTTGCTTTACCATTCTGTGATTAAGTGGCCATCCATTTTTGGAATTTGTTTAGCTTAGGCTAGTTCCTGAATTCCTTCTTGCTATTTGCCGGTGCACAAATATTTTGTTTAAGATTTCAGGACAGTGGCTCCAAACATAGGAAAATAAGATTCCTAGCTAGAAGTAAATAACCTCAAAGAAGGGTATTAAAGTGTATTTGTTTGAAATTTTGCAGATTGGACAAAAGGGCTTTTGATTGCAAGGGTATGAGAAAGAAGAAAAATTACTTATGTATTTTAATGTTAAATACTATAGAGAGTAGCTACAGTGTAGGAAGAATAATGGAAAGAGGAGAAGCAAAAATCCAAGAAAGGGAATAGTAAGAAAACAGTCTTAAGTAACAATCATGATGAACTAGGAGGCAAATTTGACTTTATAGGTAGGTATGAATTTAACTGGCTGAGATAAGATGCATGATTGTAATATGGCTTTGGAAGGATACATTTTTACCAAAAAATGAATAGGATAGTTAAAAGGGCATAGGTAATAGAATAGTACTGTGTAAAACACATGTGATGAAATCTGGGCAGGAGAAGGCAGAGGCATGGTTGGACAGAATTTAGGTGACGATTTTAGGTGAAGAAACCAGAATGATATTGTGGTGGTCTATACTACAGCCACCTGGACAGAAAAAGGAAATAGATGAAGAACTTGGGAGATAATCATAAATTTGGTAATAGAGATATAACATAAGAGTGATAGAGACTTCAGTTACCCAGACATTTGCTCAGACTCTCTGTCTCTCAGACAAGTGGAGCAGCTAATAGTTTCCTGGCTTCTTTTAATGATAATTTTATCCTATAAAAACTATAGTAACCAGGAAAGGGGGTTGCTGTTCTGGGTCTGATTCTGTCAATAAGGAGACACTGGAAGCTGAAGTGGAAATGATGGGACCTTTGGTTGCAAGTTTAGAGTTTGTGATAGAGGAGAGAGACAAGTTCTCACATGTACCCTAGATTCTAGGAGTGAAGATTTCAAAGGGGTCAGAGAAAAGCTTGGTAGGATATATGATAGTTTCTGTAGTTCTGTAGAAGGAATGGAAAAATATCAAGAATGATATTCTGAAGATATGAAAAGAAATAATTCCAATGAGAATACAAAAGGAGGTTTTCTAAAGAGCCCAGTATTAATGTATAGGGAATTAATCGAGCAGCTTACATTTTAAAGGCATACATGGAAGTTGGAAGTAAGAGCAGATAATGAAAAATTGAACATAAAAGCATGCTGTAGTAAAGTAAGGTATGATAAAGTTCAGAGTTAGTCAAGGAATGCTAAGGATAACAAAAACAAATTTTTGGTTGTATGTTTTCTTGGTGTTTTTTTTTGTTTGTTTTTTTTAGCAGTGTAGCACCTTCAGGCTTCCTGTCCCACTTATATAGGGTTCCCTCAGAAACAACCATGTTAGATTCAAGGTACCCTGTGGTTCTGCATCTATTCAAAAACCATTGTTTGCAAGACTCCACTGATGTATTTATTTTAATAGTCACCCAGAGGGTCCAACTAGTTGAAAACAAAGGCGTTAAATGAAATTGCACAATAAGGAGTGTAGGAAGGCAAATATTGTATCTGTTTTTCAAAAATGAAAGAGAATAGAATTTGAAAACTGTAATCCATTGAGTGCGATTCTTGTGGATAAGATGAAGAAATAGAGATGAGATGATTTGTAAGAAACCAATTTAATACCCATAGAGTGATCATTAACAGTTTAATATTAACTTGGAAGGAGATTGCTGGTGGATTCCTGTTGGTCATTCAGCATTTTTATTAAAGACTTGGATACAGACATAGATGGCATGTTTGTAAAACTTGAAAATGACACAAAGGAAAGGTTAACAGTGGATAACAGATTCCAGATAGAAAATTGTCTCAACAGACTAGAATGTTGGGATGATTTGATTCAAATTTGAAATTTAATAAGAATAAATGTAAAATCTTAAACATGGATTTAAAAATCAGCTTCACAAGAATAAGATTGGGGAGAGGTAGCTAGTAATTCATCTGAAAAAGTTCTTGTGTTTTGAATAGACTGTAAGCTCAATTTGACTCTACATTGTGATATAGTAACCAAAAGAAGTTAATAGAAACCTCAACAGCATTAAGAGAGACTCTATACCAAGAAAAAAGGATATTTTTTACTGGATTTTGCCGTGGTTAGACAACCCCTGGGAATTATGTACGGCATTGAATAATGTTGGACTTGGAGTCAGAAAGGACTGTTTTCAAATCCTGCCTCAGATATGTGCTAGCTGTGTGATCCTTGGTTAGTCACTTAAATGCTCTGAGCTTCAGTTTCCTCATTTATACAGTAAAGAGATTGGACTCATTGACCTTTGGAGTCCCTTTCAGCTCTAATAAAGGGTTCTATTAATTTTGGACACCTTTTAATTTTCTTTTTTGTAAAGCGGAGAATGTCCATAAGAGGGTAATTAGAGGAGTCTGCTATAACTATCAGTTGAATGAACTGGAAGTGTAGCCTAGAGAGTTGACAATTTTGCTTTTGTGATAGCTGATTTTAAGTATTTGAAAGATTGTCATATGGAAGAGGTGTTCTACTTATGCTGTTTGGCCCCCAAAAGTAATATGAACTAGAAGTAGTATGTGGAAGTTGTGGAAAGATAGAATTTGGTTTGGAAAAGGAAAAACTTGGCAACAACTACATCTCTCTGAAATGGGAATGGACTGCTTTAGGAGAAGAAGACTCCTTGTTAATGGGTGGTCTTTAAAGTAGGGGTTGGTGATCGTTTACTAGTTGTGTTGTAGAGGGTGTAGGTTGGATTAAATAGCACTCAGCTCCTTTCCAACTCTTAGATCATATATTTCTGTGATAGTATATCATAGAGTTCCTTGCTCTCCTTGGAACATACAAATAGGCTATACTTTCCTGGGCCACTCTAAAACAGATACATATAGAAGGAAGCCCATAAACTTAATTGGTGAGGACAAATGGGCAGGATTTTTATTCATTTGGGAGAGTGAATTCTCTAAGTCGTATTTTCTTCCTTTAGTTTTCTACTTGTATACTCACATAGTACCTCACATTGCAGTATGATAGCTCAGTCAGGGTGAGATAAGCAACCAACAGTCAGATGACAAGTGTCAGAGACATCCCTTGATGTGGGCTTTAACAGCTAATTGTTAATGGCTCCCAGCTGGGATAGCAGCTGGTGAGACGGCACCTCAGCTGTGTGGCCTACGTGTTTATTGCCTGTATGCTGGTGCCCTCTCTGTCTCTCTGCCTTTGACAGCTACCTTCTGCTGCTTGAGACTCCATGGTGGACATGGCTTAGAGGTGGTGTGGTGCAGTGGGAAGAACATTGGAATTGGAGTCAGAGGACCTGGGTTTGAAGCTTCACTCTACTACTTACTCCCTTTGATGTGGGCCTCAGTTTCCTCATCTGTAAAATGAGAGGGCTGAACTAAAAGATCCCTAAGGTCTGTTCCAGCTCTAAAATCTTATGAGTACATGTGATTTTTGTCATATTCCTTTTTTTTTTTTTTTTTGGTAAACAAACCACTGACAATAAGTGTTATCTGCTGATGGAAACAAAACACTTACCCTTTTTCTTGTATGAAATGAAAGCCTATTCCAGGGGTCAAAACTCATCAGGGAATAGGGAAGTCTTCTCAGAAGAGGGGAAATTTGAGCTGGACCATGAAGGATGTATATAGTATTTCATTAGATGGAGATGGAAGGGAAAGTGTCCTAAAAGAAACAGTACAAAGAAAGGCAGGCATACAGGAAAGTACTTTATCTATTAGTTTTTTGTTTCATTTTGTTTTGATGGGGCAGCTGGGTGATACAGTGGATAGAGTGCTGGACCTATAGTCAGGAAGATCTGAGTTCAAATCCAGTGGCAGACACTGGGTCTGTGTGACCCAGGGCAAGTTACTTTAACCTTGTTTGCTTCAGTTTCCTCATCCGTAAAATCAACTGGAAAAGAAAATTGCGAACCATTCCAGTATTTTTGCCAAGAAAACCCCAGATGGGGTCACAAAGAGTCAGACATGCCTGGACAACAACAGTCTTTTTCAGTATCAAGGCACTTTGATGATTTTAATAATTGTAATAATACCTGCAGTATATGAGCACTTTTCTTTCTAAGGCTTGAAACAGTCTTCACCATCTCTCTGCAATATAAGGTGGAGGAAGTATTATATTCAATGGACCAATAAAAAATGAGGTTAGGAAAAAAATCAAATATCTACTATGAAAAATATTGGTAGACAACATGTAGGCATATCTGCATGTGGGTGGACCCGCCTGGAGACGGATAGAGGAGCAGTGTTTCGGTTCCTGAGACCATTGGAAATATGTGTTTTCTGATGGTCTTAGGCGACCCCATTCAACCCCCAAAGGAGTTGCAACCTACAGGTTGAGAACCATTGGTTTAGGTGCTGTAGAAGATATAAAGATGAGATGAATAATAATGGCTCACATTTACAAGCTTAAAAAATGCTTTTCCTGGAAAAGCTCTGTGAAGTATTACAAGTATTATTGTCCTTATTTCAGAGATGAAAAAACTGACTCTCAGAGGTTAAGTGCCTTGCTTAGAATTACAAAGCTAGTAAGTATCTCACTTAAGACTGGAATCTAGGTTTCCTGATCTGAAATCCATCGTTCTTTTCCCTAGATCACATTTCTGCTTTAAAAGACTTCACAGTCCAGTAGGA
Source organism: Pseudocheirus occidentalis (assembly GCA_028646575.1). Classification (NCBI taxonomy): domain Eukaryota; kingdom Metazoa; phylum Chordata; class Mammalia; order Diprotodontia; family Pseudocheiridae; genus Pseudocheirus; species Pseudocheirus occidentalis. Next base: position 171,115,690 of record CM053598.1, read on the forward strand.
AAAATAAGTTCATAAATAATTATAATGCATTGTAGTATAAGTGGCATTAAAAAAGGTAAGAGTAAATTGTCCTAGAAGACCAAGTAAATAACAAGCATTTAATGAACTTTCTTACTAAATGCCAGGTGTGATGTTAAGCTCTGACTATTTCAAAAAAGGTCAAAACTGCAAAAACAGTTCCTGTCTTGTAGGAGCTTATTTATTGTTAGAGGAAACAGTTTGCAAATAAATAGGTTTCTATGAAAAAAAAATATATATGTAAAGGGAAGGTAACTTTTGAGGGGAAGGTGTATGATTATAGGAAACACGAAGCTCAAGTGGTTGTATAGCCTTTAGTTAAAGAGCTCTACTGAACTTAGAACTTAGAGCTTCCCAAGATAGTCCAGTTTTTGGATAGTTTTTATTGTGATGTGAACGGCGAAGGGGCGGTGTAACAAAGTAGTGTGAATCTTAGAAAAGTAGAGTTTATTTAGTTATTGTGGCTGAACAATGACTTGGAAGTGGCATTGAGGAGTAAAGAATATACCTTCTGGTCCTATGAATTGGGCTAATGGAAGAAGCAGTCTAGGTGTCAGGAAGCACAAAGTGGTATTTCAGTCAAGGCAGGTCAGTAGAAGTACTGGTGTAAAAAGTGCACGCAGGAATGATGCTGGGAGTTTATTATAAAAAGAACAGAAGTTCCACCTAGCAGAAGAGCTGGTCTACTGCATAGGAATGAGAACTCCATAAGAACAGCAGAAATGAGGAATGTTGAGTAGGCAGAATCTGGTCATCAGACAAGCCTGGTGGACTAATAGCTCAGCATTACAACTGGAACATTAGTGTGGAGGAGAGGCCAAATGTATGCACTGGCCTTGGGACTGGAAGGCTTGAGTTTAGGTTCCAGTTAAGACACAAACTAGACCTGTCACCCTGGGCAAGTCATTTAATCTGCTGAGTCAGTTTCCTCTTTTATAAAATGGAAATAAAATGCTTGTACTGCTAACTTTATGGGAGGTTTGTGTTACCTTTAGAGCATTATATAAGTATTATTATTATTAGAATGATGGAATGGTAGTTGCTGCCTCCATAAACTGTTAACCCAGTTTTTCTATTATACAGTGTTGTTGTCTTCACTAAATTAATTCAGAAAACATTTGTTAATTGTTTCCAGTGAGTGCTGGATTTGGAATCAGAGGAGCTAGTTTGGAACCCAGTTCTGTCACTTACTACCTTGGGTGAATTACTTCATCTCTCTGAACTTCTGCTTTTTCTGCTGTAAAATTAGGGAATTGGACATAGTGACCTCTCTAAGTTCACTTCCAACTCTTAATCTGTGATCTCATAGGTAACACATTGTGCTCATGGCTGAAGTAGAGAAAGAAATAAAACACAGACCTTCTCAAAGAGCTTATAGTTTAATGGGAGTTGTAAAGCATGCATGGATAAATATATTATAGATTAAAATGTTATAAATATATAAGAAAAATACAAAGCTATATGTTTAGGTGAAGGATTCCTTTCATGTAAGGGTTGTAGACTAGTTGGCTGATAAAGTGCCCTTCAAACTTCACATCCTATGAAGCTATTAAAAGAGTAATAGGATCTGATGGTTAGAGGGAGTTAGGGAAGGCTTCATGAAGCAGGTAGCATTTGAATCACAGGATCTAAGAGCTGGAAAGAGCTTTTGAAGCCTTATCTTTCATGAGATCATAGAATTCAAATCTAACCAAAACTAGCACTTTGCACTGGGATCATTCTGAACCAGTGAACGAGTTTATTGTATCTTCTTTATACCTAGCTAAAGAGTTCTTCCATGAAGTTAATTTTCTGAGCATAAAACAGTCCATAGTCACTATTGTATATAGAGATTTCAAAATTATGGATTGCTTTATTAACATAGGGACAAAGATTCAAGATTGTGTTTCTCAGTGAAAAATGTTGTGAGGGGGATTTTCTTTACTGATGCAAGTACACATTAAGTCTATTAAGATTGTACCTGTTTTTACTCCAAATTTACATTAACTTCATGAATATAACCAAGAATGTCCTCTACAACATCTTCAATAAATGGTCATTCACTTTTCGTCTACTGGAACTGGACCTTAAAAGATGGCTAGGATATTGACAGGTGGAGACTAAGTGAAAGCATTCCAGGTATAGGAAATAATATACACAGACATGTGAATGTCAAAAAGCTTTATAGGTTGCATATGATTTAGAACTAGGTAGAGCCTTTAAACCAGTCCCCTCACTTAAGGGATGAGGAATTTAAGACTAGACAGATTACCTGATTTTTCCACAACCATATAGGTAGAGCTAAAATTTGATCTTAGCTCTTCTGATTCTAAATCTAGTGCTCCATTCACTGTTGTAAGTGGGGGTAGTAGTAAAATTTTATTAGAATATAAAATATGAAATGGGAATGTAAAATTTGACTAGAATGAAGACTAATGTGGAGAGGGAAGAGAATGGAGACTAGGCCACTGCTATATTTTCTACAGTGTACTTCTTCCCCTGTTTAAAACAAAGAGCTACAGTGAATAATGTGAGGGACCTGCAGGGTAAGAGAAGGTTTCATGGAGGAAATTGCATTTCAACTGGTCTTTGAGGGATGGGTAGGAAGTTAGCAGGTGGAATGTTGGAGTAGAGCATTTTGGGTAGCAGGAGAAAACATGAGCAAGGTTAGGGAAGTAGGAAGAGTAAGGGTGTGTTTGGGGAAGAGTGAAGTGTCCAGGTTGACTAGAACATGGTGGTCATAAAGGGAGAAGCAGAAGAGAAGTGTAACTTAAAAAAATCCATACCAAACACAAGCCACATTTATTATTAATGGTAGTTTTTTGAAGTTTGGTATTCATTCATTCATTCATTCATCCATTCACTTAAGAAATAATTTCCAAGCACCTACTGTATATAAAGATCCTTTGCTCAGAACAGGGGGAGATAAAAAGAACCTCTCCTCAAGAAGCTTGCAATCTAATTGTGGAATTGGGAGGAAAACATGAATGATTATGATACAAGAAAGGGAAATATGAAGGCGAAGTACATACAAAATGTTACCTCACAAGGTTGTTGTGTGGATCCAATGAAGTAACATATATGAAGTTCTTTGCAAATCTTAAAGCACTATGTTCATGTTAGCTATGAGAAAATTTTTGGTAACCAGAGTATATTTTTCTTTGGTCTCCTAGCCTATGGAGAGTCATCAAGTCTGAATTCTCCCAGCTCTCTTCACTAGCAGTTCCTCTCCTTCTTCATGCTTTGTCACTTCCTCATGGTGCTGATATCTTCTGGACAATCATAAATGGCAACTTCAATAGCAAAGACTGGAAAATGAGGTTTGAAGCAGGTACTTTTCTACTAATTTGAGGTTTATCTTAGGGGCAGAGGACGTCAAAAGGAACAAGTGAGTTAGCTGCTACATGTACTTCAAGCAGTGAGACAGTTTATTAAAATCTAATTATTATATTTATTATTAGTCCTCTTCTCCTTCATTTTCAAAGAACCTTCATCTGTTTACCGATTTTTCTGGTTACTCCACTGACTGATAGCAAGTGGAACCTCTATGTTCTGTCTTCATTATTCCATTGTGAAGTACCTAGTGCCAGGTTTTCTGTCACCGTCCATTCGGTTTGATTTAGTTTGATTCAGTTCAGTTCATTGTAATTCATCAAATATTTATCAAACATCTGTGTGTGAGACTCTTTCTAGATACCCTAAATACAAATATGAAAGATGAGAGTCTCTGCCTTCAAGGAACACATTGTAGGGAATGTAAATAATAAACCATCTTATAGGGAAAGGTAAGGCTGGGATAATATATAGTGCAGAATTAATATTATGATGCAAGATAAATATGATGATGGCAAAAAGAGAGGTGCAAATAAAGGGACTTTACATATATTTTCCCACTTGATCCTTATAACTCACACCTGTTTTCCAGAAGAGGAGACCGAGAATTATAAAGTGGGCCAAGGTCACACAGATAGTAAATAGCAGGATCAGGTGTTAAACCCATGTCTTCTGCCTTCAGGTTCAGTAGGTCCTCATCACTATTTCATGTAATGATCAAAACCATGGTAAAAAAAATTTTTTTTTACAACTGTTCAAGGCACTATGGTTTATGTAGATTAATATTTAAAGAGGGAAATCCATTTTATGAAGAAGCTTATTTTCAATATCACTTGATATGGTGGTTAAGACACTTTTGTTTGTGTTAACTCATTTGATTCTCACTGTCAATCTACTGAGCAAATGTAAGTGTAAAAAATTTAAAGAATAAAATAATTGAGTATTAGTAAATTAAAATAATAGAAGATACAAAACTGTACCAAATAAATTGTGTAGACAGAAATTGCTATGGGAGTTCAGAAGAAGGATAGAGGATTGGAGTTGGTATAATTAGGAAAGGCTTCCCAGTGGAAGCAGGAGCTCAACTGGTTCTTGAAAGATAGGTTGGATTTAAGTGGACTCATAGGAAGGAGAGAGGGCATTCCTTGAATGGAGATAAATTTGAGAAGAATCGTATTATTCAAATTTTATAGGGGATCATATGAGATATATGGAAAAGTATTCTGTAACCATAAAGTAGCCTGAGAATATGGGCTGTTGTAACAGTATAACAAAAGTATAACAGCCCACATTTCTCTAGTTCTTTAAGGTTTACAAAGAACTATCTTCACTGAAACCTTAAAAGATTAGAATTATTATTCCATTCTGCATTGAGGAAACTGAATTCCATACATCTGCATAATCTCTATAGAATCAATTAGCCAATCAGCAAGCATTTATTATTATTTAATGTATGCCAGGTACTGGGAGTACAATGACCAAAACATTATTTTCAATATCCAAGGAATTTATATTCTACTAGGTGGGGAAAAACATGCAAACATACAAATAAATATAGACTATATTCAAAGTAAACACAGTGTAATTTTGGTAGGAGGAGATAGGAACCATTCAGGAAATGAGGAAAACTATTGATGTAGGTGGTGGCTATTGATATATGAAGGAAGCTGGGGTTTCTGGGGCAGAAGGAAAAAGGAATCATTCCATTCCAGTGAAAAGCATAGACCCTAGAAAATGAATTATTGTTTATGAGGAACAGTAGGAGATCAGTTTGGCTGGAATGTAGAGTGCAGGAAGATGAATAACACATAGGAAGGGTGGAAAGGTATGCTAACCTGCCAGCTGCCACATGCTAAACTTTGTTGTTCATTGGAAACATGGGCTCAGAATTTGCTCTGAGCAAAATTTACTTATATATTCGCCCATGTCTTAGATAGATTTGTATGCTCCTCTCCTTGTCCCATTTCAGAGTGTTCCAGCTTCTTGCTCCCTTCAAAGCCCAAGTCAACTGCCATCAAGCGTTCTGGACCCTACTTCCTTCATCTGGCCTTTGTCTTCCATACTCCCCATAGGGGAAGGGATCGTTTCCTCCTCTAGCTTCCTGAGGCCCTTATTTTTACCTCCCTCTCCTTTGTGTTCTAGTTATTTTGAATTGGCCTTTCCCCAATCTGCAAGGGGGCCTTTTGCATAACACGCAACCAAATAAATTAGTGTGAAATTCGTTGTTGAATTCTTAGATTTATTTTATTTATTTCCCCCTCCATCAGATGTAGTATTTTGGGGTATGATACTAGGAAGATATTTTGAAAATCTAGAAGCCAAGGAAACAACAACAAAAAGGCCAGAGTGGCTGCCTTTAAACACATTTCATCAAATTCAGTTCAGTTTAACAAATTGACATACTGCTCAGCACTGTTTGGTGTTTGAGGAGAAACATTTTATTAAGGCATGTTCTCTGTTCTCTTGGAGCTCATAGTTTAATGGGGAGATTTGACACATACATAGATAACTATAAAACAAATTATTTAGCTAACCATAATTCACATTTATATATCACTTAAAGGTTTACAGAGTGCTTTCCTCACATCTACCTGGTGAGGTAGCTATGATATGCATAATATCCATTTCACAGCTAGTAAGTATAAGATCAAGGCAGAACTCAAACCCATTTTTCTTAACTCCAAGGTTAGTGCCCTTTCTGCTATGCCACAGTTATTGGAGAAGTGTTATGTGAGGCCTGAGGGGGAAAGGACAATGATTGAAAAACAATTCTGAATGCTTCCTGAATCTGGGTCATATAAATTAAGCTGAAGAACAAAATTGTAACAACAAATCAGAGATCCTTGGAAAGAAAGAGATTGCTCTGTAATCTCCTATTCCATGGCTGAATTAGAAAAGTAGAAGAAGAAGAAACGATTTCTTTTGATGTTTAAAGCCAGTGTTTGGGGGTTGCTTTGGGTAATATCTGCACTCTGTGTACAGTTCTCATCCTATGTGAATCAATGCCAACATTCTCTTTGTCCTGTTCCCCTTACATTGCAGTGGAGAAAGTGGCAGTCCTGTGCCGGTTTCTGGACATTCATTCAGTGACTAAAAACCATCTGCTGAAGTACTCTTTGGCTCATGCCTTCTGCTGCTTTCTGACAGCTGTAGAGGATGTCAACCCTGCGGTGGCTACAAGAGCAGGGCTCTTGCTTGATACCATAAAGAGACCAGCTTTACAGGTACCTTAATCGGCACATGGATTCTCCACTTTTGATCATGTGGGACAGATTTTCACAGAATCAAAGAATTTCAGAGTTGGACAAGACCTCAGAGACCTTCAGATATAACCTATACTATACAAGAATATCTTCTCCAGCATTGCTGATGAATGGTCTTCAAGGCTTTACTTCCTGTGGGATAACAAATTAAATAACAAGACTGTCCATTCAATTTTCAGATAGCTTTAATTGTTTGGAATTTTTCTTTATTTCCTTGGAGTCTATGTTTACCTCTCTCCAACTACCACCAATTTTCTTGAATTCTGAAGCCAAGTAGGACAAATCTAATCCCTTTTCCACATGACAGCCTTTGAAATACTTGAAGACTGCTGTCATGTGTTCCCTAGGTCTTCTCTTCTCTAGGCTTAACATCCTCACTTCCTTCAGTCTGCCCTCATCAATCATATTCTCCAGGTCTTTCGTCCTAGATACCCAGCTCTGGATGTTTCTAGCTTATCAGTTTTCCTTCTATAATTTGACACTCAGAACTGAACATCATATTGCAGATCTGATCTGATCAGGGCATGATTTGGAAACTGTACCTTTCTTGACATAGCCCAAGATCATATTAGCTTTCTTGGCTAACATGTCATACTATTCACTAATATTGAGCATGTGATCCACAAAAAAACAGATCTTTTTCAGATAAATGGATATGTAGCCATGCTTTCTCCGTCTTACAATATTTGCAGCTTATTTTTGATACCAAGTAAAGAATTCATATTTGTCTATCCCTATTACATCTCATCTTAGAGTTGGCCCATTGTTTTTAGCACAAGAGCTATTTGAATATAGATTCTATCATTAAACCTATTAGCTATCTTTTCATCCTATTATATAGGTTTTCTGTGAGGTCACTTAATCTGTTTCAGTGTTGATTACCCCTCTTATTAGATAGTAAGTGCTCAGGAAATGCTTACTAATTTTACTTAGCAAAACAACTCACGTTCACAGTTCACAGTTAAATAGTACTTTAAGGTTTATAAAATTTTTTCCTCGTGTCAGAGAAGTAAAATTTTTTTTTGAAAAATAACAATCTATTCCACAGTTAAAAAGGCATAATGTTAGAACTGTAAGTGATCTTAGAGAGGATCTGGTCCAGTCCCTTCATTTTAGAAGGCTCAGTCAAGGCTTGAAGAGGTGATGACTTACCTAAAGTCATATAGCTGGCAGTCAGGACGAGGACGTAGTTTGCTGGATTCCTTGTCCAGTGTTTTTTTTCCACTATACTTACCACTAGATGATTTTCAAAAGTAGGAAAAGTATGGAGTCTGCAAATGATAGGCTAGTAACTGTGACCTCAGGGTCTAGAAAATGCACCAGGATAGTTTACAAAGTAGTGATCACTAAGATGGCTTCTTTAAGAAACAGTCAGTTATCCTGATAAATAGGTTAGGGGCAGCTAGGTGGCGAAATGAATAGAGCACTGGCCCTGGAGTCAGGAGAACTTGAGTTCAAATCCTGCCTCAGACACTTAACACTAGCTGTGGGACACTTAACTCCAATTGCCTTGCCTTCCCCCCTCCAAAAAGCAAAGAAAACAAAAACAAAAACAACTAAGGTTATTTCTTTTTCTTGATAACATTACAGTAGTGATTGTTCAGGGGAAATCTATAGGTATTGTTTACCTAGATGATGGAGAAGTATTTGCTGAAGTCTATCTTTGTGTACAAAATGAAGAAATGTGGACTAGACAATAGAATGGTTGAATGACCACTGAAACTGGTCGAATGACCAGAGACCCAAAGTAAACAGTGACAAGTCAATATCAGTTTGGCAGGAGTTCTCTAATGAAGTCTTCCAAGGATTTGTGCTTGGCGCTGTGCTACTGTTCAGCTTGAAAAAATTTAGCGATTTGAATGATATTATGCTTATCAATTTATCAGACAAGATGAAACTATGAAGAATAGGTAACAAGGTAAATGAAAGCACCAGGATATATAAAGATCTAGAGAAGTTAGAATGATGGTTCAAAGAAAACTAGATGATATTTAATAGGAATAAATGTAAAGTTCTGTGATTGGGTTAAAAATCACTATCATAATTATAAAATTCAGGAGGATTTATAGATATGAAATTCATATGAAAAATATTGAAGTTTTCTCATGATGTGCAAGCTCAATATGTCAACAATGCTATCTGGCAACTCACAAAGCTATCTAAATATTAGGCTATGTTGGAGACACCTGGTGGTCAGAACATGGGATGTAATAACCCTGATCTTCTGGGTCCTGGAAAGATCCCATGTGGAGTTTTTTGTTTAGTTCTGCTGCCACATTTTTGTGTTGATATTGATAAACTATAAATTGTTAAGAGGAGATTGACTTAGGATGTTGAAGGAACTGGAGACCATGCAGAATGAGGGTTGTTTTATACTGGAGAAGAGAAGACTTAGAGCAGTGGTTCTCACCCTTCCTAATGCCACTACCCTTTAATACTTGTATGTGGGTGTATCTGCATGTGGGCGGACCTGCCTGGAGGTGGACAGAGGAGCCATGTCTCGGTTCCTAAGACCATTGGAAATACGTGTTTTCCCGATGGTTTTAGGCTACCCCTGTGAAAGGGTCGTTCGACCCCCAAGGGGGTCACGCCCCACAGGTTGAGAACCACTGACTTAGAGAGATATGGTATATTTTCAAGTATTCAGAGAATTCTAATGTGGAAGAGAATTTGGCTTCTTTTGCTTTGCCTTGGAGAGCAGAATTGAGAGCAGTGGGTGAAAATTAGAGAAACAAACAGGCTCCATTTAGGAGGTGATGTGAACTGGTAGGCAGGTCAAATATAGCCTCAGATATTTAACTAGCTAGTTTACCATAGACAAATCTTACCTGATTAAGATTGTTATTTTATCTCTAAAATGGGGATGATAACAACCTACCTCATATAGTTGTGATTATCAGAGGAGATAGCATATGTAAAGTGCTTTGCAAGCTTTAAAGTGACATGTGAAAGTGAACTATTATATATGAGGATTTTTTCCTAATAATTAGAGCTGCCTGAAAGTGGTATGATATGCCTTGTAAAATAGTATACTCCTTCATTAGAAGTTTTTGTCCTTGTTAGGTCTTTGTGGCCCACCAGCCACATGTTAGCTCACAACATTCCTGACTGTTACCCCTAACCAGATTAAAATCGAATTGGGAAATATTTAGTAAAACAAATAAAAACATAATAAAATATAGATAATGTTACTATGTAGTTTTCTAAATCACTAGGTATCCTTATGTATGGTTTAATGGTCCCTGTTTGTCTTTGAGTTAGAATAGGTTTCTATATTGGATAGATTGGAATTCATGACTTCTGAAGTTCCATCTAATTCTGCATTTCTGATTCAATAATTTAGGGTACCTAAATGTAGCGAAAGAAGAGTACTGAACTTGGAATTAGGACTATCTGAGGTTGAATCTTACTTCCAACACTTGCTAGATGTGTGATTCTGAGCAAGTCTTTTAACCTCTTAGCTATAAACACACACACACAAACACACATGTACACACACACATATACACCTACCCACCCATACCGTTGATAAGACCAGAACCAGAACCATGGATTCATGAGTTTAAAGTAGAAATTGTAAAGCATGAAATATTAGACTATCAATTCTTCTGCATTTTATAATTATGTGTGATTTTTTTAGCTCAAGCATAGAACTTTACATTTATTCGTATTAAATATCATCTAGTTATTTTTGAACCATCATACTAGCTTCTAAACCTGCCATACCAGAACTGGGAATGAATACAATGTTACAAATGAGCTTTAGAACATAGTGATAATGATGCAGATGGAAACTATGAGAGAGAAGGGACTCCCCCTTTCCTTTTATTAGGGCTACATGGTATATTACCAGAAATATTGAGTAATTTTGATGGGATTAAATTGTCTGAGTTGCCTGGAAGATCTGGTAAGAAGATGAAGGGCCTAATTTCCACTTACACATGGTTCTAGAGCCCTTTAACCACAGGAAACATTCTGTATTTGTAGGAAAAGATTGGGTACTCTTTGATAAGGTCTTAATGCATCTTTGTAATAGAGGCTGATGGTTTCTTCTTCTGGAGACGGTTGGAACATGTTGGCTCAAAGTACTGACATTGTGTTATTCCTCTTCTATGTGTAACAGGGAAGAAAATATCCATTTAAGTTCTCAAAGCCATGGGTCTGAGGTCATTCTCCCACTGGACCATATGGGACCAGGAAAATCCTACCTTTCCTACCTTGAAGGAATAGGAGTGGTATAGGAGAGTTTGTTTTCCTCCACAACCCCCAGAGGGTGCTATTTCATTCCATCAAATTTTAAAGGGCAGAGGGGCCAAATCTGCCAAATTGCTGCCTGACTTGAGAAATTTTGTAACCAGTCAAGTAGCCAAGGTTCCTAGGAACAGATGATGATTATTGCTCTTCTCTAAGCTCTGTTTTTGGTCCTTACCTGCAAATCTAACTACCACAAAACAACCCCCAAACAATTTTATTGTTTTCTATTCGATTCTGTACAGAAATAAGTAGATGAGCTCAGGTGACCTCTTAAATACTAGAGAAGTACCTGCTTAAGGCCTCAACTAACCCTGATCATATTTGCTTAATTTTTCAAGGAGGAAGAAACATTTTTAAGTTCTTTTCTTAATGGAACTCAGATTATTTAAAATTAGCTATACAGATGATCAACTAAGGGAAATGAGTGTAGCATTGTTCCTTTATGAGGTTATTGAAGCACCTTTTGAATAGTGAAAAGGATACAGGATTTGGAATTAAGAGAAGTGTGTTTAAATCCCATCTCTAATATTTACTAGCTGAGTGACTCTGAGCAAGTCACTTAACCCTTCTCAGCCTTGACTTCTTTATCTGTTGTGAGAGAAGCACTTTGTAATCATTATAGAACTATAGAAATGTGATATTATTATTATTATTAATATTATCATTATTGTTACTGAAACCTCCCTTTGGAAGCATATTGCTCCAGTCCTGCCTCAGACACTTCCTGTGACCCTGGATAAGTCATTGAATGTCTGTCTGCCTCAGTTTCTTAATAACAACATCCACTTCACAGGATGGTTGTGAGGATCAAATGACAACACATATGCAGTACTTTGTAGGTCTTACACCATTATAGAAATGTGAGCTTTTATTAGTATTATTGTTGTTATGGTAAATTAAGGACTAGAAAATGAAATAGGCTTCATCGGTTAGAGAATTGATTGATTAATAAGTTTACCTATGGAGCAGGATATAAAATTTATAGTAACTTATTTGTACTCAAATTTCTCTGATTCAGACATTGAATATACCATACCTAGGAACCAAGAGAACTCAATCATACCTGCCTTGCACAACTCACAAGCAAAACGATCTCAGCTTGTAAAGCAACATCTATAGCATACACAGAATTCATATTTTATCAGAATCAGAGCCAAAATTAGATTTGGACAAGGTTTTTACCTAAATTATTCCCGTATAAAATTTTGGAAAAGTCTTCCAGTTCGAAATATTGTTTTCATAATCAGAAAATTAATGCCTTCTTAGGAGGTGAGATGGTGCAGTTCAATAAGCACTGCACTTGACAGTTGGGAGTTCTGGGTTCAAGGTCTGGCCTTGCCAGTGGCTCACTATGTGACCTCAAGGACATCACCTTGCTTCCATGAGCCTTGTTTGAAATGGAAGGTTGTAAAATCCTTCTTAATTCTGTGATTCAGATATAGTAGAAAGGGCATGAGATTTGGAGTCCAGGATCCTGTCTTTGAATCCTGGCTGTGAGCTAGCTGTGTAATCTTAGTTAAGTCACTTCTTTTCTCTGAACTTCACTGTCCCCTCTGTAAAATGGGGATAATAACACTACCAACACTTACTTCATGAGGAACAAATGAGATTTAGTACAAATAGTGTTTTGTAAACCTTAAAATATTGTTATACCTGCATGTTACCCCCAAATATTCATATCTGTTATTTTTTCTTTTATTCTCCAACAGGGCCTATGTTTATGCCTTGACTTCCAGTTTGATACAGTTGTTAAGGATAGACCCACAATTCTTAGCAAGCTTTTACTCCTACATTTTCTAAAGCAAGATATACCTGCATTGAGCTGGGAGTTTTTTGTTAATAGATTTGAGACCCTTTCCCTGGAGGCTCAGCTGCATTTGGATTGCAACAAAGAGTTTCCTTTTCCAACAAGTAAGTAAAGCAGAAAAATGAAATATTAAGGGGGAGCTGCAGTTTATATCCTTGAACAGGTTAGGATGAGTATAGATACTCTTGCATGTAGTTTCACCTCTTGTTATGGAGGGAATGTTGAGTTTTTCTTGTCTTCCTAAGGTCTAATGATACCCTAGTGCCCTATTTTTAAAATGGCCTTAACTCATTGCTGGTACTCTTGTCCTCTCCTCTAGGGCCCCAAATAATTTCATTTTGTGTCTGCATCCTTTGTATTTTTTATTCATTGTGCTTAGATCCAAATTTTGACCTTTTAGTTAATGAGTTGTGCATGGGCAAATTTATAAGATGTACCCTCATCCCATTAACTCATTGTTACATATTTATAGATCATTTATCTGCATGATATACATTAATAATCTGATGCACATTTGGGGGCACCCACCTCTGTGTTTATATATACATTTATACTTATATTTGGCATACTGAATTAAAAAATGAGATATTTTGGTCTTACAGCCTAAAGGTAAAAATCATAGACCAGATATGAATTCCCCCCAGCCTTGACTCATCATAGAAGTGTGCATCCCACATGATGCATGAGAAAGATTTTTTCAAGTAATCACACAACATATATACATTTACCTTATGTGAAGATTTTTGTACAGTGGTACAGACTGAAGAAAATGACAACTTCTTTAATTCTATTTGCAAAGCGATCACTGCTGTAAGGACCAATGTTGCTAACCTCAGTGATGCAGCATTGTGGAAGATCAAGAGGGCTCGTTTTGCAAGGAATCGCCAGAAAAGTGTGCGTTCCCTGAGAGACAGCGTGAAAGGGCCTGTGGAGTCAAAGAGGGCACTATCCCTTCCTGAAACTCTAACCTCCAAAATTCGTTGAGTATCTTCTCGCATCCTATTGATAAAGCCCGTGTAATGTCTTTTCTGAGGCTTACTTGTTGTGTTTTTAACGTTCACAGAGAGTGAGTTGCTTCTTTGGTCAACTGAGCTGGTTTTTTTTTTGTTGTTGTTGTTGTTGGTTTTTTTTTTTGTTTTTTTTTTTTTTTAAGCAGGCTTGGCTTTCAGGTTCGCTAAAAGATCAACCCTAATGTGCAAAGGTTATTCTAACCAGTTCTGGGCTGCCCTGGTTATTTCACTGTGACAAAATGCTAACAGAAACATTTGGGGTGTGTGTGTGTGTGTGTGTGTGTGTGTGTGTGTGAAGGGAGAGTTCTTAAACAAAGAAGGCCATGGTCTTTCCTGGCCATTGTTACCCCAGAGAGAATTGTTAGACTGGAATTCCAGGCTTTGAGTTTTCTGTTTCCAGTATGATAAAATATAAGAATTACTTAATTGATAATCAGCACATCTACTAAACCTGCCATACCAGAACTGGGAATGAATAAAATGTTACAAATGAGCTTTAGAACATGTTTTTTTTGCCCCCCCTGCCCCCTGATAGAAGCATCTGAACAAGCCCCCAAATCACCCACCAAATCATACTCATCATCATAATTGTTCCTCTGAAGGGAAAATCAGACTGCAGGAAAGTTGGAGCCCTACTTTTCTCTCTCTCTCTCTCTCTCTCTCTCTCTCTCTCTCTCTCTCTCTCTCTCTCTCTCTCT
>CM053598.1:171130151-171145764 GCA_028646575.1 Pseudocheirus occidentalis
AATGCGTATGTTTTGCTATATTGCTATTTAATTTGTTAATTATTTAGCCCTATCTAATCCCCAAATAATCACAGTGAAATCAATGAAACACCTCCATGTAACATTTTGGATCCTATCATAAGCTGAGAGGTTTAATTTGACGTTGCCATTCATTAGTAGACGGCTTTTTTGTGACATGGCCATTTTAACCATAATTATGATTTAATTTTTGTTTTTCCTTTACATCTTGATTTCTTGATTTTATGATTAGTTATGAAAATGTGGTACTTTTTCCTTTGGGAGAGTCCACAGAGTTCCTTGGAATGATAAGTAGATTTTCTCCAGGGCAAGGGGTGGGGCACAAAGAGAAAGGAAGGGGCCAGGCTAGAATTTTCAGCAGAAGCAAAATCACTTGAGCATAAGCCACAGGGGTGCTAGACTTTATAATGAATTCAGGTGAAATTGATTTGGACCCTAAAAATCAGCAGCTGGGATCAATGACCTCATTTCATTTCTCTGTAACAACTTTTTTTTAAAGCAATTTCACAACCTTGCAGACACAACCTTGCACTTTCACAACCTCCAATGTGGCCCCTCCCCTGCCAGTTGTGTCCTTGTGTAATAATGCTCATGACAATTGATAATGAGACTAGAAACCTGGTTTTTTATTCTTGTGAAACTCAGAGATAACATTCTAATAGCCTGATTCACAGATACCTGCTACCTGATGTTAATGATGAATAGGAAGAATAAACTTGTCCTTACTGTCCAGTGTAGCTTTATTAGCATTGAGTATATTTTCTAGGCTCAAGTTGTCTTTAATGCTTATTTAAATAGAGTTGTTGTTGATTTTTAAGCTGTGAGGTTGACCAGGCATGAGCAGTCTGCTCCAGCTCTCGGTGGGACACCTGAACAAACGCCAGGTGGGTACTTTGGATTTGAAGGACTGTATAAACATATTGAGCACATTATCTGACTCAAGTAGACAACATAAAGGGTGTAATGTCTTTAACTGGGCCAAGGATGATTATGGGATTGATAGACCCCAGAGATTCCTCCTTCAGAAATTCAAATACCTGAGCTCCTGAGGCTGGAACACTTTGGATTTGAAAGGTAATAGCTATCCAATGATTTTTGGTCCAGTAAGGAGCATCATGTTATTAGCCTTGTGCACTTTTCCCAAGAGCGCCAATGTAGCTACTATTCCATTTTGTGAATATATATGCATATGTACATATGCATGATATAGCTCCGCTTTAGGAAAGTATACATTTCATTTACATTTTTAAAAGCTCTACAGATTTGAACCACCTTCATTACCACCTCCACATCCACCTAGGAGTCAGCCATTGGCCTATTCCTAATCCTTTGAAAGTTTCTCAGTTGTCATTTCTGTCTCTTGGAGAAAGGAAGAATTCTTTTGAATGATTAGTATTGAATTACTGAGGGATCATACTCAGAGGTGATAACATCTGTCATCTGACAGGTCATGGTATATTCCAATATATCAGGAAGTGTCCCCAGGATGAAAGGGATAATGGCAAGTCAATTTCATGTTGAAGTTTGTGTGCTGAATGTTACCCACCTGAATGCTTATGGAATTTACTGAAAATTGTGACAACTCCACATACCTGCTGAATTTACTCTATTTCCTAGTTAATGAATACTGATAAACAGTTTTCAGTGACCCCTGTAGAATCAGGACCACAAGATATAAGGCTGATGAGGGTATAGATAATTTAGCTCAATCTCTTCATTTTATGAATGAGGAAACTGAGCTCCAGAGAAGCCACTCGGCTACGGTCCCACAGATCAGCATCGTAGCATACGTATTATGTTCATTCATCTTCCAGAAGGATCAAAAGATTTAAAAAAAATGCTTGTGTAGGACTGTATTAGTAACTTAAGAACTCATGGAGCACTTTCTTCATGACATACAGTGATATTGGTGGCATCACATATTTTTATAGAGGATAAAAATTGAAGCTCAGACAAGTGCAGTGACTTGTTCATAATTATAATTAGGAAGTGTTGGAGTCAGGAGGGGAAGGCCAGATTTCTCTCCACTCCAGAGTCTCCTCTCTTTGTGCTTTGTTACCCTGCCTTTCTACATGTGGCCCTTGTAGAAGGACCACGTTGGACCAGAGGACATAAAATACCATGTGTTTTGAACTCAGTGAGGAAGAGGGAGAAACCCATATGTGGAGTTTCATATTTGTAAATTGCAAATATGAGCCAAAGCACATTTTCTCTCTTTAAATAAGTGATAAAAGAGTCTATGATTTTAAAAAAAGCCTTTGTCATAGTCCCTCCAATACAATACTCATTGCAGTGGATATTGAAATATAATTACATTTGCTTTTATGTTCTTTTGTGATTATATAGAGTGAAAACCCCCAAACCAAATATTTAGAGATTGAAGAAATTTTAGATATCACCTGGTTAAATTTATCTCATTTTATGTAAGAGGAAATTGAGGCCTAGAGGGGTGATATGACTTATGCAATTTCATATTGATATTAAGTAGCAAAGGCAGGATTGAATCTGGAAGTTGTATGCTTTCAAAACCAGCCCTTTGCCACCATATCACAACACTGTCTTTATTCATTAGGAATATGGAGTACAGTGATTGCTGCTTCAGTTAGTCCTTTGAGAGGATTTTGTCCCTCTTCAGTGTGGTATTTATCTCATATTTACCCCCTCACAATTACAGTCGTAAGGCTTAACTGGAAACCTAATGTTTTTAACTGTGACTGCCTTGACAGCCAACTAAAACTAGAAGTATTCTGGAGGTCTCTGGGAGACATAAAATGCCTTAAGGTTTTGAATACTGAGGAAAGCTTCCAGGAATGCAATAACCCACCAAAGATGATCACACAGAAACAGACTGGTTATCAGATTGTTCACAGTGACAACAGAAAGTTGGAACTTTTGGAGGACGTATTCATGAGCTGCCATATGGGACAAAGCTTGCTGAGAAAATTGGGTCTAGCTCAGAAAGCCAATTCTTACTCTTTTTCACTATATCATTATTACTTGCTAAGTATTGGCTACTCAAAAAAGAGACGCAAAAGACAATTACAAGTTACATTGAGATAGTTTTAAATAATAATTATAATGAGACCATAGTGCTTATTGCAGTCTTAACTTTCCTGGTCCTTGTTTTCTAGTGTAATCAATATGTTTCTGGAGTGCTTCCCTTAATGACTATGCCTGAAATAAAGTGGGTTCCTTTTAATTATGCATTAAATACTTTATTTTAATTGCTGCTTAGGCAGAGTGTTTTGGTAGTGCACACACAACTCCTGATGTACTAGGTTTTGAACTTAATGTTTTATCTATAGTAAATGGTAGGAGTACAATAGCCCGTGTAAATTATGCCATAAGCTTCCAAAGCCAGTATGGTCTCTAAGGACAGTTATAGATTATTTGTGTCACACAGTGCAGTTGAGAGCCAGTATGATACCATGAAAAGAAGTCTGGCCTTTAATCAGAGAACCTGGGTTCAAATCCTAGCACTGTTACCATCTGTGTGACCTTGGGCCTTGTACTCATGTAGCTTTTTTTGGGCCTCAGTTTCCCCATAAGTAAAATTAAAGGGTTGGAGTTAATGGGCTTCTAAGGTCGTTTCTGATTTAAGGTTTATGGTGTTTAGAATCCATAACTCTTAGGGATCAAATTAAAGTCAGATGCAGAGAAAAATCTCTCTTTGAGTAACCTAACCTATGAATACCATACTACATGTTCATTTCTAAAATGTTCTATAGGTACAATCTATTTTTATTAATAGTTGATTGCTAAATAGAAATTATTAGTAAGAGTCTTGAACCCACATCTTAGGACTATATTTATGGGTTTATGGGAAGTGGATACTAAAGCACTAATGTGTTCTCAAGGAATGTGTTGTTTGATTATTTTGGGATTATATAAAGTTGCCCTGAATACCAGTACACATTTACTATACTTATAGAAGAGCAAGTCATGGCTCTCTTTTACTCTTCCTCCAGCCTCGGGAGACATGTATACAGTTCTCTTTCTCTGAAGGGCAACCCAAATATAGAAGTCTTTCTTTTGTTGTTTATTTTTTCTAGAAGGTCAGGTTTCCGTATTTTTGAATTTGTGTCCTTGTGCTCCTTTGGCTAGAAGATTTGATCATATTTCCTGAGAGACTTAAATTCACTCCCTCCCTTCATAGGAAATTGGAGTTTAGAGACTTTGTCTAGGACCTCCCTTGTCATCCTTGTGGAGCAAGTCCATTCCTACTTTGCTATATCCTTTTGCCATCTCTTGGGCTGAGAAGGTCTACTTTCACGCATCTCCAGTCTCTGAGCTGTGCTTGGGAAGCTGCAGTGGAGCACTTGTAACTCCCATCTGCTTCTGCTCCAAGGTTGCCGTTGGCATTTCCTCTCATATATAGCACAAGTTGGGTCTGTTCTCTGGAGAGAGAAAGGTGAAAAGGAGTCCAACAAAGAGCTGCAGATATTTTAATCACTCTCTATTGGTCTCATAAGCAGGTAACTCCTTCTATAGGAACCCATCCTTTTATGGCCAAGCCATAGGAACATAGGAATGCCCTATCTTGGGGGCAACCCCAGTCATTGAAAAACTATTAGAAGTTTTTTATGTCTTCTGAACAAGATGCAATATACACGTCTACACCCTCTATAGAGAGATGCTATCTTGACCCCAAAGTCTCATACCCTACAAAACTTGTCAGAATGATAAGTGCCCTCCCTACCAAACTCCCTTATGTCCTTTTTAAAAAGCACATTAATATACATTATTTTATTTAGTTATTTCAGTGTTGTATTATGGATAAGGTAGATAGCATTTTTATATTATGTGGAAAACATAGCACCAAGAGATTGATTAGGTTTGCCTGAGTGGCTCACCAAAGACGCACAGCAAGTTAGTGATAGGGGTGGGATCAGAACCTAGATCCCTTGCCTGAGATTAGGTTTGAAAATTTTGCCTGCTGTATGTTAGTGCCCAGTAGAAGTTTTGAGCCTTTTTTATGACACAAGCAGACTTGACATTGGAAGATAAATTTTTGCCACCAGAACACGTTTTTTTTAAGATGAAAAATATATGCATTTATAAAAAGCAATATTAAAAATAATTGTGTCCCATCCCAAATCACCCTATAATGAACATACTTTTAGGAGAAATACAAATGACATTGACTCTAAAACTATAGGTCTCTTTAGTTGTGTCAGCAGCAAAGCTATTTTGAAGAAAAGCTTTAGTTGAATACATCATCCATATAGCACATGATTACAGCTGTGGGATCAGAGTTACTAAAACAGTATAATATCATTTTTCAAGATAGTTCTCTGGTTTATCTACCTCATGTCAGAAACCTAAGTGTGTTGGCTCATGCAGCAGACTCCCAGACTTTCCATTTATATGACATTGAGTAAGTCACTTCATGCCTTTGAAGCTTGATTCCAATCTGTAAAATGGGAATCATTCCTTGTATTGCCTCCCCAGTTGTAAGGATCAGATGAGCTATGCTTTGTAAAGTGCTTTGCAAACCTGTAAAAAATGTGGCCTCTTGCTATTGTTTTCCCCTAAAAGAGATGAGACCTGAGATGTCTCTGTGAATACATCATATTTAATATATCTAGGCCATTTTTGGTCTTAGATAATCCTTATTTTAAAAGCTCTATTGCATTTCTGTGATGCTGCCAATTGTG
Organism: Pseudocheirus occidentalis; assembly: GCA_028646575.1. Lineage (NCBI taxonomy): Eukaryota > Metazoa > Chordata > Mammalia > Diprotodontia > Pseudocheiridae > Pseudocheirus > Pseudocheirus occidentalis. Next base: position 171,135,827 of record CM053598.1, read on the forward strand.
TCATTGCACAGATCATGGTCTTCACTAATAATAATCCCTACCATTCATAGTTACATTTTACTACCTATCTGAGTCTCAAAATAGCTTTGTGAGATAGTCAGGATAAATGCTATTCGTCCCCTTGTTAACATTTAAGAAAACTGAGGCCCAGAGGTAAATTGACTTGCCTAAGCTCTCCTAGCAAACAAGCTGTTAGGAGCCATAATTTGAATTCAGGACTTGTGACTCCAGGTTCAGTGCTCTTTTCACTTTACAAGGATCACAGAGTGTTAGAACTTTGAGAATTTATCTGATCCAACCCCCTAATTTTACAGATGAGGAAATTGAGGCCTTTCAAGGTGAAACGACTTGTATTAGGTCATGATGTCAGTCACTGGCAGCCAGTGATTTGACTCTAGGTTTTAAAATTTCAAGTCCATTCTTTCCTTTCTGCCATTTTGCCCCTTAATTTTAACAGTGTCCTAGAATGATATGTTTATTATGCAGTAAACACTTTATTTTAATTTTCAGATCTTGGACCACATATGATGTTAAAGGATTAGTCATAAGATGAAATAAGCACACTTATCTTTTATTCAGACAGTAATATTTATATGAATAATAACTGAAAATTTGAAGTACTTAGGTGGTATAGTAGACAGACCTCTGGGCCTGGAGTAAGGAAGACAAAAAGAGCTGCTATAAATATTTTTGTACGTATAGGTCCTTTTCCTTTTTTTCCTTTTTTAATTATTTCTTTCTTTTTAATTTTTTACTTTTCCTTTTTCTTTGATCTCTTTGGTATTGCTGGGTCAAAGAGTATGAACAGTTTAATAGCCCTTTGGGCATAGAGACATGTTGTTCTCCCGAAGGATCAGGCTAATTCCTAACTCCACCAAAGTGAATCAGTGTCCTCATTTTTCTATATCTCTTCCATCATTTGTCATTTTCCTTTACTGTCATGTTACCCACTCTTATGGGTGTGAGGTAGTACTTCAGAGTTGTTTAAATTTGCATTTCCCTAATCAATTATGATTTAGAGCATTTTTTCATGTGAATATTGGTGGTTTTGATTTCTTCTTCTGAAAACTACCTGTTCATATCCTTTGACCGCTTATCCGTTGGAGAATGGCTCTGATTTTTATGAATTTGGCTCAGTTCTCTATATGAGAAATGAGGCCTTTATCAGAGAAACTTGCTGTAAAAGGTTTTTTCCCCAGTTTCCTGTTTTCCTTGAAATTCTGACTGCATTAGTTTTAATTCAATGTAAGTTTAAGCTTTTTCCTCCTAAAGTGAGATATTGTGAATCAATCTTATCAATCAACACTCATTTATTAAGGACTTACTCTGTGCTTGGTACCATGTTAAGCACTGGTAATGTGCTAGGACATTAAATTGAACAATCTCTAATCCCAAGGACCCTGCATTCTAACGGGAAAGACAAGAACATACATATTTAAATATGCTCGCATATATTGTATATTTACATATAAACTGGATTTATTACAGGCTTCTCAACAGCTGAAAATTTATATTTTTTATTTGAGATGTTGATAAGGTGATTTTTATTTGAGATGCATAGTAGGATGCAGCTGAGCATAAACTTGAACAAGAATGAAGAACTTGAATATAGGTAATCAGCCCCATTTTAGCTTTTAACAAAGTCTAAATCTCAGTCCCAGTAATGCTAGAGTTAGGAGAGGCTTTAGAAATTCCCTAGTTCATTTGGTTGAGTTTCCTCATTATTTTACAGAGGTGGAAACTGAGGCCCAGAGAAGAAAAGTGACTTGTTATAGGTCAAACAGCAAGTTGGTAGTACAAATGGGGATACGAATCCATTGGTTCTATCTGTGAATTCATTGTTTCACAGCTGCTTTTCTAAGGGGCAGATGAACAGAGGACACTGAGCACTAGTTTGGGCTTTGAAAATGAGAGGGAAAACCAGTGTCAGTAAGAACGGTCAATTTGAATTACCTACAGATTTTTTAAAAAAGCATCTAAATTATTATTTGTTTTAGGAGAAGCTAAATATTGAGGACTTTTTTCCTCTTCTTATTTGGTGAACATCTAGACTAGCATCATACTATGTTTCCTTCGTTTTGAGTGGCTCATATTTTTCCCTCTTTGTTTCTCGTGTTTTCCTATTAAACTATAGAATCGAATCTTTATTATTAGTTTTGGAGAAAAAAGACTATGTAGTTGCTATTAGAATTATGCAACTGATTCAGTGCTCTCTCATATAGTATTTTTGAGATCTATCAAAAAGAAACCATATTAAAGGTTCCATTTTTTTTTCTGTAAATACTAATGGAACTGAGCCAGTCATTTTACATGGTACAAAATATCTTCATAAATTCAGTGCTTTTCTCCTATATCAGAACCACAGACCTTCTGGAAGGGAATTTAAAGGTCATCTGGTTCACTTCTCATTTTACAGATAAAAAAATGGAGACCCCGAGAGACAATGTGACAATCACATAGCCAATACATGGACAAGTTGGGATTTAGGCGTATACTTTCTGACTCCAAGTCCATTACTCCATACATGTTGTCTTCCAAACTGTCAATTGTGTTGAATAGAAAAAGATGGAATCCACCTATCTTATCACTTGTAGAAAAACCAGATTAGGATCACAGGATCAAAGATTTAGAGCTGGAAGGGACCTTTGAGGAATGCAGGCCTCCTTTTACAGATAAGGAAACCAAGGCCCGAAGAGGTTAAATGACTTGCCTGTCGCATAGCTAAGCATAGCTAATAAGTGCTCGAGGTGAAATTCAAGCCCAAGTCTTCCTGACTCCCAAGTCCAATTCTCTAACTGCTGCACTGTCATGCATCAAAGTTATAAAGAAGTTTAATATAAGAGAAAACTTACTAATAATTAGATTGTACAACAGTAGAATGGGTTGCCTTGGGGAGTAGGGAATCATCAGAGACGTAGTAGAGGGGATTCTTTTCATATATGATTTAGCCTAGGTGACCTTTTTGAGGTCTTTTTGAATGAACTAGTATTTTTAAGATCTTTTTGAACTCTGTAACCCTTCAGTTTTAACAAAATGATACAACTGTTCAATAATTTTAGCTAACAAATATCCTTAGTCCTTTTTTCCTTCCTTAGATTTTGGTGGAATATTTTTGTTGCTATTCTTAAACATTTACTGTATAAAACTCTAGATCAGGAGTTCTTAACTCTGTGTGTGTGTATGTGTGTGTGTGTGTGTGTGTGTGTGTGTGTGTGTGTGATGGACTCTTTTGCCAGTCTAGTGAAGCCTATAGACTCTGTACTTAGAATAATATATTTATTCATAAAACGCAATACATAGAGTCATAAAGGAAAACAATTATATTTAAGTATAGTTTAAGAAATATTTTAAAAGGTTCCCAGATGCCAGATTAATGACCCCTGCTTTAGTGATACTTTTAATGTAACATGGATTATAGAATTTTATAAGGTGATATTCCCTTTAAAAACCAAACAAATGCAAAGTGCATTAAGTATTTGTTTTGCTTATGATATATGACCTCCTTCTCACTCAAGGTATCCTATTTTTATCAACACTTCCATGATATTACAAGATTGATTTGCTGTGTTATTTGAAGGATAGAAGGGTCTGCCCCTCCCCAGCCAATGCTTTGCTTTCTTGGGCATAGTATGTCTTTATGTTTCTTGTTGAGAACTGAAAATTTAAAATATCATGGAAGCAGTCTAAATCAGAGATCATGAAAACTTAATGCAGATCTAACTAACAGCATTTCTTATATCGACAGGGCAACAATCTCCTGAGAATGATAACACGATAAAGGACTTGCTCCCTGAGGATGCTGGGATTGACCATCAGACAGTTCACCAGCTGATTACAGTTTTAATGAAGTTTATGGCTAAAGATGAGAGTAGTGCGGAGTCAGACATCAGTAGTGCTAAGGCCTTTAACACAGTCAAACGGCACTTGTATGTTTTACTTGGTTATGACCAGCAAGAAGGATGCTTTATGATAGCCCCTCAAAAAATGCGCCTCTCGACTTGTTTCAATGCATTTATTGCTGGAATTGCACAAGTAAGTGTGGTTTTCATTCTCAATAGACTATCTCAGTTAGGTAAGCTATGTATGAGAATTAGTCAACTTCCTAGCTGTATGGCATAAGCAGTTTCTAAAATGTGCAAAGTATCATTGAATAATAAAAATACTAGTTCATTCAATAAACATTTTAAAGCACCTAATGTGTATGGAGCATTGTGTGACTACAAAACAGATTAAAAGTTGAGATAAGGCACAGTCCCTGTACTCATAGTCCAGGAATGAGGATTAAAAAAACCACAGCGTTACACAATAGCATCAGAGAGCTGCAAAACAGACTGCATAGAGCAGTCTGAAGGGGAAAGTTATTACTCACCAGGAAGATCAGGGTTGGTTCCATGAAGAAGATGTTATTCATACCAGACTTTAACATATTACCATTTACCAGGAAAAGAAGGGAAGGGAAGAATTGCCAAGTATAGAGAACATTTGGGGAAAAGGCATGGAGGTAGGAAAAAGTAGGCCACTCTTAGGAGATAGAGAAATTCATATTTATGCAACATTTAATAGTTTACAAAAGCATTTCCCTTAAAACAAACCTGTGAGGAAGATAGTGTAAAAGTATAATTGATTGTATTTTACAAAATAGAAATGGGACTGGATAAGTCCCATGAGAAGGGCTAGTTCTGATTATAATATGTGGCTAACCTGTGCTTTAAAGCACCAAGTTTCAAAATGGGAACTGTGGGTTCAACTTCTTCAAGCACTTATAGCAATAAAACATGATGTGTATCAGGCAGCAGTTGCATAGAGTTGGAAAGAAATTAAGCAGCAGGAAATTTGATAATCCTTGCCTTCTTTTTTATAATTGTCTTGTAAATTTTCCTTTTGGGTTTTCTTTTGGTAGTAAAGTCAGTATATGATGTTACAAAATACTTAGATCAGCAGTTCTCAACCTATGGGTCACCACCCCTTTGGGGGTCGAACAGGGTCTCCTAAGACCATTGAAAGACACATATTTCCAATGGTCTTAGGAACCGAGACATACTCCTCTATCTGTCTCAAGGTGGGTCTACCCACATGCAGATACTCCCACATACAAGTACTAAAGGGTCATGGCATTAGGAAGATTGAGAACCACTGACTTAGATCCTCTTACCTTATGATATATCATTGAAGTCCTCTGTAGTATTGCAAGAAGACTTTAAGATATGGTCATATCAATTTTCCATCACTAGAAGTATTCAAGCATACATACATACATACATACATATATATATGTGTGTGTGTGTGTGTGTGTACACAATATATATGCACATATATGCACAATTTTAATTTTTATGTATATATGTAGTTCATTAGTTAGAAATATAGACATATTAATAATTTTTCAGTTGTTTCTAGCATGAACCTTTAAAACTGTTCAGAGAACTCTAAAATTGTTGAATCACAGAATCTCAGGCATGGAGGTAACCTTAGGTCACTGTGCTAAGTGTTTGAACATTTTTCCTAGTATCAGAACAGAAATATACTCTAGAGCATCCTGGTCAGTGCAGTTCTCCTTGTATAGCACCAACATAATTTTCTACTGCATTTTGTACTATAGTTTATACAATTAAGTCTTTCCTAAAATTACTTTTGATGATGCTGATAGATCAGTGCATGCCACTTGTTCATATGGTGGTGGTAGAAGGTATACAATTTTACATGGCAAACCAAGGGCAGACTTTGCATTCAGATCTTTAATGGTATCATATAAACTATAGTCTTGTGGATAGTCTTGTTTGTTTTGACATTGGATACATTTAATTGAGATTTTTTCCCTTCCAATTTTCTGATTGACACTGAGAGTAGGCTTTTTCTTTGTCTTTTGTTATTCACTCATTCACTCACTCACTCATTCATTCATTCATTCATTCCTTCATTCCTTCATTCATTCATTCATCCATTCATCTCTCCCTCCATGAAGTATTTGTTGAGTGTGTACTATGTATAATATAAAGATGAGTAAGGTGAATACCTCCTGACCTCATATATCAAACACGCATATATTTAAATTTACAGAAACACAAATGGATTAACATATAAGTAATATACAGATATTAATTCATTGTATATATTTATATGTGTGTATATCTACATATAAGGATTTATTTTTTAAAATTTGAATTATTATTTTATCAGTGTAGGGAACTCCCAGTAAAGAATTGCCCTTAGGGGCAGCTAGGTGGTGCAGTGAATAGAGCACCGGCCCTGGAGTCAAGAGTACCTGAGTTCAAATCCGGCCTCAGACACTTAACACAAAAAACTAGCCGTGTGACCTTGGGCAAGTCACTTAACCCCAACCTCCCTCCAAAAAGTAAAAACAAAACAACAACAACAAAAAAGAATTGCCCTTAGCAAGGCAGATTAGAGAGATCTCTGTAAACCTATCATATTAGATAGACTTGCCTAGAGCACTGAAAGGCTATGATGCCCCAGGTCATATGGCCAGTATATGTCAGATGTAGGACTCCAAGGCCAACTCTCCATCCACTGCCCACAGCCTTTCATTCCAAGCCAGAATGCCTGACTCCATATCTAGAACACTGTCCCCTACAACGCACTGTCTTTAGTATATAGAAGTCAAAGAATTAGATAGGTAGGATGACCTTATAGGTCACTTCTAATTCTGAGATGCCATACATTTATGATGCTTTGAGAAATATAGATAACTAGTGCAGGTAATTCATGGGTAAGAGACAACTGTGGGTAGGAGTGGTCAGGGAAGACTTCATGAAGGGAGTGAGAATTATCTCTTAGTGCACTGGCATATTCTGCTTTGTGTTTTTTAGTTGCTTGTATTCATGTCTTGTCCTCTTATTAGAGTGTAATTTCAAGGACATTGTCTTTTTTACATCTTTGTCTCCTGATAATACTTACTTCAGAACTTTGCTAGATATTGAAAACTACTTAGTGAAAGAAATGTTGGAGTGAGGGCACTAACAAGGCAGAGAGAAGAGGGAGGGTAAGCATGAATGGTTCTATTTGCTTTCATTGTTTAATTTATATCTATTTCAGGTGATGGATTATAACATCAATCTGGGAAAACATCTTCTCCCTTTAGTGGTTCAAGTGCTTAAGTACTGCTCTTGTCCTCAGCTTCGGCATTACTTTCAACAGCCACCTCGTTGCTCCCTATGGTCCCTGAAGCCTCATATTCGGCAGATGTGGTTGAAGGCATTACTCGTTATTCTTTATAAGGTAAGCCACCTTTGTTACTTTTCCATTCTGCGTACAGTGATCCTTTTAGGGAATCTAGTGTTAGCATAGTACTTGTGCAGCCATCCTACAACTTCAGGTATGGTGTTAATGAGCCTCCAAAGCAAATTAGCCTTATGTAACTTGGAGTTTTGGTCTATGCAGATGTTTGGGAGAGAGTTAAAATAGAGTCTTTTTTTAAAAAAATTGAATTCTATGTTTATTTTTAGTTTATGGCATTCATTTCCACAAGATTTTTAGTTATAGATTTTTCCCCCCTCTTTTCCCTACCCACCACCCCAAAACAGTGATCGCTCTGTATGCCCCCTCCCCTAATCTGCTCTCTCCTATATCCTCCCCCATCCCTCCTCCCACTTTCTGGTAGGGCAAGATGGATCTCCATACACCAGTGCCTGTGTATCTTATTTCTCAGTTGCATGTAAATAATAATAAATTTTCTTTTAAACATTTGATTTTACAACTTTGAATTTCACATTCTTTCCCTTCCTTCCTCATCACCTACCCTTACTGGGAAGATAAGCAATTCAATATAGGTTGTGCATGTGTAGTTATGTAAAACATTTCCATAGTGGACATGTTGTGAAAGACTGACTATGTTTCCCTCTATCCTATCCTACTCCCCACTTGTTCTGTTCCCTACTTTGGCCCTGTCCCTTTTTGAAAGTATGTGCTTCTAACTACCCTCCCCCCAAATCTGCCTTCTCTTCTATCATCCCCTCTTTCATTCCCTTCTCCCCTAATCTCCTGTAGGGCAATATATCCAATTAAGAGTGTATGTCATTCTCTCCCTAAGCCAAATTCAGTGAGAGTAAGGTTGAACCATTCCCTTTTGCCTTCCTTTTCTTCCCCTCCATTGTAACAGTTATCCCTTTCCTCTTCTATATGAGATAATTTACCTCATGCTGTCTCTTCTCATCTCCTCTCTTACCTCTCAATTTTACCTTTTAAATATCATCCCTATCTATTCAATTGATCCTGTGCCCTCTGTCTATGCATACCTGCACACATATATACACACTCACATATGTATTCATACACACATGTACCCTTCTATATAAACATATATATGTATACACATTTATATTCCCTTCAACTATCCTAATACTGAGAAAAGTTTCATAATTACAATTATCATTTTTTCCGTGTAGGCGTGTAAATAGTTCAACTTTGATAAGTTCCTTATGATTTCTTTTCCCTGTTTACCTTCTCATGCTTTTCTTGTGTCTTGTATTTGAGTGTCAAATTTTCTATTCAGCTCTGGTTTTTTTCATCAAGAATGCTTGAAAGTCCTCTATTTCATCAAATGACCATATTTTCCCCTGAAACATTATACTCAGTTTTGCTGGGTAGGTGATTCTTGGTTTTAATCCTAGCATCTTTGACCTCTGGAATATCTTATTCCAAGCCCTTTGATCCCTTAATGTAGAAGCTGCTAGATCCTGTGTTATCCTGATTGTATTTTTACAGTATGTGGATTGTTTTTTCTTGGCTGTGTGTAATATTTTCTCCTTGATCCGGGAACTCCAGAACCTGGTTATAATATTCCTGGGAGTTTTCTTTTTGGGATCTTTTCCAAGAGGTGATCAGTGAATTCTTTCAGTTTCTGTTTTGCCCTCTGGTTCTAAAATATCAGGGCAATTTTCCTTGAGAATTTCTTGAAGGATGATTTCTAGGTTCTTTTTTTGATCATGGCTTTCAGGTAGTCCAGTAAATTTTAAATTCTCTCTCCTGGATCTATTTCTCAGGTCAGTGGTTTCTCCACTGAGATATTTCACATTTCCTTCTATTTTTCCATTTGTTTGGATCTGTTTAATATCTTAATTTCTCATAAAGTCATTAGCTTCTATTTGCTCCAATCTAATTCTGAAGGAATTATTCTCTTCAGTGATCTTTTGAAATTCTTTTTTCCATCTGGCAGATTTGCCTTTTTAAGATATTCTTCTCCTCATTGGCTTTTTGGGCCTCTTTTGCCATTTAGATTAATCTGTTTTTAAGGTGTTATTTTCTTCAGTCAGGTTGTTGACTGTCTTTTCATGATTTTCTTGCATCATTCTCATTTCTCTTCCCAATTTTTCCTTCACTTCTTTTACTTGATTTTCAAAATCCTTCTTCAGCTTCCCCATGGCCTGTAACCAGTTCATATTTTTCTTGGAAGCTTTTGGTGTAGGAGTTCTGACTGTGTTGTCTTCTTCCCATTCCATGCTTTGATCCTTTTTGTCCCCCCAAAATGGAATCTAAAGTTGGATTGCTGTGCTTGCTTTGCTTCCTTTGCTTATTTGTGTTGCCACTCAATTACTTGACTTTTGAGCTCTTGGCCACAGTAGAACTCTGCTTCCAGGGGAGAACTTTGTCCCAAATTGTTGGCGTTTTTGCAGCTGCCTGAGCTATTAGGAGGGTGCCATCTTCGCAGCCCCCACAAACTCTGACTTACTGGTTATACACCTCAGGACTACCATCCAAGTCAATGATCCAGATCCAGGCAGGTTAAAGCAAGAGCTCTTACCCTCTGAATGTTCGCTTCCCCCCCCCCCCAAGATCTGCAGGCCAGGAGCTCTGAAGCAGATGCCTCTCCACCATTTCTAACTCAGGGATCAGGGGCGAGATCTGCTCCTCTGTTCCCCTCCCCCCCCCCCAGTTCCAACAGAGTTCTATATTGACCTCTCAACTTTTCTTTGGCATTTATG
>CM053598.1:171146264-171207981 GCA_028646575.1 Pseudocheirus occidentalis
ACAGAGTTCTATATTGACCTCTCAACTTTTCTTTGGCATTTATGTGTTGAGAATTCTGGAAACTGCCAGTGCTGCTGGTGATCCACTCTCCTGAAGTCTGCTACAGCTGCTGGTTGGGGACTGCCCTGGGGCTAAAACTGTGACCTCATGTGGGACTGCAATGAGCTTTCAATGTGCTGTGGTGGACCCTTCCTGGTGGCCTGCTGGGCTGCCTTCAGTGGGAAATTTGTTTCTCTCTGTCACTTTGTGGGTTCTGTAGCTCTAAAATTCGTTTAGAGACATATTTTATAGGTATTTGAGGTGGTTATGGGGTGAAGTTCACAGAGTTTTCCTGCTTCTATGCTGCCATCTTGGCTCCACCCCCCCCTCCCCCAGGTACTCTCTAAAATAGAGTATCTTGAAAAATTTCAGTATCCCAGCAAATATATGCTAGGTATTCTGAGGGATATACAAATTTTAGATGAGGCATAATCTTTGTTTTTAAGGTTCTTACAGGCCAATAGCTACTGTGAACTCCTAAAGAGTTTATAATGATTACTGACATTTATATAGTACTTTCGAATTTGCAAAGAATATTATCTCATTTTATCTCTCACAGAAGTCCTGAAAGTTAGATAATAGAGACATTATTACCATCTTTATTTTACATTTAAGAAAACTTTGACAAAGGGGTTGAAGTAAAGTGAATTGCTCAAAGTCACACATATAATAAATATTAGAACCAGGATCTGAACCCCAGTCTCTGATACAAAATCCAAAACTCTTTGTACTAAACTAACATCTAATATTAACCGGTTGTTTAAAAATGTAATGAAAGGAAAGCAGTATTACAGAGGAAAGTTAGTTCCCTAGGAGCCATGTTATAAATTGTGATTCATTCCTAAGTGGCCAAAATTAAGAATACAAGAGTTTAAAATGGATCTTTAAATAAACCTGAGACTATAATATAGACTATTCCTGGACTGAATTAGGCTAGTCTATTCTGTGGCCAAATGATATTACAGTGGGAGTTTGTTTTATAAATTTGGTCAATATCCTGTGTTAGAAACCTTGGGATTGTCTTTAACCCTTCCTTTCCCTTTTCTTCTTACATCCAGTCAATAACTTTGTCCCATTGATTCTCTCTTTTTAAATCTATTTTGAATCCATTTTCTGCTCTCTTTATTTACACTGTTACCACCCTAGTAAAGGCCTTCATTTTATTTAACTAAACTATTGTGTTAGCCTCCCAGCAGATCTTTCTGCCTCCGATTTAATTTCCCTTAAGTCTGGTCTTTATACTAGAATAATCTTCATTATACCTAGATTTGGATATATTGTTCTTTTGCTCAAAAATCTTCCCTGGCTCCCTGTTTTTTGTCTTCTAAATATAATTCAAACTCCTTTGCCTGTGATTTAAAACTCTCTACAATTGGGCATTATTTTACTTTTTCACTTTTGCCTCATATCACTACTTTCCATGTACTCTTTAGCCAAACTGGTCTTTTTTCTTGTTCCCAGAATGTAATGTATGTGCTCCAGCTTACATACCTTTGATTGGGCTGTTACTTACACTTTCAATGCCTTCTTCTTGCTTTACATATTGCATTTTTTTCCATCTTCACAGCCCAACTCAAATGTTACCTCGTCTATGTAGCCTGATACGATCCCCCTTATCATTAAGGACCTTTCTGCCTTGGATCTCATGTAACTGAACATAAAATATTGCTTATTTTATTTATGTGTTTTTATCTCTATAGTAGACTGCAAACTTGGTTATCTCTCAGAGTTCTTTTACCTCCTTTTCCAGCTTTATTTCCTATTAATCCCTTTCATATATAATCTCTTCTGGTCAAGTTGACCTGCTAGCTTTTCTCCACATGCAGTGTTCCAAGCCCCACTTCTTTGATTTGCATTAATGTCCCTGCATTTATCAATTGTGTTACCGCCTCACAGAACCATTACTTTCTTTTAAAGCAGTAGTTCTCAACTTGTGGGTCACAACCCCTTTGGGGTCGAACGACCCTTTCACAGCGGTCACAGAAATTGCCTAAGACCACCAGAAAACACATATTTCTGATGGTCTTAGGAACCTACTCTATCAGTCTCTAGGCGGGTCTGCCCACATGCAGATACGCCCACATAGGACTATTAAAGTGTAGAGGCATTAAGAAGGTTGAGAACCACTGTTTTAAAGTATAGCTCAGATGTTACCTCCTTCATCCAGCCTTGCCTCCTTCCTCCATTTATTAGTGCTCTTTTCACATCTTGAAATTACTTTATATCATTCTTTGTATTTGTTTGATTACTTATCATATTCTCTCAGTAGATTGTAAGTCCCTGGAGAGAAGAGATTTGTTTTACTTTTGACATTGTATACCCATCTCCTAGGACGATGCCTTGGATATAGTAAGCAATCAATAAATATTGCTGAATAGACGAATTAGCAGCATTATTGTGAACTATTTTATATATTTGTATCTATAATATATTTAATTTTATTTATAGTATCCATACCGAGATTGTGATATCAGCAAGGTTATGTTGCATCTCATCCATATAACAGTCAATACGCTCAACGCACAGTATCACAGCTGTAGACCTCATGCTACTGCAGGACCTTTGTACAGTGACAACAGTAACATCAGCAGATACAGTGAGAAGGAAAAAGGTACTTTCAGCACCTGAATTTTACCCCTTATTCTGCTTAATACACCTTGCATGATGTGTTAGGAGAGAGGGGATCTTTCAGAGTCAAGCTACAAATTGATCCTTTATTTCTTTTTAAAACTTTCCCTCCTAACACTGCTTTATAAATTTTCAAATACTCCTTGAAGAGAAATTACCAGTCTCTTTTGACATGAATGTATTGTTCTCTATGATCATTTGATATTTAGTGAAGAAGCCTTTACGAACCTTTTCAAAACCATTAGAAAATTTCTTTAACATACTACCAAAAAATATCGTTTTCTTCAGTGCTCTAAGGAGCCATCATTTTGAAATTCTCAAGTTTGTTTCTGAAATCAGAACCATAATTTGAATGAATTATAGGCTTGAAAACATCTCCTGTTGTCATCTATCAATAATAAATGATCTGGATTGGTGATTCAAGATTCTGTTTGCAATAATAGCTAACACCTTAAGGTTTGCAAAACACTTTATATGTTATTTCATTTGCTGTCTCATGAGAAAGTATGTTCCAAACATCTTAAGCACACAGATTATAATGAGCTTGTTTTAGTAAGCATTTTGCTAGATAATTGTTTTTCTTGGAATGAAGCAATAAAAGTAAATTTTAAAAAGAATGAAATTAATGTCAGAAATATTGTTATGAGAGCAGATTTGAAGAGCAGAGGCATTTTTCCATAGTAAATGCTAAAATGACTTCATCTGACCTATTTGGAGCTAATTGATTTTATAATGAACTGTAGTGGTAATGATACAGTCCTGATTGAACCAAAAGCTGTTATTTCACCTTGGGGTAATGGTTCATTATATACAGATGTCAGTTTGATTCTAGTACAGTTCAAAGTTCTGTACTGACTCTAGAGTGGGATCCAAGAGTCAGGTTAGGTTTGGATTACTAGGGCTACCAAAAACCTGCCCTGCAACACTTGTAACCCCCTGTTTTGGCTTCTGGTTTTTCCTAACCTCTGAAATGTTCTACAGATTAGGTTGATCTAGAGATTGATTTTGGACCTGTTTTATGTTTAGACTCTGTTTTATGACAGAGGTTGGACATAGTTTTCTGTTCATTTGGCATCTTAATGAATAATATTTTCAAACTCTGGGAATGGAATCAAAAGGGAATCATATACTCTCTGAATTTTACTTTTCCAAATGGAAGGTTAAGAAATGGAACCACCATACCTGTCATTGTCATATAAAAGCAGATCTGGACATAATGTCTTTTCTTTGAGCAATGACAGTAGCAATGTTATATCTATATAGCTCAACAGTTGGGTCTTAATCCTAAAGGCAAATTCATCATAAGCATTTATTTTTCATTTGGATAAAAAGTTCAGCTTATGTAATTTTATTGATGGATTCTGTCTGATGTCGAATTGACTTGCAAAATCTAGGTAGGATAAGAATGATACCTAAAGTATAGTTATTTTCCCCCTGTTTCAACTAGCATGTGATTGATACTTAAAAAGATAAAAAATTGTAACCACACTTTGGCTTCATTGTTCCAGGTAATGGGCCCAGAAACCAGGTTGAACTAAATAAAGTCCAAACACTATTATTTCATTGAGAAAAATCTAAAAAATTGTCTTTGAGGTATATAAGTCTTGATGACTAAGAATAGAATGCCATTTTTGTTAATCATGGTGTTTGATACATGTCAGTAGTTTTTTCTCTTGCTTATTTGTTGCCTTCGGCATAATAAAAAATATGAAAGAAAAGGGATTTTTCTGAAAGAATTCTCTGTATCTTTGCTGTTTTCATCATTAATTTGCCTCTGATCCTATCTGTGATTTAAAAGTGACCTACAGGAGATATCCAAAAGAGGACTTGGCACTCAGACAAGGACACTGAACAAATAAATTAGTGTGTGTATGTGTGTGTGTGTGTGTATGCATGTGTGTGCACATGTGTGCAAATGCATACTGATCCTTAGGACTATGAAAGACCAAGATACTTTTGGAATCTCATGAGGTATATTACAGTAACATATGATGAATACCACAGAGGAAGAATCTTGATTGTATTAGGAAGATTTTTTTTTGTTTTTTGTTTTTGTTTATTTACTCTTTCAGTCCATAATCATTTGTGGAGCTTTTGAGATAACAAATGGCTTTTATAAGCTTTTTCTGTGTTGTGTGTTTCATTATCAAATGTAGAGTACAGTATTTTGCATTTACAAAGTTAAAGGTGCATGTAGTGCTAGGCTGTGTCTATACTAGTCTTAACAACCCCTCAGATTAAAAAAAATTACACATTCTAACACAATCTTGTCTAGTTTAATTTCCTTTCTTCAAAGTAGACTCAAAAAATCCAGACAAAAAAAAAGAAAGTAAGTTGGCTTAGCCTGGGAAGTCATGCTGTATTAAGAGCATTTAAGAACTCCCTTCTCCCATTTGGCCACATTGGAGTAATAAGATTGATATCCTGGAAATGGTGCCAGAGCATGAAGGATGATGGGCAACCTCTTGGTAGGTTGCTGTGCTGTACAGGTGGAAAATTTGAAATCTGGAAATAGTACCAAGCCATGACTTGAACTAGGTTGGTGTAGATACCTTCCTCAAAACTTAATTCCACAAATGCTCTCACAAAACACTAGTGTAGACACAGCCTAAGAGATGGTGGAGTCTCTTAAGTGTAATTATGACTTTCTCTCCCCAATTAGAGGAAGATAGTGTTTTTGATGAATCTGATATTCATGATACACCTACTGGACCCTGCAATAAGGAGTCTCAAACTTTTTTTGCAAGATTGAAAAGGATAGGCGGCAGCAAAATGGTGAAATATCAACCGGTTGAGATGAATGTGCAGAGAAGTATGAATTTTTTATCTTAGTAATTTTATGCAGAAATGTTGTACTCTACTGTTTGTTTTAGGCTAAAACTTAATTTGATTATGTTACTACACTTTTTTTAATACTATTGATTTTGATATATATGTATGCACAAACAGTATATATATAGATACATTTATATATATACGAGAATTGACAGATACATCATTAATTGTCATGATTGTCTCAGAGGGCCATTGCTTAATTTGATTTGTTGCAAAATGTTTGCTTCTCTTCCACACAACCTGAATACAGTTCCTTAGATCTGATTCAGCCAAACAAACCCCATCTAGGGCCCAACTGAACAGAGCTGAGGAATTATTTGGAAACCTAATTGTCTGCAAAAACAGACCTTAGAGGGCCATTTTGGTTCTCCCATGGCACAGTTCTAATCTGGTTCTTGCAATTAGAAAACCTTGCTAAGAACTTGCCCAGAAAGTCAGTTTTCCCCACTGGTGGTGCTGGGATTGTGGATTATGGTTTATGCCAATTATGTGCTGGAGCATGAGGGGAAAAAAGTGAATCGTCAAGTAAAATAGTACTAGCTTTTTCTGTTTTAATCAGGTGAAATAGAACTGGCTGAATATAGAGAAACGGGTGCATTTCAAGACAGCATTCTACGCTGTGTGAGAGAAGAAAGCATTCAGAAAAAAAAGCTGCGCTCTTTAAAACAAAAATCTCTTGATATAGGGAATGCAGACTCCCTGTTGTTTACCTTAGATGAGCATCGTAGGAAGTCCTGCATAGACCGGTGCGATATAGATAAGCCATCTATCCATGCTGCTTACATCACACATAGACAAAATGATTATGGAAGACCCAGACAGAATTCTTCTACCAGGCTGGACAATACAGAAATCCCTGAGAACCCCATTATAGAGGGTTTTCAAGAAACACGAAGACCAGTAATACCAGAAGTCAGATTAAACTGCATGGAGACGTTTGAGGTGAAAGTTGATTCTCCAGAAAAACCTTCTACTCCTAAAGAGGATTTAGATCTTATTGATTTGTCATCAGATTCCACATCAGGGCATGAAAAGTGCTCTATCCTCTCCACGTCAGACAGTGACTCGCTTGTTTTTGAGCCTCTTCCTCCTCTCCGGATAGTGGAAAGTGATGAAGAGGAGGAAACAATGGAACAAGGTACTGAGGGTGTCTCTAGTAAAAATACTCTGTCCTTTCCTTCGACTCCCACTGGGCCCTCTGTGCTCAGTTTAAGCACAACACCTCTTGTACAAGTTAGCATAGAAGATTGCTCTAAAGATTTTACTTCTAAGGACAGAAGAAATAGTCAGTCATCAGGGAAAAAGGAAACCCCTCCCCAGCTTTCTGAAGAGCCAAAAGATGGTGAAGAGTTGTCCAAGCTAGAGGCACTTCAGGAGTTTTCCTGTGGGAGCCCTCTCACTCTGAAACAGAAGCGAGATCTTCTGCAGAAATCCTTTGCTCTTCCTGAGATGTCAGTTGATGATAGCACTGAGCTTAGCATGGAAGAAGAAAAGGAAGGCGGCCAGAGTTCAGGTTCATGTGCCAAAACAGTTCTCCTAAAAGTTCCTGAAGATGCTGAGAGTCAGTCTGAAAGTGAAAAGCCTGATGCTAGTGCTGAGTCTGACACAGAGCAGAATGCTGAACAAAAAGCAGGAGAGGATGGAACTGAGGAATCTGAGTTTAAGATCCAGATTGTACCTAGGCAAAGGAAGCAGAGGAAGATTGCGGTCAGTGCTATCCAGAGAGAGTACCTCGACATTTCCTTCAACATTCTAGACAAACTGGGAGAGCAGAAGGAGTCAGGTAAGCACATTTCTCTTCCTCCTCCATAACCCCACATGCACCCACCCACTGAGTCTTTCCCTGAAGTTTGTGCAACTATGATAGAATTCTGGCCCTGAATATGCATCAAATTCTTTATTCTTATAATGTCAGGTTCTGACATTATAATTGCTTTCAAAACCACCCTGACTCCCTCCTGCTCCAAATAGCATGTTGGATTCAGATGTGGTTTTACTGGCTGCCTACATGTCACAGTCTTTGTTGTCTCCTAAGCACTACAGTCAACTCTTGATTATCTATGTTTCTGGGAGAGACTTAATATTCCTAAAGCTTTGTTCTGAGCCAGTTGTTTCACTTCTCTTCCTCACAAGAGCCTATACCAAGAAGAAAAATAGACCTCCATTCTTTTCTGCACACCCATTAGTGAGCAGCAAGAGACCCTAAAGGAGGAGCAGAAATGAAGGGTCTCAGACAAGCCATGGACCAGATGAAGAGGCCCCGAGTTATTGAGAGTTGACTGTATACTCATTTAGTGTTCACAGCTGATTACATATTTAGCTGAATGTTCAGAGCTTTTTAGAAATCCTCAGCTCTTGGGAATCTAAACGTTATTAGTTACAACTAATGTAACCCATAGGGATCAAGATTTTTATATGTATATCTGGGGGCATGTGGGTGCCTAATAAATACGATTGGATGATGACACATGGTCATAACACTCCAGTTCTCTGCTTAAATGGCATTTTTAATGCTCTCCAGGAAGCAGAGTTTCTAAGCACATCAAGGTGAACAGCTCAGGTACCAATAGACTTACATTATCTTAAAATATTTCAGATTTCCTGAAGGTTTGACAGTGCTGTTTGCATCTCTCGATGTCTTTAGCGTATCTAGAAAGTTACAACTTACTAGAAGAAATAGAGCTGATGAGGAATGATCATTTTCAAAAAAACAATAGTAGCAGTGTTAGAGCTGGAAAGAATTTTAGCAATATTATCTATTCTATGCCTCTTCCCAAACCGTGTTTTACAAAAAGGCATACAAAGCTCCAGAGGGATTAAATCACTTTACCCAGAACCCTGTAAAAAATGAGTGACAGAACCACAAGTAGAATCCAAGTTTTTCAGGTCCAAAAAGAGTGCACCTGATATTACCCTACGAAAATGAATGACATCTAGCCATTTGTCCCCTTTGATAATAACGTCTGTTTTGCTCATCTTACCTTCTTGCTCTGTAGGGCGCTGGACGCTGTTCTTGAGTGCTTAGTAGTATTGTGGAGAGTCATAGAGATTAGAGCTGTCAGAGATCTTGTACATCATTTATTTCAGCTGCCCCACGTTCAAGGTGGGCAAACAGGCCCCGAGAGGCCAAGTGATGAGCCCGAGCAAGGCCCCTTAGCTATTTAGTAGCAGGGCCAGGAGTATAATTGAAGTGTTCTGACTTCTGTTCCACTGTAGAGGGTAGGTAATCAACAATTGCTAACTAAGTGAATTTAGAGAGGGTAGAAAACTGGCATTAACAGCTGGACTTATTGCAATTAGAGAATTATTGTCTTTCCTTAATGGTAACTTGTCACTTCCTCTTTCTTAGTTGCACACGTAGAGTATATGGGGATACGGTGCCTGGGTAATCTAGGCATTGTATGTGAAGGTGTCTTTTAATTCATCCTTATTCATCTCTATCTATTCCCTGCTCTTTTTCCACCTCCTCCTGAATAAGAGTTGTTAGTTATTTCATCCATTCAATGAGAAAATCTGCTGATATTGAAATTAGAAAGGCTTGGCTGCTCTTACAGACTAATAAATATTAATAGAATATTAGAACTGGAAGGCACTGAATACACATCTGCAGAATGTTGGGATATAGCATGTAAAATGTTAGCTTTGGCTATTATTTTGGCATTAAAGTATGTGATCATAAGATATTAGAACTAGACAGAAACATTAGAGCTGCAAGAAATTCTTTCCTTTTATATAGATAATGAAACTGAGTCTCAGATTAATGATATGCTCAAGGCCATGCAGAAACCATTTTTGATATCATACTCTTCTGTTCTCTGTAAAAGAGGAAGTAATCAGTAAACAAAGAGAAAGAGTAAAAATAATTGGTCTAAAGTAACTTGGCACCCTAATGGGTGTTGCTTTTTTTGTGTTTTGTTTTGTTTTTCCAGTCTGGACCTGTGATTTTATCAGAGTAAGGAATTCTCAGTAAAGAAACACCTTCTACCAATGTGGACTGGCAACCATATAGCAAGTTATAATCATAGAGAGTTGCTTGGGGAAAGATTCAGAGACTTGCCTAGGGTATCACACAACAATTATGTATTCGTGGAAGGTCTTGAACCTAGGTCCTTCTCATTCTGAGACTAGTTCTTTATCCTTTATACCTTTCTTCTCAGTGATGTACTTAAGATTACTACCAT
Source organism: Pseudocheirus occidentalis (assembly GCA_028646575.1). Lineage (NCBI taxonomy): Eukaryota > Metazoa > Chordata > Mammalia > Diprotodontia > Pseudocheiridae > Pseudocheirus > Pseudocheirus occidentalis. The sequence goes on from CM053598.1 coordinate 171,155,948, forward strand.
ACGAAAAGGCTTTTCCTTCAAGATGAGAACTACAGCAAGATTTTTTTCTAAACCACAAATATAATTGAAGAATTGATAAAAAGTGACTGTTAACAATTCTTGTTATCTGTTGGTTTTGGACTCATTGGTAGTTTTGTACTTTACTGATAAGTAAAAAGTAATAACACACCAAAAGGAAAGAATGAAAGAGGGGTATTTATCTTAAAGTCTGGGGAAAAGGTAGTTCAGAAGATCCCTTTTGGAAACAATCAGGAAGAGACTTGTTCTTTGGGGATGGAGGAGGGTGGGGAAGAAGTCTGTCTATTATACTGTCTGCCTTTTTTCAGAGTTCTCATGAACTGTTAGTGTTGGAAGGATCATAGAAGCATAGATCTAGAAGATAAAAGAGACTTCAGAGATCATCTAGTCCAACTATCTTATTTTACAAAAGAAGAAAATGAGGGCCAGGGAGGGCAAGTAATTGCCCAAGGCCACATAGATATTAAATATCAGAGGTAGGATTTGAACCCATGTTCTCTGACTCTGGTGTACCCCTTCCTTCTATAGCTGAAAAAACCGAAACAGAACATTTGAGTAACTTGCTCAAGGTCAAATGGCAAAGCTGGGATTTCAGTCCAGATCTCCTGGCTCCAGGTCCAGTTGTTCCTGCTGTTATCCTCATGTCATTTTAATGAACATGGTCATTTTAGTTGTTGTCACGTTATGCTTTCTTTGAATGACTAGTGATTCTTTGGAAAATTTGTAGTATAATACCTCAGCTAGTGGAGGCCAATTACCAAGAATCTGCTTACTATCTAGTAGCAGAATCTTTTGGAGCAGCATACACAGATAGCACAAAATCTATATCTGGAATTCATGGAGTTTATACATAGGTGGTATCATAACCTAAAGTGAATTCAAAATGTTTGAGGGAAGACAGAAGTGTGGGAAAGTATCTCTCAGATTTAGGCATCTTGACAATAACAAGAAGTATCCATTGACAGCCAGGGTATAGAAAGGAAATGTGTAAACTTGGAAAAAAATTTAATATGCTTATCTAGAAATCACTTATCTAACAATCTCTTAACATTCAGGATTTAGCTGAGAACTACCAGCGTTGCAAGTTTTTCACATAAAAAATAGGTATTTTTTTCCTATAAAAATTTAAAAAGCACAGTAGTCTGGGGCTTTGTAGTATAGGGGAAAACCATTCTGCCCATCTCAATTAACACTGTGAGCATCACTAATATTACCTTGTATTTTATTTGGTGAACATAGCAGATAATGATCCCTACTCAATAAAAGTTTATATTCATGATTTTGTATATGCAATTTAAGAAAGTTGGGGAATATGTAATACCTTTTAGAAAATTTCAATCCAAATGGTTGAAGTAAAAATAAAACCTTTAGATGCTTAAATAATAACTTGTTAGTATAACAGACCAAATTCATTTCCTACCGATGGTAGGCAAATGAGAAGAAACTGAGAAAATACTTTTTTCCCTTGGAACAGTAGGCACATTGTTGTTAAATAGTAAAGGAAATAAGCTTATCTTTCTACTTGCCTCAGTTTATTTGGCGATTTATTATTTGGGAAAATCCCTTCATCCTTCCAGGTGTCAGTTTCCTGCTGGATACAGTGAAGAGGTTAGATTAGATGAGATTATCTAAGATCCCTTCCAGCTCTGACAATTTAAGGTGCTGTTAGATGAACAATGTCATGAAGTTTAAGTTGATTAGTCCAGGGTTTCAGACTGAATCACCAATCACATAGCATTGAGCAGAATGCAGACTCTCTGCCTTATAACTCTGATCTGGGTTATTTATCAAGAGATAGGTTTAGAGATGTCAAAGGTGACTTGGATGCAGCCTTTTATGGGTTTTCTAGTCCCCCCACCAGAAGATATATGAAGAGTTGAGATCTGCTAAAAACATAAAGGGAAGAAAAGAATGAAAACTCTTCTCGGACTTTTTTCTTTAATCCATTTTCTGAAGTTTTAAGTAGCATTTCTTTTTATAGATACTTCTTCTAAAGGACTTTCAACTTTGGAAATGCCCAGGGAATCTTCCTCTGCACCAACTTTAGAAGCAGGCGTGCCAGAAACAAGTAGCCATTCTTCTATATCAAGTAAGATTTTCATTGGCTTCAAGATATGAAACATAATTATTGCATCTATCACATTGGTCTCATGTCATCACCTGGTACATCAATCAAAATTCAGCCCATATCTGGAAGTGTATTATCTCAATACCTTAAGTTTCTTTGATTTTACCTGTTATGTAGTCAGAGGGCCTAAAGCTTGACATAATATTGTTCAGCATCTTGGGGGTTCAGTGGGCCATATGGATGCTGGTTTGTTGCTAATACTAATTAGCCAAGAAAAGAATTATAATTGAATATGACCTTTTATTTTAAGCAGAACCTACATCCAATCTGCTGTAGAAATAGTACTTATTGTAGATTGTTTTGGAGCTGTCATAAATACTGCAAATAAAAAAAAGGAGTGTGGAAAAATGTTACTTAGAATTGCTTCCAAGACTGCAATTTTCCCCTTCCCTCTCCCCACCCCCCAGGTTGTACTTAAGACAAGATGAGTACTGGAAATTAAATTGGGTTTTTGTTTCAACCTAGATATTTTGGTCATTAAAAAGATGTAATTTAGAGTGGTTGTATAGATGTTTCCACACTGCCCTATTTTGTTTGGCCTTAGATTTTTGTCTATAAAGAACTTGTATCATGTGAAACAGTACTCCAATCAAGTTGTGATCTCATCAGCATAGGAGTGTCCCCTCCAACAAAGCAGATCACATGACTTTTGTTCATGTGTTCCCCTAGGTTCATATGTGGTAAAGTGAAGGTAAAACTTTGGAAATTTAACGAGGCAGATCCACAGCATTGTAGAATCCCTGATTTGGAAGGAACTTTAGAGGTTTGGTCTAATCCCTAATTTAGGAATGTCTTACCTCTATAGTAGGAGTCTATGGCAGTAGGAAGGCTCAAGTCAATTTCCTAATCACCTCATTTTATTACTGCCTATATACAAGGACAGAAAATAACATTTGTAATTTAAAATGTTAAACATTATTTTTAGCTTGAGTACTGTATAAAAACCTGTGGCAGGCTGAATTTGTCCCACTTGTTATAGATGACTGATCTTTCTTCTGTTGTCCTCTAGTATGCATTTGAAGGCACCTAATGAACAGGGAATTTGCCCCCCTGGTGGAGGCAGCCCATTCCTTTTTCTGCCACTAATTATCAGGAAGTTCTTCCTTATTTGGGCCTGAAATCTTTCTCCATTGGCTTTGGTGCTCTTCCTTCCAGAGCTATGCTGAATCAATACAGTCCCCCTATATTCCATTGCCCATTAGAGTATGTTAGTCTGGAACATTTCTTTTCGTATGAAAATTTTTTTTTGAGAAAATATGAAGAATTCCAGTCTCATATACGTGTCATTTCCTCGGTTTGCATATATGTTTATCCCCCTGTAGATAACAACATGCTCAATTTAGTCTTCACTGGATCCACCCTGAAAAAAAGAATGTCCTGAAAAATCAAATCCTTTATTCTAAAAGCCAATGTTAATCTCTATTGTTTTAGTGGAGTCATTTTACTTACAGCTGTGAAACAAAGAAAGGATCACCTAAGAAATCATTTCTTAGATTTTTAACAGTCACTTCTGCCCTCAACAATGGATGAAGAACTGTCAGTTCTATATCTAGTTCTGTATCTAATTACTCATATTTCATTAAGAGTGTCTTTGATAACTGGATAAAATATCCTTTTAAAAATTGAAGCACTAAAAAGATGAAAGCTTTTGGGGGGGCTATTTTCCTTTCAGTTATTTTATGAAAGGAACCTTAAAAACTAGATCTATCAAATCCTGGGTAGAATGCTAAGTTGAGTATATTTTGAAAAAGCTATGAAGGAGAAAATATTGAATTAATGAATTAATTTACTAGTAAAGGTAATTAATTCATGTTTATCATAGATTACCACTAAATAAATCTTTGCCATCAGAAGCATTTATTAGGCATCTATTTCTATGTAGTACTAGGGAAAGTAGTTTTACAAACTGATACAGAAATAGGAAGAGTCTCTGATCTCTAGAAACTATCATCTTTATGAAGATGGTAGTAATTAGAGAATAGAATTTTTAGATCTGAAGCTCTTTCATGGTTAAGAGTCATAATCTTTATATTTGTTAAACTTTTAAAATACATATTGTCTGCTTTTGGGTACTTCTTAGAGCTGTATATGGAGAAAAATTCATATATATATATAGAATTGATTTTTCTGTGACAAAATAAATTTAAGAACATCTGCCTTCATGAAATGTAGCAGCTGTTCAATGAAGTCAGTTATCTGAGACAACAGTTCAGATAACTTAGGTCCTCCATAGGGCACTTTTTTCATGAACAGAATTTCATTCATGGGTTTTCTAGTCAATTTCTCATTTTGTTTGTATAGGCACAAGAATCCCACTCTTTTGACCCAGGATCAGTGTCATGCAGTGTTGCTAACCACATCATAAAAGCCATGCTAGCAAACTGTTAATATCACTTAAGAATTTGGAAATTGGTTTCAAGTTGTCATTGTTGAGAAAAAATGTCAATAATGCTGTACTTTAAATGATTTGCATATAGTTGTCAATGATTTCTGATCATATTTTGTTGCCAGAGGGTACATTTTATGGTTTAAGAAATGGAAAAATATGCTAATATGGTGCCAGTAGCTAAACACATACAGGTATCCTGATGTCTATTTTTTTAAAGGAAAAGCAGCTGAATAGTGGACTTAGTATTTCAGAGTTATAGGATGGATAAGTGAAATGTCATGTTGAAATAGAATACGAAACTCAAGAATTCTTAATTCTTTAACTTCTTCAACCAAATATTTAACCTCTGGGTTTTCCTTGTTGGAATAACATGTCACAAACTGCAAAAAAGAGTTCATTTCATTGGGGAAATATTTGCTAATGCTTAATTTAATATTCCTGGGAAGGCCTTTTACATTGGTAAATTTCAAATAGTAGACCAATATTCAAACATTAATTCATTGCAATATCTCTAAGATTGAGTCAATCTTCCTTAATTTTATGCCAGTTCCTGACTTGTGTGATCTGTGAGAAGTCACTTAATTACTCTGTGCCTCAGTTTTTCCATCTCTACAACGGGGATACTCTACTCTCTCCTCTTCTTTCCTCTCTCTGGAATCTCATGGGAATGTTATGAAGATTGGAGATTGACACACTATATGGGAAGATTCATGAATCCAAAGAAAAATGAATTATAAAGTATAGGTACAGTTTTTTGGTTGTTGCTTATATTCCTAGCTGACAGATAAGGAATTGCTAAGTAGACCCATCTTCATAGCTGAGGGGAAAAGAGTATCTAAAATAATATACCACAGTTATTCTTTGATCTACACAGCAACATATACTTTTACTGATCAGTAATAAACTTCTGTTCAATGTTGAATGAATATTAGATATACAATTTTCAATCCTGTGTGTGATACTGAAGTTTATTTCCCCACTGTAACCATCTCTTTAATTTCCCCCATTTAGCTCAGTATAGGCAAATGAAAAGGGGATCATTGGGAGCTCTGACAATGAGCCAATTAATGAAGCGACAGCTGGAACATCAGTCTAGCGCCCCTCACAACATCAGCAACTGGGACACTGGTGGGTCAAGCTTTTTTTTCCTTCTTTCCCCCCTCACTCAGCTAATATCACATTTGGTATCATCCCCTGATCTTTATAAGTAACATAAAATATCTTTCCTGCCCTTCTGTTCAGGCAGTAATAAAATAAGGTGATTATAAAATCTATTTAAACTTTTCTAGAGTTCTAGAGACACATCTTTCTTTTTGAGGCCCCACATTTGTTCTCACAAAGGCAAAGTGGTTTAAATATCCCATTTTGTGATGTTACAAAAAAAGAAAGATTTGAGTCACCCATAGTCCATTTTTCATTTATCACTGACATTCATCACTGGCCAGTAGGTTTATGGTTGGTCAGCAAGATCACCAGGCTGTTGCAGCGTGCCCTCATTCTCATACGATTTGTATCTCATCCTGATTTGTGACTGTCATGCCACATAAATCAGCATAAAGCCTGGGAATGTGATTTCAGTGGTAAATTTTGAACAGGGAACAGGTGTTCAGGTCTCTATTTAAAGCAGCACAAAGTTAAGTGTCAGTTATTCTTGTGTTTTGTTTGTTTTTGCCAATTCCTAGGATCCTGTGCCTCAATTTCTCTATTTTTACAGTGAGGACAATAATGTATCATTCTACTGCCTTTACCCTCTACATTCTAAAATGTTGCTGTTTTGAGCCAAGGTTGCTACAGTCTGTGCTAGGAAGTGTCTTCTTTTTCCTTTTTGTAATAGTGAAGATGATAATGATAATTATAATAATTATTACTGACATTTAAACAGTTCATTAAGATTTTCAGAGTGCTTTACATGTAGGATCTTATTTGTTCCTTATAGCTGTCCATGAGAGAAATGTTACTTGAATGATTATCCCCCTTTTACAGGTGAGAAAACTGAGGCTCATATAACTAAGAAATACCAGAAATGAGACTTGAACCCCAGTTTCTCCTGAAGCCATGTCCAGCATGTTTACCACTATATCATGTTGCTTAGGCCATATATAAATCTGTGAATTATCAATTTGGGATTTGTGGGCCATCATTTGCCTCAGGCTGCTTTGAAATAACAGCTCACATATTTTTAGTACTTAAGGTTTACAAAGCACTCTCCTTATGATAAGCTTGTGAATTAGGCTTTGCAAGTATTGTAATCTCAATCTCCATTTTACAGATGTAGAAACTGAGGCTCGGGTAGCTAAGTGGCTTGCTCAGGATCTCGCAGCTAGTTAAGTGTCAAAGACAGAATGTGATCCTAGATATTCTGACTCCAAGTTGAGCACCCATTCTACTACTACATTGTGCTGCTCTCCTGATACCGATCATTATTGTTTTGATTCTGAGGACTTTGGGCTTGTTGTTTGTTTTACTTTAACATTTTTCCTTATGATCAGAGATTTTTTTATTTTTACAAAAACCAACACTTGACATTTGTTCTGCCAGTCTTGTCACAGAACAGAAAGTTGATTTAGATCCTTCATCCTCTTTCCTCTCATATATTTCCTCCTATTTTGGGGATAGGATGCTAATGTTTTCAGTGCATATCATCCCTTAAATCATAATGAATTGGGATAGTATATATCACTGAATACCACAGAAAAACGTCCAGATGAAGAGAGAGGATTCTTACTTCAGATAAGGCATTGACTAGAAGACCTTTGAGGACTCATCAAAGTATGAGATTCTAGGATTTTCATATTAGGTAGTAATTTCAATGTTTTTCCTGTCTCTCCCCCTTTCCTTCAAGCCTTCACAAAAATTCAAGTGTCTTAAGTTTAATATTTGCTATATTCTTGGTATAAATTAATTCTAAGGAGTATAGAAAAGGAGAGGAAGAAAAATCAAGCAACATGGATAATCTACAAGGTATTAGCTCCTGAATAAATCAAGAGATGACTGTCTCAAGGTTTTTTTTGTTTGCATATGGAAAAGGATTGACTGAGGCTCGTTCACCATTATTTTTGTGATAAATCTAATAGAAGAAATGCCCAGAATGGTAGTTCCTATTTGATCCATTGTATTTAGGATAACTAAAGTTCTGGTTCCAGTCTAATAGATACTTTGACTATGAGGATTCTGTTTTCCAAAACAGATTAGCTCTTCGGTTGTCTTACTGCCCCTCTGTATTCTTTAGTAAATGTCTCAGCTAGGTCACCTGTCATAGTCAGTGTTTACATGCATGGTTGAATTTGACTGATTTTTTTAAGGATGAAAAATTAAATATAAACAGTCTTTGAATCTACATGATACAAAATAATCTATTTGATAGATTTTTTTAAATGTTTCATTTCACATTCCCTGTTCAGAGGTTATTTGAGTTTTTTTACTTGAGTTCTGGAGGCTATTTTTCCATTTCCTAAGCTCTCAGATCATCACATGGTAAAACTTCTGTCCCTACATTCTTGTTGTGAGCACATTCTTTTAAAAGAGCATAGCATAGAGCAGCGGTTCTCAACCTGTGGGTTATAACCCCTTTGGGGGTCGAATGACCCTTCCACAGGGGTCACAGGGGTCGCCTAAGACCATCGGAAAACACATATTTCCGATGGTGGTCTTAGGAACCAAGGTACCTCTCCTTTATCCATCTCCAGGCGGGTCTGCCCACATGCAGATATGCCCATGTATGAGTATTAAAGGGTTGGCATTAGGAAGGTTGAGAACCACTGTTATAGAGGAAAGAGGCTCAGATTTGGATTCAGAACACCTATGCTCAAATCCTGGCTCTGTCACTTACTAGCCATGTGACCTTAACTCCTTTAGGTGCTTATTTTTCTTATATATAAAATGAACAGACTGGAGAAAGTGATTTCTAAGGTTTCTCCTAACATTCCATGATTCTTTCCCAGTAAATAAGTTACTAACTCATTCACAAATGCAAAGCATCAGGTTGAATATTGCTTTCATTTTTCCTTTTCAATTCAACATTAATTACATACCTACTATACACAGAGTGTGCTATGCTGGGCATCAGATAGGGGACAGAATGCAAATTTAAGACGTGATTCTAACTTGTCTACTTATTACCTGTGTGAGCTTCAATAATACCTAATTATTTGGTATAAAAATATCAAAAATACCTAATACCTAATAATACCTAATAATGCCTAATAATGCCTACTATGTGCCAGACATAGGGATAAGTGCTTTACAAATATTACCTTATTTTTTCATCGCAACAAACCAGTTTGTTGTGCTATTATAATCCCCATTTTACAGATGAGAAAATTGAGGTAAACAGAGGTTTAACTAAGTTGCTCAGGGTCACTCAGTAAATGTCTAAAACTAGGTTTGAACTTAGGTCTTCCTAATTCTTGCTCTATCCACTGTGCCACCTAGCTTGTCTGTGTGCAAGATACTCTGTCTTACGCATTGGGGGAGGGGCCACAATGGTAAGGACACAGTGGCAAGGCAGAGTAGGGGAGTTTACAGTATCGTGGTTAAAGATATTATGTCAGTGTCAAGAACAAGTTTAATATCCTCAAGGGAAAGTGAAATAAAAAAAATCCAAACCCAACAAAACAGGTGTTCTTAGTTTCATAACTTCAGAATGTCTTGGACCTATCTATAAAGCTGACAGGAGTAGAAGCAACCAGGCAATTAACTGGGAAGATTATAGATCCAGCAGGGGGCAGCAGAGAACCACTCCTAGGTCTGGTTAATGGACAAGCTACTCCTATGTAAAAACACCTGGAATGAAAGGGCTAGCCAGAGAAAATGCAGAACAGAAACTGGAGGGAGTCTAGCAAGTGAGGGAAGTAAGATTTCAGGGGGACAAAGTCAAGGGAGAGAAATACAGAGTTCTAAATGAGTTAGGTGTTAGGCAGACAGAGTAGTGTACAAATACGGAAAGACCAATGAGAACTGACAGGTTTCTGCAGATCTGGATGTCTTTTTATATCCAGCAGAGCCTTTGAGGGGGACACCTCCTCCCTCCCATCTCTAAAGAGCTTCCCTGTTGCCCAGGCAGGAATTTGACATCTGGCATGGAGACTGACTTGATTCACTTTAGCTAATCATTTCCAAAATGCTTCATCTCTGCTCATCTGGGTGACTTGCTTCTTTGCCTCATCATTGCTTTCAGACAGATGTTTCCTAAACATCAGTCTTCCTTCCTCACTTGACCGTTGGTTAGATACACAATATCTCTCTAATACCAGCTCACATGTGTTCTTGGGTGATTTCCTCTCATTTCCTTTCTGGTTATAACCTTAATTTAATTGATTTTAAGTTTTTCTGGTGTGTGTGTGTGTGTGTGTGTGTGTGTGTGTGTGTGTTTTGAGGGGGGGTGTGGAGGGGTTTGGTGTGTGTATGTGTGTGTGACCAAAACATTTTTTTCCTGAATCCTAACATTAGTGCTTCATTCTGCCTCAGAAGATCTTAAATTTGAAGTTTTTTTCAAACACATAGTTATTTAATGTTGCCAGGTGCTCTCTTTTTAATGGATTCAGTTTGCATGCTAATGATCAGTTGATAACTAAATGCAAAGTTTCCCTTACCCTGGCAGCCTGGTCATTTCTTTAAAAAATTATCAACAGACTCACAAAACAATTATTAGTTTATGCCTTCATGTTGTGAACCATGCTGTATCACTGGAAATTGAAATACTCTGTTTATCCACAGAACAGATACAGCCTGGCAAACGTCAGTGTAATGTGCCAATGTGCCTAAATCCTGAACTGGAGGGACCACCGCTAAGAATGAGAGGTTAGTTAAATCTCTGTTTTTGCTTCCTGAGGTCACCACCAAGTTGATTTCACCATTTCTCGCAGTTTGTGGTCTTGTAGTTGGATTCCAAGTGGTGCTATGTCACCAGCTTTCTCTATGAAGTTAGTCCACCATGTCCAGATAGACATAGCCTTTTCTCCTTTTAAGAGCAGAGAGAAGGTCAGTGCAGGTCTATGCCTATATTCCATTTTAGACAGAAGGAACAATATTTTTTGCTCTCCTCACTTTCCAAGGGAACAAGGACAGGCTGATCTTCATTCTCAGTTTGCATGTCTTTGTAGGTTGGTGGCAATTCTAGTCCTCCCAGGACCCTCTTGTGCCCTCTCTTTCTCATTTGTTGGCCCCAAATGAACCTGTATGAATAGAGGCCAAGATTTTAGTATCTCACATTCACAGATAAATTTAATTGTGTTTTTCCATTCAAATGAATTTAACACATATTTATTAAATGCCTATTGTGCTAGGTCATATGAAAAACACAAAAGGTCCTTTGCCCTCATAGAGCTTACAGTTTAATAGATATACAAATAACTATAACAAATAATGTTATATGATAATTGCATTGTTTTCTATGTACAAAATAAAGTGCTACAGGATGTCTGAGGGGGAAAGTTGTTATAAATAGCCAAGGTGGAGGCAGGATCCTAAATCTAGTAGCCAGAATTAATAGCTACAAAGATATTTGAATGGAGATGATGGAAATCAAATTTCTTTCACTGGCAAATAGAAGATCTCATTGCTAGAAACTTAAGTTTCTGGTATTGTTCTATACATTGGAGTATTAGATTTGACTGTTGCCAGAACATAGTGACGTTATCACCAAGTCTATCAGTGATCTTGGCTTTAGTCCCTACTTTTGACTTAGAACTTCTGCAGTGGCCTCTTTACCATTACTAGTACTCAAAATCTTACTTAGGATATATAAAAATGGAATTTGTTAGGTAGTGAATTTGAGATTATACCATCAATTAGGAGAGCAGGACTCTGATATTGTTTCAGTTTTAGTGGTCACTTAGATGTTATAACAAAGAGATTCTTAGTTTTTCTCTTTCTTTTTCTTTTTTCTCTATTTTCCCCTCCCTCCATAATTCACCTTCCCCATTGCACTTACTGCCTTTAGAGTTATACTGGCTGCTAATATCATTTGATGCAATAAGAGTTAATGTTTAATGGCTGATGCTTTTCATAATTTTTATGTTCTAGTGGTATTGTACTGTGGGTGCTACACTGCCAGAAATCAAGATAAGACTACTGTATGCATATGGGGAAGGTTTTTTTAAATGATATTGTTGTCTAAAATGTTTATTTCTTTAGAGAGAGCGTTTTATGCTCTTAAGTTACAGTAGAAAGTATGATGCCCTCTGTGACCTGCAACAGATTAGTGACAAAACTACCAAAATGGTTTTGAATTTCCCCTTCTTCTTGAACTATTCATTGTGGTGACTACAGTACTGTTGCTTTAAATTATAGCTGGCAATCACTATTGGCAAAATATTTACAGACTTTGTACTGGAGACCCTACTATAGCTATGTCTGTCACCAAACATCCAAGTAAATTTATTGCTTTTGACTCAGACACAATTTGTGCTGGATTGAGAAGTATTAGTATAGAATCATGATCTTTCATTTGTACTTTACTACCATTCTTGCTCTTTTTTTCATCACACCATTTAACATCAACCTTTTTTTTTTAAATTATGGTCAACCTTTTTTTTTTTGTACTCATAACTTATTTACAGTTTTGCTTTGAACTCTGGATTTCTTCTAGTTTAAACAACAACTTTCTCTTATCAGACCATTTCAAGATCCTTTGGCAGTAGTGTTGTTTTATAATAAGGGTTAAATGCAATTTTGAGGAGCGTGAGAATTTTTCCTAAATCATGCATCTTATCAAACTTATAGTGAAACTGATGTGTAGTCTTGGGAGCCGAACAAATGCCGTTAAAAGCATTCTCCTGTTTCTTTCTTTTGACTTTGGGTATCTTGTTTCATGTGAATGTATTTAGTAGTCTAAGCAATACCAAGCAAAGTGTTTTATCAATAGAATGTGTTTAGTAGTCTAGACTACACATATACAAAAAATCCCTGTAATATAGTCATGAACCAGACACCATTACTCTTGCTTTTCCATGGAGCTGTGCTGTTTTTTTTTCTTCAGATTAAGACATACTTCATTTGTTCTCTGTTTCCAAATTCTTTTCTAATCCCTTTGGAAATGCAATTCAATAGGATGTCACTCTCCTCTTTGGAGACAGATCATATAATCTTCCACAATTTTTTCTCCATTCTGTGATATTTACTGGTAACTTACTGGTTAAGAGTGCCATGGTTTTCAATTTTTTTCCATTAAAGAATTTGAACACTCTGCTTATTCTGGTGATTATAATGCTTTCTTTGGGCTATCAGTATGAGTTGCTCCTTGAAGGTGGTTCTTTATACCCATATACTAGATGTTTTTCCAGTACCAAATGGTTGTCCTCATAGCTTTCTATATTCCTTGTGCATGGAGGTATTGCCAGTTTCAGATTTATGATGCTAGCTTTCATTGAAGACACAAAAATCTTGGGGTTACACAGGGTGAAGGAAGGTTGGCCAAGGGTGTCAAATCTCTGGATAGTGCTTTAAACTCAAATTTATATTTCATTCACAAATGTTTTGGTGAACAAATGAGTATCTTAGTTTGTGGGGTGGAGTGATATGGCTCTATTTGTTAATATAGAGAACTGTGCTTTTTTAAGACTTGATCTCTGTCCTGATGTAGATCTTTTATATTGCTCCTATATCTAGTCCAAAATAGGAAGGATTTCTGTGTGGGAGCTTGATGTGATATTTGGGTGTGTTCTTTCACCCTTTTGAGAAATCCAGGTTTATAACTGATGCATAGGTGTCCACAGATGTACTCTATTTATTGTCTTTTTCCCCATTAGCTCACAACTATACTTTAGGTGTTTGCAGAGCTGAGAAGGAAGGGACAATGGTGCAATAGATAGGCAGCTAGCTCCTGGAGCTCTGCAAGGAAAACAAGATCAGAGTTTAAAAAAATGAATGGTAATGCTGAAGTATTTTTTCAAAATGCAATTTGGAGGAACCAGGATGGGAGGAAATCTGGTTCTATCTCTGTGAAACTGTTATTACTTGGGGATTTTTGAGGATGAGAAATAGTCCGTTGCTGGGCAGGCACGAGCAAATCTCTCTTCATCAGTTGTTTCTTTACTGCGTACTCAGGTGCTACTAAATCCAGCCTACTGTCAGCGCCCAGCATAGTCAGCATGTTTGTGCCTGCACCAGAAGAATTCACCGATGAACAACCCACAATGATGACTGACAAGTAAGCTTACACAGTATTTTCTTCACAATGTTTTCAGGATTAAATTTGCTCCATCATAGTTACAAGAAGCACCAGGAAAAGCATTTTATATATGTGTATGTATGTATGTATATGTATGCATATATGTGTATATGTTTGTATATACACACATGTATACGTGTATATATGTGTTTACATGTATGTATGTATGTATGTATGAAACTCACAAATTTTAAAAAAGGAGCCATGATGCCTGAGTGGATGCAATAAATGTATTGGTAATCATTAGAATTCATCTGGGAGGTTCAGGAAAATCCTACTGTATGGACAGTTTTAATTTTTTCCTCAACATTGTTAGATTTTTACTGTTATAAAAGCATTTATAACTATATCCATACAAGGACAGTGGTGTGGTAGAAAAGGGCATTGGTCTTAGACTGGAGACCTGGGTGAGAATCTCTACATGATAGTTGTGTGACTTTGGGTAAGTTGCTTCACCTCTCTGAGTTTTTTAGTTACCTTAACTGGAAGAGATAATTTCTAAGGTACCTTCCAGTTCTAACATTCTTTTTTTTGCATTTTAAGATTTCTTCTAGCTCAGTATATACATTATATTATATACATTAGAAAATTGTGTCCTTTGAGATCTCTTACATTGTTAACATTCTATGTTTTATGTTCTATAATCCCTTCTAAATCAAGAGTTCTACATTCTGATATTCTCCCCTTTAAGTTTTTTTTTTTAGCTCCAACATCCTGAAATTCTCAGTTTTTGAATAATGTAGAAAATTGCTAATTTAATGTCTTTTTGTAGCATGGATGTAACTGTGTCCTCAAAGATTATAGCAGCACAGCACAAAATCATGCAGGCTCTACCAAACTGGAAATACTTCCAGTACTATACCTGTGAAGATTTTAATTGTACTAGAAAAGTCTGTCACCAGAAGCTTCCCTACTAAGTGATGGATTCTTAGTTCATGGTAATCCATGAATCAAGTCTGCAGTCATTTTATGCTTTCATGTTAAGATTATTGGATTGGCAGACAAAGAGAGCAAGGGATAATAAGAATCATATAGTACTTAGATTGTCTACAAACATTAATTTCACTATAGATATTCTAAATTTGAGACTTTGTCCAATAATCAGTGAGTTGATTGATACAAGACTAGAGGACCTGATTCACATTGATATTCTTGATATAAGTGAAACCAAAAAACATAAGGAGGTTGCAGCTTACTGGAAGGACAACTCACTTGTTTTCTTTGGAGAGGTGAATAAAGAAGTGGGCAAAATTGCTTTGACCATGCAGCCAAAGGTAACAACAAACATAATTTTATGATGTACCTTTTCATCTTGTCTTATAATATTTATAAACATAAGCAAAGACAGCCATGATGATAATTCTAGGCGTTGTGTCAATATCTCTTGTGGAAAACAAAAAAGGAGGAAAAATTTTATGAATAACTTAAGAAAATTCTCTCAATTAAGTCAATATATAACTTGAAACTAAGTGATTTTAATGAAAAGCACAGAATAAGAGAGGGTAGCAAAGCTTGTGTAGGAAAATATAGTTAGGGATTAGGCCAGGAAAGAAAGCTTTAAGAGTACTTAGAAGTTTAATGTCTGTACTTTATTTTGTGTCATATTTTAAGACATTTTTACTGACATCTCTTGGTGTGTTTTTTACATCACTTACATTTTCCAGTGTATTTCTCAATACCCCCACTCATTCCCAAACAGCCATCTTGTGTAACAGGGAAAAAAAGGAAGAAAGGAAATTAAGTGAAAAAAGTCTGGAATTATAAAGGCTGTTCTATACCCATAATCCCCCACCTATGCAAAGAAGTGGGGAGATGTCTTTTCATATCTCTTCTTTAGGACCTGACTTGGTCATTAAAATTTCACAGCATTCAGAATTCTCATGCTTCATTTTTACAGTACAGTAATATCCAATTACATTCATCTACCATAACTTGTTTAGTCATACCTTGATCAATAGGCATGGAATATTTTATTTTATCATTGACCTCCTTGGGATAGATGAAATGGAAACTGAAGTCTAGAAGTAGAAACTGAGTTAAAGGGTGTGGACATTTTTGTAACTTTATTTGCAAAATTCCAAGATCCTTTCTAGGGAAAGGGCTCTTGTAGAAGGTGAGACTTGAACTGAATCTTGAAGGAAACCAAGGAACTCAAGAAGGTGGAAGTGAGAGGCAGAACATTCCAGACATGAGAGATAGCCAGTGCAAACACAAGGAGATGGGAGATAGATAGTGTTGTTTTTGAGGAACTTAAAGTACGGAGAGCGTATGAAGGGGAGTAAAGACCAGGTTATGGAGAGCTTTAAAGGCCAAATAGAGTTGATATTTGGTCCTAGAGCTCGTTGAGTTGGCAGTGGGACAGGGAACAGGACTGTGATATGGTTAGACTTATACTTTAGAAAAATCACTTTGGCAGCTAAGTAGAGGATATATTGGAGTGGGGGGATGAGTCAGGAAGACTAGTTAGAAGTCTTTTGCAGTAGTCCAGGAGAAAGACAATGGAGGCTTGAACCAGTATGGTAGCTGTGTGAGTGGAGGGAATGTGACACAGAGGAGAAAAGTTATGAAGACAGAAATAACCTGAATTTGTCAACAGACTGGATATGTGGTATGAAAGAGTTGGAAGGGAAGGATGACACTGAAATTATAAGCCCACGTTAATGAGAGGATTGTGGCTTTTTTGACATTAATAAAGAAATTGTAAATGGGGGAAGGATTTTGGGAAAAAGATAATGAGTTATGTTAAAGACGTGTTGAATTTGAGAAGCATATGGGACATTCACTTTGAAATGTCCTGGAAGCAGTTGGTGATATATATGTTGTTGTTCAGTTGCTCAGTTCTGTTCTACTCTTTGTGACCCCGTATGGGGTTTTCTTGGCAAAGGTATTGGAGTGGTTTGCATTTTCCTTCTCCCATGGATCAAGCAAACAGAGGTTAAGTGACTTGTCCAGGATTACATAGCTAGTGAGTGTTTGAATCCAGATTTGAACACAGGTCTTCCTTACTCCACACCCAGTACTCTATCCACCAAACTACCTAGCTGCCCCCATGTATGTATATATATATGTGTGTATGTGTGTGACCATGCATATATGTGTATAAATACATACATGTATATATGTGTGTGTATTTTACACTTATATCTGTGAACAATCAGTTGGTTAATCAGTAAGCATATATTAATCACTTACACTCTGCCAAGTATTGTTCTGTGTGCTAGGATTTCAAAGAGAAAGCTAAAATATCCCTACCCTCATTCACTTATTTCAATATGTCCCTGTCTACTAGTTCATTCCGTTTTGTGTATAAACATGGCCATGTCTTTGCCATGCAGGAAAAAAACCTCACTTGATCTTTACACCTTCACTATCTATTGCACGATACCTCTTCTGCCTTATGTAGCTAAATTCCTCAAAAAGTCCATCTATAATAGATGCCTCTACTTTCTTTCCTCTTACTCTCTTCTTAGTCTCTTACAGTCTGGCTTCCGACTTTATCATTCCACCAAAACTACTCTCTCCAAAGTTACTAATGATTACTTTGTTTCTGGATCCTCATTCTTGACCTTTCTTCAGCCTTTTACACTCTTGATCACTCCTTCCTCCTTGGTATTCTCTTGTCTCTAAATTTTCAGGACATTATTCTCTCCTGGTTCTCCTGTCTATCTGATCACTCCTCAGTCTCCTTTGCTGGATCCTTGTTCAGATCATACCTTCTAACTGTAGGTGTCCCTAAGGGTTTTGTCCTGGGCCACCTTCTCTTTTCCATCATTTTACTTAGTAATCTCATCAGCTCCCATGGATTTAATTACTATCTCTGTGCTAAGGATTCTCAAGTCTATCTATCTTGCCCGAAACTTTCTACTGATCTACACTCTCTCATCTCTAATTCCTTTTCAGATATCTCAAACAAGAAGGATGTTCAGTAGACATTTTAAATGAAACCTATCTAAAACAGAACTCATTTTTTTCCCCCAAACCTACCTTCCCTCTTACCTTCCCAGTTACTAGAGTGGACAATACCATCCTTTTTGTTTCTCAGGCTCAGATCCTGTGAGTTATCCTCAACTCTCCAAACCTCTAACCCACCATCAATATCCAATCTGTTGCCAAGGTCTGTTGATTTAACCTTTTCTGTATTTCTCTAAAATTCCCCCTTCTCTCCTCTGACACCACTATAGTACAGACACTCATGACCTCATGCTTGCTGATGATTTTGCCTGCCTCCAGTCTCTCCCCACTCCAGTCCATCCTCTCTTCAGTGACCAAAGTGATTTTCCTAATGTTCATGTCTGACCATGACACCCTCTATTCAATAAACTCCAGTGGATCCCTGTCATCTACAAGGTCAAATACAAAATTCTGTTTTCTCCCTTCATAACCAAGCCTCCTTTAACCATTCTGGTCTTATTACACCTTGCTCCCTGCCATATCCTTTTCAATCGAGTGACACTGGCTTCCTGGCTGTTCCATGGACAAGACACTATCTCACAGCTTCCGACGTTTTTTTTCTGGCTATTTCCCCTGCCTATAATGCTGTCCCTCTTCAACTCTGCCTAGTGACTTCCCTGGCTTCCTTTGAATTCAAATTCAAATCCCATATTTTACAGGAAGACTTTCCTAATCTGTCTTAATTCTAGTGCCTTCCTTCTGATAATTACTTCCCATTGATCCTGTATATAGCTTGCTGTGTATATATTTGTTTGCATGTTGTCTCTCTGCTCGTTAGATTGTAAGCTTCTTGAGGGCAAGGACTATTTTTTGACCCTTTTTGTATCCCCAGCCCTTAGCACAGTTCCTGGCATTGTAGGTAACTACTAAATGTTTATTTGTTGATTGATTCTAATGGGAGTGTGCATTTAT
This sequence comes from Pseudocheirus occidentalis, assembly GCA_028646575.1. Lineage (NCBI taxonomy): Eukaryota > Metazoa > Chordata > Mammalia > Diprotodontia > Pseudocheiridae > Pseudocheirus > Pseudocheirus occidentalis. The sequence goes on from CM053598.1 coordinate 171,174,515, forward strand.
AAGCATATTTGTATAAAGATACACACAAAGTAGATAAAAGGTAACTTTAGAAGGCAAAATACTAGCAGCTAGTGGGATCAGGAAAATGTCTGACTTCCCTACAGAAAATGATGCTTAATGTGAGTCTTGAAGAGAGCCAGGGATTCTAACAGGAGAGGTAAATAGGGGTAGAATTCTGTCCATAAGGGGCAGACAGTGAAAGGGCACACATTCTGTTACATTTCATGCCTTTCACTGACTATCCCTCATGAACAGGTAGCTTCCTCTTTCTCAAGTCAATTTGGAGGGATTGGTACAATTGATAGATTAAAGGAACTGTTGAGTACTCAAAAGTATATTACTAAAATCTTAGAACAATATGTTATCCAGTATAGAGATTCTATTACTCGTTTCTCTAGATTCTGTTAACTCTTTTAGGTTCTAGAGGGCAACAGGAAGACATTTTGGTACTTTGAGTAAAATATACCTGGTATTTGTAACATAGCCCACATATTTATAACTGAATATGCCTAAATAACCTATATCATAGGGAAGTTAGAGGGGCTGCCTTAGACTTGGAGGGAATGCCATTAATGGAAGAAGATAGTCCTTTATGAAAAACTAGTAGAGCTTTGAATAAAAATTCAATGATATTTGGCTATCCTCACGTGACATGGGACTGCTATAGCTTCAACGTTAAAGATTAGGCAGCATTTGACACCACTGCTAGAGGTCTCAATATATGTGAAGTTTTGCTCATAGGAACCTTATACTATACAGCATCAGCAATGGCAATCAATAACATGAAAGGAGTATATTTCAATAGAAAGAATGTAACTAGTCACTGAAAAGGGAATAATTTCGGAATCAATAGTCTACACCATGAAAAATTCTAAATATGAGGAAATATGGAAAGCCTTATATAAAGTGATAGGAAGGAAAATAAATAGAACAGGAATTGATTCCATACATATAAGAACTCCTAAATAGTTGTACCAGTTCATTATCCTAGTTTCTTCTACTCTACCAGTATTATATTTTGTTTTTTTCCCCTAGTTTTGCCATTCTAGTGAATTTAAGTTAGTATCAGAAGGTTGTCTTGATTTACATTTCTTTGATTATTAAAGAATTGAGGCATTTTTTTCATTTTGTTTTATTTTAAGAATTGTTTGCTTGTGTCCTTTGACCATTATTTCATATTACTGTAAGAACTACTGTATCAATCTGCCTTCTGCATGTCAGATCTTAATTTCATGTATTTACTGCATTCACTATTTTATAATTCCATTTTTTAAATTTTAGAAGTTTTCTTTACTATTATGCAAAATCTTCTTATCTTTGTGTAATTAAGTCAATAAACTTCTCTTATAGACCCAATGACTTCTTTCATTTATTTATTTGATTGATGAAACTGTATGATGCAAATATTATTCCTATTTCTGCCCATTTTTATTGGAGAGTTCAGTCTATTGATAGTTAGCTTTGAAATAATTAGATTTAGATTTTTTCAATCATTCTGTTGGATGGGAAGACAATTTTTTTATTCTGATAATTTCTGTCAGTAACAGACTCAAAATAATTAAAATTAACCCCAAATATTCTCCAAAGTACTCTAAAGAAAATTTCTCTCTTTTATATTAATGTGTGTAAGTTTGATAAACTTGAATATTCCCTTATCAAAGATATAAGGTGGACTTTAAAGATCATTTTGTCATAAATTCTTCCCTTGCCCCATACCTCCTTTTCGCTTTTTTTGTGTCTTTGAAATAGTATTCTCAAACATTTAACACAGTTCTCTAAGGAGTTCTCACATTTTGTTAACAATTAGATTATCTTGATTTGAGAAGTGTTAATTGTTTTAAATTCCTAACTAATTACTTATCTTTTTGTCGTTCAGAAACTTCCTTGAAGTAAATATGTATCTCTGCAAAATTATCTCTGCAAAAATTTCAGTCTAAAGGTTCCTCAAGTGTCCATCTCTTGCCTTGAAACTGTATACTGAATTTGGCTGGGTTAATTCTTGTTTTGTGGCCCATGCTTCTTAATTTTGCATATAGTGTATTCACAATTTTCCCATCCTCTTTTGTCTTCTTTAAGAAGTTTGTCATGATCATGATTATTGTTTTTTGGTAAGTAAATTCTGTTTTTTTTCTGGTAGCTTAGAGTATTTTTGCCTTATCATTATAAATTAGAGCTTAACTATATTATGTCTAGGCCCTTGAATCTTTGTTTTTTCCATGTGAGAGCCCTATGGATTCTCTTTTTAGATTGTTGCTTTCTTTGCTGATAATTTTACGTTCTTTTGTTTGTCTTTCTTATCAGAGTGGTGCCTCTTGACCTTTTCTAAACTTGCCACTTGCTCTCTATTCTTTCTAATACTTTAGATATTATATTGGTTTTCTGCACCTGTATCAGTCTTTATTGGCAATAATTCTGTTTTTACCTGTACTCAGTATATTTTTTATTGATTTCCTCAGAATTTTCACATTTATGCTTTATATCATTCATTTTCTTTATTATTCCCTCCTAATCATTTTAAAGTATCTTTTAATTCTACTATGAATTATTTGTGATGTGTTCATTTTCTCTGAGATCTTAATTTGATCTTATGATATTCTTGACAGCATTAATATTTGTTTAGTTTCTTTAAATATCATTCAAGAGTCTCAGAATATTTAAATTGTTTCTTTTTTCAATTTGCGTTCCTCTTGTACATTTTTTAAGTTGTTCCAAAAATTTTTTTAATACTATGTCAGAATTTCATTCCATTTATATTTTAGGGGGCGGCTAGGTGGCACAGTGAATAGAGCACCAGCCCTGGAGTCAAGAGGACCTGAGTTCAAATCTAGCTTCAGACACTTAACACTCACTAGCCATGTAACCTTGAGCAAGTTGCTTAACCCTAATTGCCCTGCCCTCTCCCCTCCAAAAAGCAAAAAAAAAAAAAACAAAAAAAACCCCAAAACCCAAACTATTTTAGTTCATTTTTATTTTCTTATGTGTTTTAAAGCTATTTTTCTTCTCTTTATTATTTTTATTTGTTTTTTTTTAATGGTCTGTTAGGATGCTGGTTTCCTTTGAACCTCTTTATCATCTTGACTGAATGGACTCATATATCTTCTTTTTCTGCTTGGATCAAGGGTTTTGCATAATATTTTCTACTAGAGATAACAACTTTATAGTAACAGCTTAGGGAAAGGTTAAGACTTGAACAGAAGATTCTATTTGGTTGTTTTTTTTGTTGTATTACAAAAGAACAACAACAGCAGAACACATTTGATTTTCTGGAGCAAGGCATAGTCTTTGGGATGCTCCTCATGTAAGGTGTCCTATTTATTTGTTAAGATCATACAAAATTCTAAGATAGATATGAACTTAATAATAGCTTTGTTTGGTAATCTTTTAAATATCAACCTCAGGTGAAACATGAAAAACATCTCATTATCCTTTAAAAACTCCAAATAGAAGGATTCTATATGGATATTGTTTTCTAAATGTACCTATTTGAGAATGAAATTGTGCTGATTTTGCTGAATCCTTGAATACTACAGGACCTCCTCAGTGCTATCTACAGCCACTCAAAAGAGATTGATTTAGAAACTTACATAGGAAAAACCAAGTAGATGAAGAATATTTAATTCCTAAATTACTGCATGCAGTTGGATGAGCAACTCTTTGAATTAATGCACTAGTACACGTATCTCAGAGAGGCACTGTAAATGCATAATAATTCAGAGTTAAATAGAGAAGAAAAGAGTGAATTTCTACACAGCACATTCAGTGATTGTAAACTACTTCCTATTGTAAAAGGCCATTTCTCTGACACTAACAGTTTCTCAGCAATTCTGTGTGGTGGTGACTGAAAATCCTGGAAGATGACCATCTCAGAGGAATCCTAATTATAGGTAACCCTTAGGAAAGCTGGGTGTAAGAAGGTTGCATCACTTAATTAGTAGTAACTGTCATATGATAAATGGCATGAAAGACATCAAAGACACATTAAATTATTAAAGGAAGAGAATCAGTAATGTAGTGAGGGCAAAGAATAGATTGAATATTCTACCAGTATCCAAGAAATATTAAAGGAAATGGAGAGTAAAGACTTAGGACATTGGGTGAATACTCTATGAGAACTTAATTAGAAAAATGTAGACAAGAATCTGACAAAGTGAGAAAGTAAGGGTGCTCTGCAGGATGATCTGGTTTTGAATCCTGGCACTGCTGTGTAATACCCACGTCCTTTACCTCTCTGGTCCCAAGTTTCCTAATTTGTGAGAACTTCTAGGCCTTTTTTTCCAATTCTAAATCTAATATCAATAAAATATTTATTGAGTACTTACTGTTTACATGGCCCCATTCTCAGGAGGGGGTGGGTGGGGAAAAATTCAGATGCAATTCAATAAGCCATGTTTTGGGGGATATCTTTTGTTTTTATATTACCTTCATTTCCAGTAAGCCTTTCTTCATAACAGAGAACCAAAAAGAGAAAAAAGTAGTTTACCAAAACAAGCAAACGCATAACTGAGTTTGACAGTCCATGCAGTGTTCCATACTCTTCATTCCTATTTCTGCAAAGAAGTAAGGGTGTTACATTTTCTCAGCTCATATCTATAGTAAAACTTTGTCATTGTAATTTCTCAGGGTTCATTTTTGTTTTCTTTTTAATAAACATTTATTAAGTACCTATATGTAAAGTAACTATACTAGGTGTTCAGAGTACAAAGACAAAAATAAAATAGTTTTGACTTCAAGAGCTTATACAAGGGGTTCCAAAAGTCTCAGTGCAGTTTTAAGTGATTAAAGCATAAGATTGCAGTAAACTTTAATAGCTTAAAACTCTAGTAAAACCTTTAGTACATCATGTTTACTACGTGGTAGAGCAACATATAGATAGGTAAATATAAAATGTATGCAAAATAAATACACGATAATTTGGGAAGAACTAACTGGAAGCATCAGGAAAGTCCTAATACAGGAGGTGGAATTTGAGCTAAACTTTGAAGAGGAGAGCCAGGATTCCATCAGGTTGAAGTAAAGAGTAAGAGGGCATTATAGGCAAGGACAACATGTACGAAGCCATGGAGGTGGGTGATAGAATGTCAGATGCAGGATCATGTGAGCAATAAGATGAAGGACTTTCTCCAGGGGCTCTCAAACCTCTCCAACACAGAAGATAAGGAAGATAACCCTATTACACCAGTAGAGCAAATTCTGGGGTAGACAACTCTTATAGCAGCAGTGTTACAAAGATCCAAACTAAAGAACCAAGGAACAGAGGGAAGTGGAAAAGATCCCAGGACATGAGATGTTTATAAGGTGCTATGTAACATTCCACCAAGCCTGAGGGAAAGAGTTTATAGCACCCAGGTGGGGTCAGTTCTTACCATCCAAGTCACTGGGGCTAGTGAATCATGAATTGGCCGGTTTGGGAGAAGGCTGAGATGTTTTTAGAGTCAGCCCCTAAGGAAACCGCAGTCACAAGGGAAGGAGTCAGAAAATGAGAAGTACGGAAAATAAGGGGGAAAAAGACTAGAATTACTAAGGATTTCAGGAAGAAGAAAACTCAAAGATCTTGAACAGAAGCAGATAAATCAGCAGGAAAAGCACTAACAACAGAAAGAAATATGGCTTCCAGATCTAGCAAACAAATTCAGGTATCTATAAATAAATATTGAAAAACAAAGGAAAATGAGTCAACAACAGAGGAACCTGTGGAATTTGAAGAAAACATGGAAACACAGCACACTCTGAGTGGTTCAAAGAGAAATGGGAAGTATAAGAGCAGAATTTATGGCCTGTAGAACAAAAATAATGGGCAAAATAAAAAGACTGAAATCTTCAGTGGCAAGCCTTGTCTACAAAAAAGAGAGAGAACAGTAGGTTATAAATGCAAATATCTAAAAGTAAAGGACAATTTAGAAGAACAGAAAAAACTCAAAAACATGCTCATTATATAAGCAAAACATACAGATCTTGTAGACGTTCTTAGAGACATAGATCTTCCAGAAGAACATGACAGAACAATGAACCTTAACATTATAATGAAGGAAATAATATAAAACTGCCCAGAATTTCTGAACAGAGAAAATGAAATTCTAGTTGAAAGAATTTACAGATTGCCTCCAGAATGTAATATACAAGGAATACAAAGTCAATTTGATTGGAATATAGAATACTTTGGAGGAAGTAATGTGAATTTGACATGGATTTAATAGATTGCAGGCAGATTGTGTAGGACTCTAAATGCCAGAGAGTAGTTTAAATTTAATACAAGAATTATAAGGACCTTTTGAAATTTTTTTGAGCACAGGAGTAATGAGATCAGAGCTTTGCTTTAGGAATATCAGTTTGGCAGATGTTTTGGGATGGAATAAGAGAGATTGGAAATAAAGAGATCAATTTAGGGGGCTATTATACTTTGGGTGAGGGCTGATGAGGTCCTGAACCAGGGTGGTGACCATATAAATTGGAGGACATGAGTATATCATATGTGTTATGGAAACTTAATTAGCAGTACTTGGAAACTGATTGGGTGAATGAATGAAGCATATATTAAGTTTTTACTACGTGCAAAAAACTGTGTGCTAAGTACTGGGAAAACAAATAGATAAATAAAGCAGTTCTTGCTCTCAAAGAGCTCACAATCTCATGGGTGTAGGTAAGGAGGGAAAGTAAAGACTTGAGAATGACTCCAACATGGTGAACCTGAGTTAATGGAGGAACAGTGGCACTCTTAACAGAAGGAGAGTATTTTGGAGGATAGATGGGTTTGGAGGGAAAGAAAAATAGGTTCAGTTTTGAATATGTTGAGTTTGAGATGCTGTTGGGATGGTCATTGTCTTTAAGGACCCTATATACCAACATGATAAGCTAACAGTGTTATCAGGTACTTTATAGTAACTGTCAGGTAAGTGGTACAGAGTAAATACCCCAGGAGGTGAGACAGAAGAGATCACTGTTGAGTTAGTGAGGATTCAGGAAAGAAAATTACTTTCAATCTGAGTTTTGAAGGGTAGTTGGGATTTGGTTAGGTAAGAAGAAGGATGGAGGATGCTTCATAGATTAGCAGTGAATATCTTTGAACTTCTGTATGATTTGCCATCACTACCAAAATTATAATCATGGTCAACCTGTGCAGTTCAACGGTGGATAATTTTGTGTACTCAACATACACATATGGAAGTATCCTGGGAACAGGAGGCAAGATCTGTCTTCTAGTTTGGGTTCTGTAACTTAGTAGATATGCAGTTTAGGCAAGTTACTTATTACATCAGAGCCCTGGTTTCCTCATCTGTAAAATGAATTGTTGGTAATGGCTTCATGGACTACATTACAGGGTTGCCATAAAGATCAAATAAGATAATTGATAGAAAGCACTACAGAAATTTTAGTCATTATAATGATATCTAGGGAAGAACATGGTATCAGTTGAACTCATGTTTCTAAAGTGCTTTACCATTTACAAAACACCTGACTCATAGCAACATTGTGAGCTAGCTAATGTAAGTGTAGTCCATGTGACTTGAGTCTTCTTATCCCAACACTACTTTCCCAGTGACCAATTGGGTATCTAGGTCTTGATGATGTCTCCCTCCTCAGCGTTATAGGGGTAACCCTGGAATGTCAGTGATAATTTTCTAATGCTCTATTAGCTCAAGACCACATCATGTGCTTTCCCCCAAGATTGTCAGTTAATAAACACAATTAGCCAGCTATAAAGAACTTTAAGAAAAGAGTATTTACTAAAGTGATACAATAAGAACAGTTGACACAAAACATGTCCAAAAAGCCAGTGATATATTCTCTTATAAGTATATATAGAGTACAGATGAAAGTGAACTCACTCTTAGGGAGCACATGTGAAGGTAACACATAACTTTTGGTTAGTTAAAATCCTTTTCTTTGTGGGGTGTTCAAGAATTTCCCTTTTAGCATAGTGAGTCTGACTCCATCTATCCTTGAACCAGCTGGCAACAGTGTCTGCATTGGGAACCATCTAGAGGGCATTGATAAAGAGATGGAAGGTCCAACGTCATCCAGATCTTTCAAAGCTGGAGAGTTCTCCTCCAGTCAGGGGTAGGGAGACCTTATCATGGTTGAATTTGAAGACCCTCTCTCCACTCCCCCAAATCCTCTTTGCCCAGTTAGTTTCTCCTCAAGGCTTTGCTGAAAAACCCTATTTGATCTAATTTCTGGAAAAGCCTCCACAATAACTCTGACTTTTATAAGGGACCCAGATAATGTAACAAAACCTGATAGCCATTTGGAGCAGACCTCTTATCTGGAGTCATTTCACTTTATCAAATGAATTTTCATCATTTGGTCTAAGGTCTTTAAGATTGATTTATTAAGACATGTTCTCACTTAGTTAAAGCTAAAATGCGATGGAGTGGTTTAACACCCCTTGCCCCCTGCCCACCATCTTACTGCTTATATAAGTATTATTGTAGTCATTTTGCAGATGAATAAAGCAAGACTTAGGAAGCTTGTGGCATGCCCAGGGTCACCTAATCAGTAGGTATTAGCATACTTAGCCTAGTCTCTCTTGCCCCATTAGTTATGTTGTCATCCTCCTTGCCTCAAGGCTGGAACCATATGCTTTTTTATTGCCATGAAAAAGAAATATCTTTTCTCACACACATCTAACCAAGCTTCATGTTCACTTTCTTTTCTTTTACTCTCTTAAGTCATAATCTTTTCTGGATTCAAATTTAGTTTTCTGCACATCTTGTTTTCTGCACAAAATTCCCTTTTTTATCAAATGACCTATTTTGTCAACACTGCAGTAGGCATGGTAATAGATTTGGAGTCATGGGACCTGACTTCAAACCTTGGCTTTGCCACTTCCTAACTGTGTGACTTTGGGAAACTCATTTAATCTCTCTGGACCTATGTTTTTCAGTTTACAAAATTAGGGTCTGAATTGGATGACTTCAAATGACCCTTCTAGTTATTGATCTAGGATCTTATGATCTCCTACTTTCCCATCACAAATTTCATCCACTTGCCCAAAGGATCTTAGACAATGACTTTACCTCTTTCCTATCCTTATCCTTCCTATGTTTTCCATTTGCTAGCTTCTTTTTCCTATGTCTATCCATGTTTATTCTCTTTCTATGACTCATACTAAGAAAAAAAGGAGTAAGAGGGAAAGATAAATTGGTGAGATATTTCCTGGAAATATACTTACTGTTCATGTCAACATTGCTGGGATCTTTACTATAAAATGTCTAGGTCAGAAATGAACAAAGTTAGCAGGTAGGGACCTACCTCACATGCAGGCCTCTCATGAACTGAGGTCAGACACCAATCTAAACCATATTATTTGAAAAGATTATTTTACCTAATTCTCATGGATCAGGGTAATTTTCTACCTTTTGGTTATAGAATCATATATTTAGATCTGGAAGGGACCTTAGAGGTCGTTGAGTGTCTAACTGCCTCATTTTACAGACAAAGATACTAAGGTACAGAGAAGTTAAGTGAAATGCTGAGGGTCACAAAGTTAGTGTCTATGGCAAGATTTAGACCTAAGTCTTCCTGAATTGAAGTATAACACTCTATCTTCTGTACCACCCAACTTCTGTGTTGTCTTGCTGACCTGATGAATTCTCATCTTGTTCATTGAGAGTACAAGAATTCCTTCTTGGACACAAAGATAGTACCCATCTTTCCTTTTTAAAAATTAATAATAAATAATCATAATAACAGCAACTTCCATGCATATAGATTTAAGGCGAAAATGCTATACGTTATTTTTTTGGGTGTGTGTGTGAGGCAATCTGGGTTAAGTGATTTGCCCAGGGTCCCCTAACTAGTAAGTTCAAGTATCTGAGGCTAAATTTGAACTCAGGTCCTCCTGACTCCAGGGCCAGTCCTCTATCCACGGTGCTACCTAGCTGCCCCTCCATACATTATTTAAATTTGATCTAGCCTTATCCTTCAAAACCTCCTTTCTAAGTTTTCCTTTGTGGGAAAGATTTCTGTATATTATGGTTATTCTCAGCTGCTTTACCATAATACTAACTCACATATATAGGGCTCAGTATTCTCATTTGTAAAATAAGAATTTAGTACTAGCTGGCCTCTGAAGTCCCTTGCAGCTCATCTGTGATTCCATGATTATTTTAGAAGATAGTTCTGCTTTAGAAATATGTTTGAATAGGTGACCTCTGGTGTCTATTCCAATTTACTAATTCTATGGTTCTTTTTAGTAGCTGCTGACCATGGTTTCTTTACTGTTCCAATGACCTCTCTCAGAGCTCAGTTCCATTATTCAGCTATGGAGGAATGAAATATCCCTGATTGAAGAGATTGCTTATGTGATGTAGTAAAAATAAAGTTGACTCTGTACCTAGCAGAAGTTTCTCTGTATCTGCAGATTTAAGACACTGCCTCTAATGAGTGTATTGGTGTTGACTCCTTTAAGGACTATATGCATAATTAATCTGAGCATCCTTTAACTTTATGGCTTTGACTTCATTATAGCATTTTTAAAAAACACATCATTTCTAAAATGCATCATAAAATTCTCCTACTCATCCTCTGGATATTGTACCCGTAATACCTGAGATACATGGGAAGCATCTGAACATTTGAAAACATTGCCATGATGTGGATGCTAACCAATTTCTCTCCTCCCCCAAAGATATTAAATGTTGTTATCATCTCAATACAACTTCTGCGTGGCCTTTTGCTGTCACTTTTTCATATTAGGAGTCTGCATACTGATTCTGGTGTTCATCTTTAGGTTATTGATGGGTCATATCCATGGCTTCTAAGTCAGTTCCTAGAGCAAGAAAATATATAGAAAAACAATGATCACTTCATGAACATTTCCCCCTCATCTATAAAATGATATCTTTAGAATAGATGCTATCTAGGACTTTGTAGTTCTAAATCCTAAGATCCTTTAATTTTGTTCCAGAGGTGGTGAGGTCAATCACACTAGACCAGGAGTTAAAAATCTGGCTTTGGGACCTGCTTCCTTCCCATATGTATTATGTGAGCTTAGCCAATTACTTCTATCTTGGAACCTTTGTTTTTTTTGTCTGTAAAATAGAGATAATTATACTAGTACAACTTCTGAGGAAAGTGTTTTACAATCAGTAAAGCACTATAAATATGAGTACTTTAACCTTGGGCAATGTATTTAACTTCCTGACTCTCAATTCCTGATATGTAAAAGAAAGAATATTTCAACTACCTGTATCTTAGGAGAGGTAGTATAGTATAGTTAAGTGAACCAGTGGATTTGGAATCAAGAGATCTGAATTGGAATTCTGCTTCTAACACATAATAATTGTGAAACCTTGGACAGGTCACTTAATTTCTCTGATGTACAGCTATAAAGTGGGTACAATACTTCCATATAGCAGTGTGAAGTAAAATAGGAAGGTTAGGGGACTATAATATTAACACGAGTCAGTTTTGTGCCAAGGCAGTTAATGAAAAGGTAATATTCTAGACTGCTGGTGTGTACTGAAGGTACTGATAGAATGTGCTAAGAGAAGCATAGTATGGAGAATGAGACACATGAGAATTTTAGTTGTACTTTTCCTTGGGTTGGATCAGACCTGGAGGAACTATGATGCGTTCTGGACACTGCATTTTGGGAAAAACACTGACAAACTAGAGTGCATGCAGAAGAGGACAACCGTAATGATGAAAGAATTGGAAATCATGACATTTGATAATCAGTTGAAATACATCAGGATAATTAGACTAAAGAAAAGATCTGAGGGGATGTTCATGGTAACTATATTTAAGTAATTGAAGGATTGTCATGTGGAAGAGGGATTAGACTTGTTCTGCATGTCCTCATAGGGCATATCTAGTAACAATGGATTAAAGCTACAGAGAGGCAGATTTAATCTTGTTATTTAAAAAATCTTCCTAACAATTAGAGCTATCTGAAAGTGGAATATGGTGCTTCAAGGGTGAATGAGTTTCCCAATGCTGGAGGGCTTCAGCCAGAAGATGAGCATCCCTCCCCTTCAGATACTCATTGGACTAGATGATCTTTAGTGCCCTTCCAGCTCAGAGATTCTGAGTCTGTTTGTAACTTACATGATTCATCTAACAGGATTTCTGTGGGGGAAGTGCTTTGTAAACTCTAAAGTGCTATATAAATATGAATTATTTTTAATATTACTGTTATAGACTTAATATTATTTAATTTTTAATATTGTTTTAGCCCTTCTTGGCTAATTATATAATTCTAAATTATCAACACAACATTGAAATGTATACATTTTTTTTCTTTTTAGGTTCTTTCCTTACTCTTTAAACAATTTCCCTTCTTTCCTCCTGGAAATGCCATCAATTTCCCTATTTCTGTTGAGGGCACCACCATCCTCCCAGTCACCCAGGTTCGTAACCTTGGAGTCATTTTTGACTCTTCCCTCTCCCCCAACCCCCATATCCAACCAGTTACCAAGTCCTATTGGTTCTACCATCACATCTCTTGCATCCATCCCCTTTTCTTCATTCACAGGGCTTCCACTCTAGTTTAGGCCTTCATCATCTCTCATCTGGACTGTTGTAATAGCTTCATAATTAGTTTCCCTATTTCTAGACTCTTCCCTATCCACATAGATCTAGCGCAAACTTCTTAGTGTATAGCATCACAGGATTACAGATTTAGAGCTGGAAAGGACCTTAGTGACCCCTAATTTTATAGATGAGGAAAATGGCATCCAGAAAGACTGAGTGCATTGCTCAAGGTCAGAATCATAGTAAGTGGCAGAGCCAGGATTTGAACCAAGGTTCTCTGATATTCAAATCCAGCAGATCTGCTCATGTTATTCCCTTGTAAAACCTTCAGTGGCTCCCTATTGTCTCTATAATAAATACAAATTCCTTACTGTGATATTTAAGGGCCTCCAAAGTCTGGCTCCTTTGTGGTCTTATTTCACATGATTCACCTTTGCATTCTCTGTATTTCAGCCGAGCTGGGTAGCTGATTGTTTCCTCAGTGAGGTACTTCCTCTCCTACTTTTGTGCCATTGCACAAGCCATTCTCCATACTGGAATATACCACTTTCTCATCTTTGACTCTCAGAAACCTTATTTTCTTTAAGGTTCATTTCTTGTCATCTCTGTGAAGCCTTTTCTGTCAAGTTGTTAGTGTTTGCTCTCACCTCAGATTACTTTTTATTTACCTATCTTTTTGTGCTGTACCCACCTCCATTAAAATGTAAGCTCCTGGAGGGCAGAGGCTATTTCATTTTTGTCTGTTTCCCTAGTGCCTAGCATAGTACCTTGCATGTAGTAGACATTTAATGAATATTTGTTGACTTGAATGCAATCAAATGTTATCTTGTATACACCAAAAGAATGATAAATTGTAAGTTACTTAGGAGCAAATGTCATCTATATTTTTCTTTTTAAAAAGAACTTACCTTATTTGCTATTCTGTACTTAACAAACACCAATAATGCTCATCCTTTCCCCTATTCTGAATATGAAAAACCCTTCCTTTTGCTCTATTTTTCCATATCAGCACTTTGTAAACTTATTTATAAACCTCAAAATGCTCTGTAAACGTAAACTATTGTCATTGGCATCATCATTGTCATCACCATCACCACCATCATCATCATCACCATCATCGTGATCATCAAACTGAGACACAGGGAGATGAAGATTTGATTAAAGGTTGTGAATGTGTATAGCAAAGTCTGGAACATGAATTTCCCTTGGCTCCTCAGATACTGTTGATTAGACCCTAGTGTCACTCATCTACTAATAGAATATATTTTTCTTCAACCAGAAAGCATAGAGGAGTTATTCAAGTGGCCTTATACCACAAAAGGGAACAACAATTTCCTACAAATCATGTCATTAGGAATGTATATCACTCTTCCACTAATGAAAGAAATCTTTGTGATAGATTACACTTCCTTTTCCCATGTCTGCAGTGGTGGTGGTGGTGGGATTAGAACTTTGTGGCACTATTCAAATAGAGCAAAGCACTGTTTTCCAAGATCTGAGATGTATAAAATGAGAACTATTGGAAGTGATTAGATATGGTTTCTAGTACTTTAAAACCCTCACTTTATTGTTAATATATGAGCATTTTTTTCTCTGTTTTCTTTTTAGATGTCATGACTGTGGGGCCATTCTTGAAGAATATGATGAGGAAACACTAGGGCTAGCCATTGTAGTGCTCTCCACATTCATCCACCTAAGTCCAGATCTTGCGGCTCCTTTGTTGCTGGATATCATGCAGTCTGTGGGAAGGTGAATGCCATTTTCTGGCTTTCTAGATGAGAAGAATTTCTCCCCCCTAGCATGAATTTCTATGATACCAAATCAAATAATTTAATAATGAAGCAATTCATTCATTCATTGGTTGTTTGCTAAGAATAATACCAAATAACTGGACTGACTCAATTTTATTGCATGTGGTTTTGGTTTTTGTTCTAATTTTTATTGAACACAATTAATTTGTGAAGTGAATTTGTCAGTTGTTTGGATGTTGTGACACAATTTCAGAGAGGTATTGTAGGCAATCCGGAAGCTCAGTCTCTTATGAGCAGTGAGGCAGCATATACTATTATTGAGTGGTCTCTATCCTGCCCTGATCTTGGTAAACCCACGAACCAGTTTTATTGAATGAGCAGAAGTGTATTTGGAAGCAACAGGATCCAGTGAATAGGGCAAGGAAATAAATATGACAGATTTCAAAGATTAGCCTGGCCCTGAGAAATGAAGGAAAAGAAGTAACGTGAGGGATATAGGTCCTTCATCCTGATTAAATGATAAATATATTAAGCTTAGTTGCATTAGGCTATTTATTAGGATAAATGTGTCTGATGTGGTAGATCTTTCAGAAGACAGACATATGAAAACTCATAATAGCCACAAACTAGTTGTGTGTCTGTGGGTAAGTTACTTCCCTTCTCAGTTTTTTGCCTTCTCTCCTCTCTTCTCACCTAGAAATTATTCCTTCCAATTTGGGAAGGAGACTACATCAAGGTAAAGGGTAACCATAGCTGTCAGTCCCTTACTACCAAGGCTTGTTTATACCTTATATTCCAAGGTCGTATGGTAAGTGGGAGCAAAAAGATTATACAGGGGTACCCAGCTATATTGCTATGTGGACAGAGGAGTATCCAAGAGGCCAAGTGAACATCATGGAAATTTCAAGAGTAAGGAACTAAGAGGTTATATACTAAGTCCTACTTATGTTATCATATATCTCAGCTTGGAACAATTGAGAAGTGATGTTTATTTCACATCAGGTCTACTTGGCAGATTTAGGAAATTAATTTTCATTTAGGGAGTTTCCACTATTCCTTATAATTAATACTAATGAATTCCAAAACAGAGAGAATTATTAACCTAGGCTGATACTATCCCATGAAACAACTATCTGACAAAGAGAAACTAATTAAAGATAAATCTTCTGAAGAAAGTTTTTCCTTAAACAAAACTTATATTAACATTTTGCTTTTCTCTCCCTTTGGTGAAAAAGCACTTGATACCTTAAAGTGCAGCAGTTGAGAGATGAGAGAAATTAAAAAGCAGTGGTCCTGATCTACAGTGTTTCTTTAGGGGAAGAGGGCTTTTGTTATAGGATTCATTGTGTCCTGTTATTTTCTTTTTATTATGGATAGCTGTATTTTCGGGAAAGTGATTTGATCTATTATATAACTACATCCAAGAAATAATGAGTTATACTAAAATGGACTAAACTGGGTCAAATGAATTCTGTCACATATCCTGTTACAGCACAGTCTCTGATATGACTCTGCCAAACTCCTATTTGTGCTGGCTGGCTGGATCCATAGAGGGGAGCTAGATACTGCTTCCTTAATGTTCTAGGGTTAATTGTGAAGGGCTAAAGGTATCTTTCTGATGCTATTGCTTGTGAGTCCCCACTGTAGTGCTTTACCTATGATTATTATTTGCCATCTGTTAGCCACCCAGAGCTAACTAAATTTTAGTTAAGGTTATTAGGGAGAAAAAATATTTATTAAATTCCTAGTACTGCTAGGTATTGAATAAACTAGTGAATTAAATTCTGCTTCAAATTGCTCTTCTCCCTTCCCCTGGCATACTACTTGAAATAATTTTTGGGGGGTCAGCTAGGTGGCGCAGTGAATAGAGCACCAGCCCTGGAGTCAGGGAGGACCTGAGTTCAAATGTGACCTCAGACACTTAACACAAAATCTAGCTGTGTGACCTTCGGCAAGTCACTTAACCCCAACTGTCCTCCAAAAAGCAAAAAGGAAAAAAATTAAAAAAAAAAGAAATAATTTTTTTTATTAAATAGATATGATGACCAGTTACTATCATAAATATTAATTGGTATCTGTTCTGTGGGAGACTTTTGGATTGGGGTTGTGAAATTAGTTTGTAAATTGTTAATCTGTTTACATAAAATACTCTAAATTATGCTGGCTAGAAGTCATATAATTTGATATTAGAAGCAGTTTTGATGGATTGGATGAAATTTGAAAAATATTTTTGGGGAACTATCTGAAAGGACTAATGGGAAATGTCATGGTATTGTGGAAAGAATGTTAAGTTTGGAGTTAGAAGACCTGGGCTTTAATCCTGACTCTGCCATTTATTCCCATGGGACCTCAAATAAATAATTTTTACCTTTTTGGATCTCAGTTTCCCTTTCTGTAAAATGAGAGATTGGATTAGGTGACTTTATCCATAGTACATTTATGGAGCATTTGATAATGCTTCTAGGTTCATGTCAATTTGTAATTTTCCTAGTTTTGTATTCTGTGACCAAGGTCAGGACATTCCAGTGACTATGTTTTTTGGTATTTTGTTTAGATTGGCATCCAGCACCAGTTTTTCCAACCAAGCAGAAAGGTAAGGTCCCAAAGTAAGCCAAATACTTTATCTTTACCTTTCCCCCTTTTTTCTTTTTACATTCTTGCAGTTTTTAAGGTCTATATTGTACTATAGTGTATTAGGGGTATGGTATAGACAAGTACACGTGGGCCAAGAGACAGGAGGCTAGGTTTGAACCTCAGCTCTCTCACAAACTAGGTGACAGTGGGTTCTTTATTTATAAAATGGGAATAGTTAGTTTGACCACTTCAGAGTTTCAGGTGACTCAAAGAGCAATAGAGGGATGTATGGTGGGTTACAAGGTTCCACTTCCAATCTGGAAAAAGAGGAGTAAAAGATATTATTGAAGAGGCAGACAATTTGAAAGGAGGTGGGTCAGTTATATCGAATGCAAGTGGTAAGAGATAAACTAATTGCTGCACTGAGAGTAATAAAACATAAAATGACCTAGAGTAAGGAATCCATCACATTGGATAAATGTCATATAGAAGATATATGGAAAAATATAGGAAAAATTGCATAGGATGAAGTGTGGTCTATATTGGTAGGAGTACACATCTCAATGAGATCATGAATCCATTGATAGATAAAAGCATATAAGTGTGAATCAGCTCACAGGGGCCTATGAAACTCTGGTTATGAAATCCCTTTATAGCAGTAAAGTGCTATCTAAAAGATGATCGATTATATCGATACATATAATTATATCAATTATAACAATGTTTGTAGATGGTCTGAAATCTGTGATTCTCAGAATTCTTGGCCTCAACAGCACCCCCGTCATCATTATTATACTTATTGTTACTGTATTATTATTTCTTTTCCGTAACATCTTATCTGTGAATTTTAGAATATGCATAACATGTGACAATAGGGCCATCTTTCTTTATTTCTAATGATATCAGGTCAAATTATTTTTTTCTGGAAATCTTTTTTTCTGAGTCCTGGAAACATTTTCTTATCTTTCACTTCTTTAATGGAACCCCTGTCTTTCCAAAGATACATGGGTTTTATTAGAAGATTTCCTCATTTTTGTAACTGTGACATGAATTTCTTGTGTTACCAAGTATCAAGGTCAGATCCTAGACAGGTTTTGGAAGTTTTTATCAGTGTCTGTAGTTAAAATTACAAATAAGATTTGACTTGATTTTTTTGATAATGTAAGGTCATTTAGGCCCTACACCCAAAGCAAGGCTGTACATAGCGTAGAAATATGTTCAACAGAGGCAGATTCCTCAATTGTTGGATATTTTTAGATGCTGATTTGCCTTTTTGTGTAAGCTACATTGCCCAGTTCACAAAGCTCATTAAAAATGCACCATGTTACTTGATATAACTTATACATGGACACAAATGCTCATTTGAATTTAGGACTAGGAAAAAGCATAATCTTTTGCTTTGAGTTATGTCTTTTATAGTCACTAAAAAGATTCCACAGACTCTTAAAGATTGAAGTTGCTGAGACATCATGATTTGAAACACAAATTTGAATGTACTTTTAAGAACGACAGCCTCTTGTGGATCATAGGTTATCTAGTCCAGCCTCTATCTGAAGTATTAATCATGTCTGCGTTATATTTGAACTTCTCTAGTGAAAGGGTACCCACTAACCAAACTAACACAATTAATTCCTCTTTTTGATGGTTGTAATCATTAGTAAATTTTTCATCCTACTGATTTGAAATCTGTTTCCCTGTAATTTCTTTTACAAAGTATTTTTTTAATTAACGAGAATTTGCTTTCTCTCCTTTCTGCACTCTTTGAAAAAAAAGAAAAACAAAACCCTCAGAAAAGTATGCATGTTCAAGCAAAACAAACATTAACCATATGAAAATGAATATTTCATTCAGCATCTTGAGTCCATTGCCCCTCTGTCAGGAGATGAGTAGCATTCTTCATCATTGTTCTTCTGGAATTGTGATTGGTCATTGTAATGATTAGAGTTATTAAATCTTTTAAAGTAGTTTGTCTTTACAGGGTCATTCACTTTATGTCACTTTATATAAGTCTTCTTGGGTTATTCAGAAACTATTCTTTTTATCATTTCTTATGATGTACCATTACATTCATACAACATAAATTGTTCAGCCATATAAAAGTGATACCTCGCCTCCCGTCCACCATTTCTGTCAGTATAAAAGAGCCACTATAGTGTTGTTTGGTTTGGGTTTTTTTGGTTTTTTACAAATTGAAGGTTTGTGACAACCCTGCATAGAGCAAGTCTGCTGGTGCCATTTTCCAACTCACATTGTGTTTCTGTGCACGTTTTGGTAATCCTTGCAAATATTTCAAACTTTTTCATTATTATTTTTTTTCCTGTTACGATGACCTCTGATTATTGATCTTTGATGCTACTATTGTAATTATTTTGGGGAGTCACAAATAAAAGAGAGTGAACTTAAAAAAAGAGCCACTATAAATATTTTTGCATATATGGGTGGATCCTTTTCCACTTTCCTTGATCTCTTTGGGGTACAGGCTACACTGATCATGTCCAAAACGTACGTTTCAGTCTGCACCCTGAGCTCATCACCTCTCTATCAAGATGTGAGTGACATGTTTTTTGCAGTTTTCTGGAATTAGAGTTAGTCAGTGTGTTGATTAGTTTCCTTTCCCTTTCTTTAAAAAAGTAAAAGGGCAGTGTGAGTGTAGTGTGCTCAGTACCAGTGTTCTAGGCTTGATGCAATCTACTTCTGCTTCCCTACCCCCCTCCCTTTGTGTCTCCCAGAAACCAATCATAGATTTTTATCCTTTACTTTTTTTAACTTCTCTTTGAAATCTATCCTCCATCATTAGTTTATTTTGCTTAGAATAAATCCCTCCCATAGTTTTCCCTCCTTCTCCATCCTTCTTCTTCCTTCTCCCTTTCCCCTTCTGTTTCCTTGTAGAAATTGTATTTCTGTACTCAGTTGTGTGTGTATATATTTTTCCCTCCTCTGAAATCAATTCTGATGAAAATGAGGCTGACATGCCACCTACTCCCCTACCCATTCCTCCACTAAATTATCTGAGATAATTTCCTGCACCGTTTCTCTTCCTGTTTCCTTCTGGTGTATTCCTTTTCCCCTCTCTTCTCTTTTTTCTTTCTTTTTTTTTTTTGCTTTTTTGGAGGGCAGTTGGGGTTAAGTGACTTGCCCAAGGTCACACAGCTAGCTTTTGTGTTAAGTGTCTGAGGCTGGATTTGAACTCAGGTACTCCTGACTCCAGGGCCGGTGCTCTACTCACTGCACCACCTAGCCGCCCCTCTTTTCTTTTTTTCTTTTAAGATCATCAGAATTTAAAAAGACCATTCCCAGGCCCTCTGTCTCATTAAGATCCCTGTAGGACCTTTGATGATGGTAGGGTTCTCAGGGCACACATGGATCATATACCCATTTAAGAATGCAAATGATGAATCCTTGTTTACATTTATGTCTATACTTACGATTTCATGTTCATATTTGCCTTTTTATGTTTATGTGGTACACTGCCAGATTTGAAGTCAGCAAGGCCTAAGCTCCAATCTGTCCTCAGGTACTTACTAGCTGTGGGACTCTGTAGGTCACTTTAACTTCTGTCTACTTCAGTTTCCCCATCTATAAAATGAAGATAACAAAAGCATGTACCTTTCAGTGTCATTGTGAGAATCAAATGATATAACATTTGTTAAAGTGCTTTGAAAAACATAAAGGGCTATATACATAGTACTATTCTTGTAATTATTTATTATTTCAAAATTTCTACTCAGCTATGGTCTTTTCATCAGGAATGCTTGCAAATCTTTTCTTCACAGTAAAGGGCCATTTCCGCCTGAGAATTATGCTCAGTTTTGCTGGGTCAAGTTATTGCTGTTGTTGTTGTTACTGATAATAACACTAATAACAATAACTAATATTTATATTCTGCCTGTTGTATGCTGGGCACTGTGCTAGGTATGCACTGTGCAAATACTGTCTCATTTGATCCTCATGACAATCCCGATAGGTAGGTGCTGTTGTTATCACCTTCATTTTAAAGATGAGGAAATTGAGGCAGACAGAGGTTGTGGCTTGTCCAAGATCACGTAGCTAGTAAGTGTCAGGCTAGATTTGAACTCAGGACTTCTTGACTCTACTTCTAACATTTTTCTCCACTGTGCCACCTAGCTGCCTTGTTGTAAGTCATTTTTTTTCCATCTGAAACATATTTCAAGTTCTCTACTGCTTTATATTGATGACTACTAAATCTTGTATGATCCTGACTATAACTTCTTGGGACTTGAATTTGTTTTTTCCCTTGACTAGGAAGATCTGGATTTTGGCTATAATGTTCCTTGGGTCTTCTTTTGGGAAGTGACCAGGAGATTCTTTCTATTTTCACTTTGTTCTCTGGTTTTAAGAAATCTGGGCAGTTTTCTTTCATGTTTCTTGAAAGATGTTGTCTAATATCTCTTTTTATTGGTCATGGTTTTCGGGTAGTCTAGTGATTCTTAAATTATTTCTTGTCAATCTGTTATCCAGGTCAGTTGTTTTTGCTATGAGATACCTTTTATACTTCTATTTTTTTTCAGCCTTTTGACTTTTTGAAAAAACATTTCTCATTGACTCATGGGGTCAGTAACTTCATTTTGGGTCAGTCTAACTTTTAAGGAGTCTGTTGCTTGGGTGAATTTATTATATACCTCTTGTGCCAAGTTGTTGATTATCTTTCTACTTCTTTCTTCTGTAGCTCTCATTTATTTTCCATTATTTATTCTAGCACTCTAATTTTATTTATGAAATTATTTTTAGCTCTTAAAAACGTTTGCTTCATCTTTTCTAGGAATTTAAGTTGAACATGTGCCCAATCTGATTTTCTTTGGACCTTTGCTTGTAGATGATTTGGAGTCGTTCTCTTCTTGTGGGTTTAGGGCTTGAGTTCTTTGATGCTATCTCTTTGTTTTTGTCTTGTTTGCTCATTTTCTCAGCCTTACTTCCTGACTTTGGACTTTTGTTAGGGCCAGGGTTGGGGTCAGAGCTATATGGCTGTTGCTCGACGTGTACTTGCTCTTCACTCAGTACACAGTCTAAGGTCCTTAACCATGACCATTCCTCCCCCTGGATCATTGCATGTAGGAACAGATTCCTTCCTCAATTTGCACTGGATCTGTGACCCAGCACTAGGTGGTAGATGATAGAGCTTTTAGTTGATATATGTTCTTGCTTCCTGCACAAGGTCAGACTCCTCTGTGCCAGATCTGAGACCAATTCTTGCCCTGCCTGTTATACTGTACTATGTGGGCCCTTGTTTAGTCCTGGAGTTGGAATGTCCTACATGACTGTTCTTTGCTAGATTTTATACTCAGTGTTTGCAGATCTCTCACTTTGTCTCCCTATGTTCACCTGGGCTATAAATATGACTTGCTAGAATTTTTTCTTAGATTTCCTGATCAGCACTTTTTCTGGTGTAAGGTCTCAAAGTGGCACAGTGGATAGAGTTCTGGGTCTGAAGTCATGAAGTTAAAAAAAAAATTCTTCTATTTTTTTTGGTTGTGTCTGGCTCTTGGTGATCCCATTTGAGGTTTTCTCGACAAAGATACTGCAGTGGTTTGACATTTCGTTCTCCAACTCATTTTACAAGAAAGGAGATTGAGGCAAACAGGGATTAAGTGGCTTGCCCAGGGTCACACAGCTAGTAAGTGTCTGAGGCCTCATTTGAACTCATGAACATGAATCTTTATGACTCAGGGTCTGACACTCTATCTACTGCACCACTTAGCTGTCAAGGAGTCAGGAAGACTTGAGTTCAAATCCAGCCTCATACACTTACCTTGGTCAAGTCATTTAACCTCTGACTACCTCTGTTTCCTCAACTGTAAAATGGGGATAATAATATCTCCCAGAATTGTTGTAAGATAATATTTATAAAACTCAGTACAGTGCTTAGCATGTAGTAGGTACTAGATATTATGATGCATTTTCTAGATCTTTGTTGAGTAGTTGTGAGGAGATCGTGGTTGTATTTCTTTCTGCTACTCCACCATCTTGACTGGTCCTTTCCTTTAATTTTAAAGCTTTGGCCATAGGACCAAGGAAAACAAATCTAACCCCTCTGACAGTCCTGCAGGTACTTAAAAACAAATTTGATGTCTGTCCAAATCTCCAAATTGATGTCTTTTTTCTTTTTTAGGCTAGTTCCTTCAACTGACACTTAGTAATTGTGGTTAGTGTCACTATAATTCAGAATGTAAAAAATATAGCATTATAGTAAGTCTTTCAGAATGTTTAGTAATGTGTAGATTTTTGAATATAGCACTTTAGAGAATTCTTTTCTTCCCGTTATCTGAGTTGAATTTGCAGAAAAGTCCTACACTAATGCCACATTGTGATTTGGAGGTGACCTTAGAGGTTCAGGCTATGCCATTAGTTACAAACTCTGGCAGTCCTAATAGAAAGTTAAGAATGGCTTTGAGTATAAGCCTGGTGATATAGTATTTCTGCCATCCAGTGATTTAGCCTAAATAAGTCCATTGAGGTTCATATCCAAAGACAGGTAATGAATCCATTGACCATGGTAACTGTGGAAGGGTCAATACATCTTTCACATTGATAATACTTTTCTTTATATCTAATTTCTGTATTCTTTATGATACCTTCTTATTTATGTACATAATGATATCCATATGTTCTTGTAGATATAAGGATTACTTCTTAGAATTTTGTAACTGCAAGTGCTAACCTTTCTCATCCTGAGAAAAGTAAAAGAATCAATATTGCTTGCTTCATAATATACAAATGCATAAAGACATTTATACACAACTATTAATAGGTAAGCCCTTTATCTCCTTGTTAATACTTTTATGTATTGGAAGTTTATTTGTTATACCTTGTGGAACCTGACTTAGTATTGCACATGTAAAATTCCAGCCTAGAATGTCACCCTTCTTTGCTCAAATAATAACTTGATAGATAAAGGGCATCTGGTCCTTGATTTTTCCATGGCATCCAGAATCATCCAAAAGACCCTATACATTCCCCTCATTAGCTAACCTTGAGGAAAGCAAGGAGAATTTCAATCTCATACTCTTTTTCTCCTCAACCAGTTGCTTTGATCAAAGATTCAAAAGTATAGATCTGAAAACAGAGGTTGTAGATAATATCTTGGTTGCACCAGTAACTGTCCTGAAGAGGCAGGGGCATGTCCAACACACAGCAGAGATGACTTTTTTTTAGTAAAAGGGTGTCGACAAGTAATCTTTGGATTTGCCATACCATTGCCCCAATCTGGATATAGATTTGAAGTGTCCCATAATATCTCTAATCTCTAGTGACCTATAAAATTATCTTTTCATAAATTTCCTTTTGATATGTGAATCTTGCGCATAGTTTCCTTTTCCCCTTCTTGGTATAGATATAGGATTACCACAGTCTCTTATTTGGAGAGGCATCTGCTGTCAAATCAAGGAATTGAAATGGGTAAGAGAAACTATTAGATTTTAAAAAACTGTGATTCCCCTGCCTATTATCTCCAGAATAGTTTTCTGCTACAAAAGCCCATATTTTTAAAAACAATAATACTCTTAAAAAACTATAGTCATCTTTTATTTAATTATATCATAATAAATAGCTGCATATCATGTAACACATCAATCTTGGAAGAACTGTTGTTAAAGGTAACAACAAATGTCATTAGAACGTTGTATGGTGGATTAAGCAGGTAGCATGATAATTTACCTGTGAAAAGTATAATAAAAGAGATCATCAAGGACATGTATGATTGAATAAAAGAAGTGGACTGGTCATGTAGAAAGAAGGCTAGCACATGCTTGACAGCCCAAGTGTAACATTGTTCTTTATGAAATATTTTTTAAAAAAGAGGAAAGTCTCCTGTGTGTTGATTGGAATCTCTATAAATAATTTATGGAAATAAATGGACAATAATTGCACAGAATGAGAAGGTATGGAGGTATTGAAACCTGCAGGAGGGAATGGAGTGTCCACATCAGAGAGATCACAAAACTATTGAAGGATAGAAATATGTTTAAAAAATAATTTTAGTTTTTTCACCAAATAAAAATAATTTTTTTTCTCTTTCCAACCTTCCTCTTTTAAAACATCTTAATCACAAAATTTCAGTTAGGAGGTTCTTCAGTGACATCTAGTCTAAACTGTACTTGAAAGGAACTCCAATTAGAACCCATACAACAAATATTCATTCAGCTACTGCTTTAAAATCTCTAACAAAGAGTAATCTCAACCTTACGAGGCAGCCTAGGACATCTCAAATAGGTAGCAGCTTTCCTCTGACATCAAGTCTAAATTTTCCTGTTTGTACAATTTTCCCTCTCTCCTCCATTTTTTCTGATTCTGCTGACTGGAGCCAAATACTACAAGTCTAAACTCTTTTCTCTGTGATAGCCCTTCAGCCACTCAAATATAGCTGTCATGTGCCCCAGTACTGGGTAGAAAGGAAATTAATAGCAATAAAAGTGAACATATGGAACTGAGATATTTATCAGATCATTTCCATAAGGAAGCAAAGGGAAGTTTCCAGAAGAGTTCATGAAGCCTCATAGGAAGGCTGAATATATAGAGGTCAGATGGTTCCAAAGGAGGTAGCCTAAGACTTTAGTTCTTTCTTTTCTGAATACTCTGGAATACTTGAATTATTTTGTAAAAATCTTTAATGCCTCAAGAGAACAACTTTTGGAGATAAATGCATCACTCCTTTAAAAGATGAGAACTCATTATCCTAGTGGTTTTTTTTCAAGATTTTTCATTTGAACAAAATTGATTTAGCTTAGACTCATAAACTGTTAAATTTTGGAAGAAACTTTAGAGATTATCTAATCTGATGAAGGAACTGAGAGCAAAAAAGTCTATTAGAATCCATCTGTTAACTTTCGCTGGGTTATGAGACAATGTAGTAGAATGGAAGAAACACTGGCCTCTAGTTTTCTCCAGGTAACCTTTGGCAAACCACTTCATTTTCCTGGGCAGAAGATTATTAGTCCTTATTAGTCTAAGTGATTTCTAAAGTGCTTCCCAGCTCTAATAGCTTATGTGTCTATACTAAATACATTTTATAGATTTTTAGAATTAGAAAGATCTGTAGATGTTGGAAAAATTAAGTAGATGGCTTTTATTCTTTTTTTCTTTTTCTTTTTGGAGGGCAATTGGGGTTAAGCGACTTGCCTAAAGTCACACGGCTAGTAAGAGTGTCAAGTGTCTGAGGCTGGATTTGAACTCAGGTCCTCCTGACTCCAGGGCCAGTGCTCTACTCTCTGCGCCACCTAGCCACCCCAAGGGCTTTTATTCTGTCATCTGCAAAGTGGGAATGTTAGGACAGACATTCTCTGTGGTTCCTTTCATTTTTAAGATTCTGTGTACTTTGTTCTAATGTTCTTTGTTTTATGATCCCTGTTATCTCTAAGATTCTGTTTTCAGTGGTTTAACATCTATGTTCAACAGTCATTGTTCTATGTCTCAGTATTACATACTAAACTCTCCTTCCAACTCTGTCATCTAACATACCCTACAAATCTCACATTTTGTGTTCTTTCTCCTCAAAACTCTATGTTTACAGTTTCTTCTTGGCTCACACCTAACATGATTCTGTATTTCTGTAATTCTAAATTTTCTGTTACTAGAGATAGGTATTACCATATCCACTTTATCTGGCACAAATTGCAGTAAGAGAATTAGTGTAAATCCTGATGCAAAGTTATTTCTTGGAATTGGGAGGAATGAGAAAAAAGTTTCTTGACACCTTGTGCTTTTTCTCCTTCTTTCACCCCAGCATGATGATCCCTGGTAATGCTGCAGGGGTGGCGAAGCAGTTTCTCCGCTGTATCTTTCATCAGCTAGCTCCCAATGGGATATTTCCACAGCTGTTTCAGAGCAGTATAAAAGGTAATTCTTTAGACACTTAATATGTAGCCAGTCATTCAGATCTGAAACCCTGCTAACTGAGATTGTTATCTTTCCAGATGGGAGTTTTTTACGAACATTAGCTACGTCTCTCATGGACTTCAATGAGCTCAGTTCCATTGCTGCACTCAGTCAGCTGTTGGAGGTAGGTTTTCCAGAAAGGTATTTCAAATCTTGCCTAGACCAGAAGGAGTAATTTGAAAATACTGGGACGTGAAAAAAGTCAGTTTCCTTTTCTCTGAAACATCTGGAGACCCCCTAACTTCCTTATAACTGATAGTTTTTTCTCTATCACATTGGATCTTCTTGGAGCCTTTGGCCCGTATTTGGTAGTTGAAAATGGGTTTAGGGACCAGTTGTAAAGATTTTAGCCTCCTTTCAGAGTATCTTAGAACTTGATAAATGCCTATTATGTTCTAGGTCCAGTTCTGGACAGTGGGAATTAAAAAAAAAGTTCTGTTCTTACCCTCAAGAAATTTGTAATCTTGTAGTCATATTAAATATTTGTACTAAGTAATGTAATACATATTAGAATTAGAAAAGTAGCAAGAGAAATCAGAGAGGTGTGGACAACTAAGGGATGAAAAACTTTCTAACTAGAGGGACCAGAGCAAGTCTCATGAAAAAAATGGCATCTAAGCTTAGTTTAGCCTGTGGGTAGCCAGGCACCAGTAGGCTGTGGCCACAGGAGCTGGTAATCTTTATTCCCATCCTTTATCTGCCCTTGCTGTTTTTTCTGGAGTTCTTTGCTCTTGGATTGTCTATCTCCTTAATAGAATAATGAAGCTTCCTAGGATTGCAGTTTTAACATCACCTCAGGTTCCTGATGAATCTATTTTGGCACTAATCTAATGGGGTCTCTCTAATGGAAACAATAAAAGACATAGCCAGAGTATTCTTACTCCCATTTTACATATAGAGGAACTGAGACTTAGAAGTTGAATGATATGCCCAGGGTTACACAGCTATTAAGCAAGTGAGGCAAGATTTCCCCCCCTCCCCAGTCTTCTCGAATTCAAGTTCAGCACTGTATTCATTGGCCTGGAAAGGTAGGCTGTAAACACAATAAAATTTAAAAAGGAGAGTTGTGTTAACAGTTACTGAATTTTTCTTTTATTCCTGTTTAATTGACTTAGGGGATAGATACTGGCCACCTTCTAGCATCTGAAGCATTGTCATAAGGAATAGGGATTAGATTAATTCATTTAGCTCTAGAGGACAGACTTAGGGAAAATGAATAAGAGTAAAGTGGATAATTTCAGTCCACTGTAAGGAATAATTTCCTAATAATCACAGCTCTGCAGGAATGGATTATGCTATCTTATGAAATGTCATTGGTTATGCTTGAACTGAGACTGGTGATCAATCTTTAGGGATGTTGAAATATGGAGTCCTCATGGACTTAGATGACCCATAAGTTCCCTCTGCCTGTTATCATATGAGACTCTGGTGACCACAGTCAAAATGGTGTCCTTAGTGTTCAAAGATGAAGCTATTTTACACACATTCATAGCATATGTCTATATTCCTCCATTTTTTTTCTTGTTAGTATACTGACTCATCCACTCTCTTGCCAGCATCCCTTGTGACCAAGGGTACATATTTATGAGATGTCTGGCTAAAGTTAATACTATTCACTGCCTTAAGCAGGTCCTGCATCCTTTAGGAATTAAAGAAATCCTTGGTCTGGAGGCAAGGTAACCCTTACCAATCACAGAAGGAACCAAGGCTAGGGTCAAAGGAGATAAGAAATAACCTAAAGGCCAGGCTAATTGATTTCTTTTTAAAAATAGAAATCTTTCTTCTTTTTAAAAATATGTCTTCTTGGTACTTGTTCATTTCTTATAGGGTGGTGATATTAAAGGGATTGTGACAAGTGGCGATGTTATAGTTGCCCAGAGTTCGAGGCTTGGGGAATCTCCTGAAAAAGAGGGAGCCCAAATGCAGGGATGTGGGAAAGCTGGTTCAAGTTTATACTTGTAATGTCCTCTGTGAGCCCATTTGGATTGTTTCCACCTTCTGCTGAGTCACAGGTTGAACAGCTAGAGGGTAGAGAAAACAAAAGTAATTGGAACAAAGGGCTTCACACTTATGACTTGTTAGCATTAAACTCTAAATAACTAAAACAACTATTTATAGGCTACTCTACATATTAATTCTGGGTATAATGTTTGAGTAGATCATGATATCAGCAACTAATGGCTGTCCATTGAGCGCATGCCGTCATCAATACAATATGTGTTCTATGTCAGTTTGGTTTTGTTTTCATGAATGGATAGGCCAGTCTTATTTGAATGATTGAATATCACACTGGGGAGGCCCTCTAGTGTTCTGAGACCCAGTGGAATTACCGCAGAGTTATCTGCTAAAAGGAGAATCTATAGATTGTTTCCATCCACAAGTAGTCCTTTTTCTATTTGGATTTTTTTTTTTGCGATAGTCGTGAGTTCTTGAAATACTGAAATAAGTTGTTAATTGTCAGTGGTTTAAAGGAATACTTTTAAAGCTCATGATACAATGTATGCATATCTGATTTTTTAGTAGTTCAGACCCTATACTTTTTTTTGGTACTTTCTAGGGTTTGAATAACAAAAAGAATTTGCCAGCAGGGGGTGCCATGTTACGCTGCTTAGAAAACATTGCCACCTTCATGGAAGCTTTGCCAATGGATTCTCCGAGTAACCTCTGGACTACCATCAGTAACCAGTTTCAGACTTTCTTTACCAAATTGCCTTGTGTTTTACCTCTGAAGGTATGAAGTAATCAGATTTCTTCTTAATAGTTCGCTACTAGTTGCAATTTCCTATTGGCCAAGTCTTGTGCGACCCCAAACTCAAGAAATAAAGACCTGAGCAGTATAATACCATTGTCATGGAAGGCTCCGGACAGCAATGCCCGCTGGGCACAGAACAGAGAACATGATTCTTTTTATTTCCCCAAAGCTCATGGTGGAGAAATGACGTACTCAGGTTTTCCTTTGAACTGATAAACAAGGAAAGGAAGGCCTATAGATTGTATCTGTTGAAAGATTTATTGCAGCGGGCATTGCTAGAAAGAATAGCGATTGTCCTCCTATGAAGCTGCATGCCGCGCTTGAAAGCGTGTTGAATTTGGAGTCGAAAGAGTCTAAACCCCAGCTCTTTCACTTAGTAGTACATGTGTGATCTTGAACAAAGCACGTGACCACACCAGGCTTCAGTTTCCTCATCTGAAAATAAGGGGGATGTATTAGATGACTAGTTTCTTTCCAGCACTGAATTCATGGCCTTGTGAGTATGGGCGAGCTAGGATAAAAACATAAAGTGTCTGATCATTTGTTTACCACATTAGAACAAATGATATTATTTTTTTTACTATTCTCTGCCTTCCTTCTCTCACAGCTGTAATGGTAAAAGGAGAGTCAGCATAGTATAGTAGTTTGTATGATGAACTAGAAGGCAGGAAAATCTGGGTTCATATACTGCTTCTCACAGTACTAGCTGTGTGGCTTTGTCTAAATCACTTAACCTTTCTGAACCTCATTTTTCTCATCTGTGAAATGAGGAGTTTGGATTAAGTTATCTTTTAAGGCTGCCTTCTACCTCTGTCTTAGAGATTATGGCATGAATAGAAATTTGGGGCTCCCAAATGAAATTTTCATAAAGTTTCTCTTTCCCCTTTATGAAATCCAAAGATAAATTAATAAAATGTTAAAACTAGAAGGGACTTCAGAGATCAAGTCTAAGAATATACAGGAGATGCTATGAAATGACAGACATGGCTTGACAATTGCTTGAATTTGAGGGGCAAGAGAAAGTGAGGATCCAAGGATGACAATTAGCTTGTAAGCCTAACTGATTGGGAAGATGGTAGTATCCTCAACAGTAATAGGGAGGATAAGAAGAGGGGAAAGTTTGAGGAAAAAGATAACTAATTCAGTTTTAGACATGTTGAATTTAAAATGTCTATGAGACAACCAGTTGGAGATGTGGAACTGGAGGTCAGGAAAGATATTAGGACTGGACAAATAGACCTGAGAAACATATGCATTGAGATAGTAATTGAATCCATGGAAGCTGATAACATCACCAGAAAAGTAATACAGAAGGAGACGTGAAGGCCTAGGGCAGAACTTTGCAGGATACCTGTGGTTAGCAGGAGTAACATGGATGAGAATCCAATGCAAAGCATCCTGAGAAGGAGAAATCTGTCAGATTACAAAATCCTAGAGAAGAGAATATCAAGAAGAGGGTGATTGATTGTGTCAGAGACTGCAGAGAGAGCTCAAGAAGAAGGAAGATTGAGAAAAGCCCATTAGCTATGGCACATAAGAAATCATTTTTAATTTTGGAATGAGATTTCAGTGGAATGATGAGGCAGGAAGCCAGACTGTAGAGAGTTAAGAAGACAGTGAGAAGAAAAGAAGTAAGGAGCACCTGTTGTAGACAGTCTTCTCAAGTTTAGCTAGGAAAGAAAGGAGAGATAGGAAGATGGCTTGTGGGGATGAATGGTTCAAGGGAGGGTTTTGTGAGGATTGGGGAGACATGAATGTATTTGTAGGCAATAGGGAAGGAGCCATTAGGCAGTGAGAGATTGAAAATAGGTCAGAGCATGGAGATGATAGAGAGTGTAGGATGGAATGGGATCAAATGTGTAGATAGAGGAGTGCCTATCCTTGTCAAAGTGGAGAGTCTTTTTGTGAGACAAGGGTAAAGGAGGAGATGATGACTGAAGACATTTGAGTGACATATGATGAGGAAGAGGAAAGAAGAAGGAGCTCTTGGTCAATAATCTCAGCTTTTAGTGAAATGTGAGGCCAGATTCTCAGGTGCTCAGGTGAGAAGGTTGGGGGAGGGGAAGTTGTGTGAGGTTTGAGAAGGAATGTAAATATTTAGAAAAGTGTAAAAGGAATGCCTTGTTGTATTGATGTCCCAGTTGAGATTATATAACATAAATTTGTGGTGGACCCAGTCAGCATAGTTTTGTGATTTTCTCTAGCTTCATTCAGCAGTATATATGAATAGGAATGAAGGCAGCAGATGATAATAATTCAAAGTTAGAGTTGGCAAGCAAGATCTCCAGTAGGATCTTGAAGTGCTTGAGAAAAGAGGACAATATAGAGTTGAATTAGTTCACAAAGGGGTAAAGATGGGAAAGGGTAGAGAGTATAGCCAGTACAAGTGTGATGGCCTCAGAAGAACTGAAGGGTAGATAGATTGGAGGTCATTGTGAGAATCAAGAACAGGGTTTGGAGTTGCAAGACGAAGAAGAGGGGTAGTGAGAACAGATTGTAATCAGATTAAGAATTTCAAATTTCATGAACATGAATGTGGAATGCTTATGAGTGATGGCAAGATCAAAAGTATGAGCGTCTCTTTGTATTGCTGTGGTTGGGTAGAGCAGTAAGTCATAGGAAATGAGTTAGTTTAGGAATTAGGAGGTCAGTGTGTTTGAGAAAGAATCATTAAGCATAATTAAATCCTCTATTATGAGGGCAGGAGTTGGGTAGGAAAGACTCTAAATCACTTTAACTTGTTGAAAAAGGGAGTGTTTCTAGAAGTATCCTAAGGAGTGATTTTAGGAGTGTTCTAGAAGTTGGTAGACAATAACCCCCTCAGGATCTTGATTGGACTACAAATATGGATTGAATGACCATCTAAATGATGGTGGTAGAGGGAGAATATGGAAGTGGCAATGGAGTGCAAGGAATACTCCCACACCATGATCTGCAAGTCAGGGGGTATGATAAATGTGCACCAGTGCTAGAAAAGGTAGATGCAAGAAAATGTGTCGTTAGGAACAGGAGGAGGTCAGATCTCAATGAATGCAAGAGTGAAATAGGAAAAGGTTTACAAGGAAAATTTTTACCTATAGAGCAATCAATTCAGAGAGCACAGTGGAAGGGTTGGGTAACTTTACAGTGGGACATTGTGGGAGGGAGGAGATTGGGTTGAGGCGGGGTGTGAATTAAGGTAGCAGGTAGTAGGGGATGGAGAATGATTTTTGAACAGTGGTATTTAAAATAACTGAAATAGGGAAGGTATGATAGTATGGAAGTATGTTAATCATTGAGGAATGTATTCAGGTAGGTTATCATTCTTCCTAGAGATTTGGCTTTGAGTGGACTTGTCAGAGGGCATCAGGCAGCTTTGTGGCTGGAAAGGGAAGGGAAGGATGGTGGGCATGAGGAAGGTGCCCAAGCTGAGGCAAGATAAGCCCTTAGGGAGGTGGAGGTGATCAGAGAAGGTACCTGAAGCCCTGAGGGATGGCTGCTCAGGTAGGCAGGTACAGGCCAGGCAGCCCTTGTGGAGATGATATAGATGATTAGAAAATAGACCTGGAGTTCGGTAGCTTCATCTTTGAATTCAAGGGCAAGTCAATAACTTAGCTGAATTTTCCTTTTTCATTCAGATTACTTGCCTGTCCTACATTATTTGCCAAGTCATACTATAATAATTGTAACTTACACTAAATAAAGCACTTTGAGGTTTGCAAAATGTTCTATGTATATTATCTAATTGGATTCTTACAATAACCCTTTGAAATAGGTGCTGTGCTGTTAGTATCTTCTTTTTAAAGATGAGGGAATTTTGATGCCTCATAGTCTTCAAAGAGGTAACTTTAGGCTCCTCTAAACTATGTCATTAAAGTACAATTCTTTTTTGTTGTTGTTGTTGTTTTTAAATTTTAATTTATTTTCTTGGTTACATCATTCATTTCCACAAGGTTTTGAGTTACAGAGTTTCTCCCCTTTTTGCCCCTACCCCCCAGCCCAGAACATTGATCCCACTGTAAGGCCCCTCCCACAATCTGTTCCCCTTT
>CM053598.1:171208481-171285349 GCA_028646575.1 Pseudocheirus occidentalis
ATTCTAGAGTTTTACTGCTGTTCCTAGCTTGCTTCCTTTTTCTCATGTTGGCCAGTCTATTAATTGCTTGGTTTTTTAGCTCTGTGGAACTCTGCTTCCTGGAGGAGGAAAGCTCTGTCCCAAATTGCTGGGGCCCTCACAGCTGCCGGGGCTCTTAGTGGGGTGCTGCAGCCCCAACTCCCTAGCCTTGGCTCACTGAAAGCACACCCCAGGACCACCACTCAAGACCACGATCCAGATCCAGGCCACTCAACGCAAGAGCCCTTGGCCCTGATGGATCACGTCAGCCCCTCTGCTATCTGCAGTCCAAGGGCTCTGAAGCAGCCCAGTGGGGGCCGCTGCGGCTCTCAGCCGTTCCTGCTGCTACAGCCGCCTCCCACTGCTTCCTTGCACTGGGAGCAGTTTGGCTGGACCCGCTCTTTCTCCTCCCGAGTTAGCAAAATCCACTCACCTTTCTCTTAGCCGTTTTTTCTTCTGGCCTGATAAATGTGGTAACTGTGCCTCCAGTGCAGCCGATCAGCTCTCCTATAGACGAGGCTCCCCGCCCGATGCCCCAGGGCTTGACCTGTCCGGGGTTTTGGCCGCGGGTCCCAGACTACTGCAAAGAGCCCTGCCTGCTGCGCTGCCTGTAGCAACAGATGTTCTTTTTGTCCTTTGGAGAGTTTTGGAGCTTGAAAATCTGTTTAGCGTCCCATTTTATGAGTTTTTTAGCGTGTTTGTGTGGGAGCTGTGGTGCTTTGCTGCTTCTGTGCCGCCATCTTGCCTCCGCCCCCCTAAAGTACAGTTCTTATAAGTTCTATCCAGCTGCAAAGGAATATAGACTTGGTGATGGATGACATGTCTTGTCTATGGATCTTGTCTAAGTCTGGAGAGGTTCATTACTAGGTTGGCCAAGGCAAATCTCAAAGACTACTTTGCATGCTTCATTGGTGGAGGTAGTATTGAAGTTAAGCATGTATAATTGTATATTCTCATTTGTTTCTCTGAATATGAAGTTCTTTTAGTTTCTGTAATGTAAAGTTAGCAACATTTTTGTTTCTGAAATAAAATATTTTGAAGATCTGTTTGAATTCATGTCAGTTACTGACTTTCCTTTGTGTATAGCAGACATTCTTTCCATTTCATAGTATTGTAGGACTTAGAACCAGAAGGGATCTTAGAGTTGATCTAGTCTTTTTTTTTGCATTTGAGGATACTGAGGACTTGATGGGGGAAATGAATGTTCAAGATCATACTGGGTGTAAAGAACCAGACCTAGGATAATAAGGTCCCTTCTCTGACTCCAGATATGATGCTCTTTCAATTGTGCTACACAATAACCTGCAGTTAATACTAACAGTGCTACTAATCCATCTACTAGAGAGGTAGATGTATGGAAAATGTTCCAAGCAACCATTTAGGGGCATTTGAAACAATTAGAGACTTTGGTTCAGACAGAGCTAAGTAGAATAAACAATGCCTACCTAACCCAAATGAAATGTTCAGCTGCCTTTTGTCTGCCCTTCACCATCAAGACAAAATGAATTCTGAAATCCATCTACCTCACAAATGTGCTTGTCTTCAAGGAGACAAAGAAGCATGTAGATGCAGGGATATTATAGCCAGTGTGTAAAGGCACTTTCATAACAAGTCCCACCCAAATTCAGGGGACAGTTTAGGACTTGAAAAACAAAAAGATGTACAGCAAAGTAAATGTTAAGTTAATTTTGGATTGAAAGAGAAGACACATTAAAAGAGAAGACAAAGAATTTTGGATTGAGAAAGAAGAAAAACAATTAAACCCAACAGAAGGCATTTCTAACCTGTGTCAGTGTAGGAAGCAGTGTACTGAAGCCCTCCAGCTCACTATTGTTCCCAACTATATTATTTCTTTGTTTCCACGCAAAGAAATGCTTCATAAAAATCTTCTCATGCCTTATCTGCATCAGTTTAGCATGGTTAGCTAGAAGACAATAAAGTGTTGCTTACAGATAGAGGTAGAAAACAGTTTTTACAAAGGCCAAATAAGATAGTTCTCCATTCTTGTCAAAACATCTCCCTATTTATCTAATCCTTAACTTTTTTTTTAAGGTTTCAGGGTTTTTGGAATGCCTGTATGGTGTCTGTGGCTAACCCATGGCTACATGTTTGTTTGTTTCCTCAAAGACTCTAGTAGATTAATTAGTGAGGCATGATTTCTCTTTATAAAATTCTTTCTGTCTTCCATTCTGCTTAGCTTTGATGAGGAGCAAATGCAACTGAACTATTCTTTGAAGCTGAGTATTGTTCATTCTGTTCATATAAGCCTAAGCCTGCAGTGGTTCTCTAAATATGAGAGAAAGCTTTCTCTGATCAGATTAGCATTTTTCTTCAAAATGGCATGTTTTATATCTGTGAAGCTATTAAATATATACATAGCATGTACATTTATTTCTGGATTTGAATGCTATCAAAGCTAAATGACCAATCCATTGTATAAACTATAATTTCTTAAAAATCTGGTCAAGAGTTGTGATATTATATGAGAATTTTTTTTAAATCAAAGAATTATTTTTTAAATGCATGGTCAGTAGGTAATAATGGAGGAGCTATAGGTTATATTTCTCTTAAGCTGAAATTAATGCTTAAAAGGACCAATTTTAGTCTTAGAGAATGAATGATAAAACATTTCACTTTGCCTGATAAAGAGGTGGGAGAAAGTAGGTATGGGATGTTGTATACATCATTACAATGTCAGTTCCTTTAGCTCATTTTTTTCATTACTTGAAAGGAGGATTTTATGGAGGAAGTATTGTTGAGAAATGACTGTGGTATAAAAAGCAAATGATATCAATAACCCTTTAAATTAAAAAAATAAAACAAATGCTTGGAAGTACTAAAACAAAACAGACCAAAAAAGATATTGATTTTGCCCTTCTTTCATTTTTGGTCAGTGTTCTTTAGATTCCAGTTTGAGAATAATGATCTGCCTCCTGAAGATACCTACCACCAGTGCTACAAGGGTATGTTCTTTTTAATTAATTAATGATGTTAATAATAATAATAATAATATAAAAATAATGATTGTTTACATTTGTCATGCTTTACAGTTTACAGAACGCTTTTTCTTCCACTGTCTCACTTGGTCCTCAGAACTGCCCTGTGGGGCTAGACCAGTGGTTCTAAACCTTCCTAATGCCACGACCCTTTAATACTCATATGTGGGCATATCTGCATGTGGGCGGACCTGCCTGGAGATGGGTAGAGGAGCTGTGTCTCCATTCCTAAGACTGTTGGAATATGTGTTTTCTGATGGTCTTAGGCAACCCCTGTGACCCCTGTGAAAGGGTCATTCAACCCCCAAAGGGGTTACGACCCACAGGTTGAGAACTGCTGGGATAGACAATATTAGCATTATTATCCCAGGTTCACAGATGAGGAGACCAGCTTGAAGTAGTTAAGTCAAGACCACATGGCTGGTATATAATACTGAAAGTCAATTTTTTTTTTGATAAAAAGTCCAGTGTGCTTTCTTCTTAGATGTGTGAAGTAACTTTACCTAAAATTATTTTTATGTTTTAAAAAAAAAAGAAAGATGACACCATTGTAGATCAGTAGTAATTGTTTGTTAAATGCTTCTTTTACACCCTCTTGTTTCTTCCCAGTCTATAGTATCTTGATGGTATATGACATGTCACAGCATAGGCATGTGAAATGGTTTTATTATGTTTCAGTTATACTACTTAGATCCATCTACAGCAGCAGTTCTCAACCTGTGGGTTGCGACCCCTTTGGGGGTCAAACGACCCGTTCACAGGGGTCACAGGGGTTGCCTAAGACCATCGGAAAACACATATTTGCAATTGTCTTAAGAACTGAGACACCACTCCTCTATCTGTCTCCAGGAGGGTCCACCCACATGCAGATATGCCCACATACAAGTATTAAAGGGTCATGGCATTAGGAAGGTTGAGAACCGCTGATCTACAGTGTTATTTCAGTTTTCTGTGACCATTTATTTTGGCTTTGAGGAAGACATAAAACTGGGAGGGATAGGCAGCAAGTTGCTGGTTTCGAAAGTTTCATAGGATTTAATCCTGTTCTTGGAAACTGAGAGAGATGTGACTTTCCCAAGGTCATGCAGGAGGCAGAATCTTGAACTTAGGTCCTTTGACTCTAAATCCAGTACTCTTTCCAATAGAACCCTGGTATCAAATTTAAATAGAGATGGATCACTGCAGGACACATACTGACTGAGAATGCCACAAATTAACATTATCTGTATTATATTGGCTTTTTTCATCCATCTTGTTAAATGTTTCCCAGTTATATTTTAATTTGGTTCCTGTATAGGGTAGCATGTGTTTGACACCTTTGTATGCCACCATACTACTTTGCTTATAGAAACATAATAGCAATCTTTTAAGTATTTGAAGATTCGTCACGTGGAAGAGGGAATTTGTTCTTGTTGACTAAGGTAGCAGAACAGTTCATGGAAATTGAAGAGAGACTAATTCTGGCTTAATAAAAGGAAAATAAAAACACTTTCCCAATAATTAGATTTACCCAAGAGTGGACCAGGCCACCTTGGGAAATGGTGTATTCCTCATTAGAGAAGGTTCCATTGGGAGGCTGAATATAGAGAGAATTCTTGTTTAAGTCCACTTAGATTATATGATGTCTGGGATCCCATGTTCTCTGAAGTTCATTGATTCTGTAGGTTTTGTATGCTTGCTGAAAGGATGGGTTTATAAGCAGGGCCATATTCAGATGTACTTGAAGATCAGTACAAATGTAGAGTAAAGCAGCTCTGGAATCTAAAAGTTTTGAGTATTCATATAAAAAGATATGTCTTAACTGACTCAGAGCACGTGACAATACTGAATGTGTATAACTTTGATTAATAAATATTTATTCAGTACTTACCATACCCAAACTATTGTGTTATGTGATATTGAGATACAAAGAAGTATTTATTCCCTTTCTACAAGAAGTTTCCCATCTGTCTGGGGAGATAACACTTAAACTCCGGATGTTAAGAAATAAAGAAGAGCTAATATTTATGTATATTGCTGTAAAGTACAATTTAAAAAGCTCCTTTACATAGTTAATGCATTTGACCCTTACAACAGACTTTTGAGATAGATAATTACCCTCATTTTACAGAAGAAGATATTGAGGATCAAAGAGGTTCATGTGACTTCTCCAAATCACCTGGCTTGTAAGTGGAAGAACCAGGACTAGAACCTAAGTTCTAGACCCAACTCCAGGTCTCACATTATTTCCTTTATACCACATAGTCTCCACCTTCTGCTGTCAAGAGCTGATAACTGCCAGATGACTGGAATGTCAGTATCCCTCATTCTGTAGATGCTTAGACAGGTGGAATGGTTAGAGAAGGCTTCATACGACACAGCCTTAATGAATGAATAGGACTTAGACCAGAGGTTCCCAAACTTATCTGGCCTACTGCCCCCTTTAAAAAAATTAATCAGTATCCTCTGGAAATCTTTAACCTTTTACTGTTTTGTTTTGGTTTTTTTTGAAAAATTTGCATCATTTCAAAAAAATACAATTAAAAAAAATGAAGCATTGTATTTTTAATAATGTATTGTAAATTTGTTGTCTTTCCTGCTTTGAGATTTTGATGATACAATATTGTGTCATGTAACTGTATAGTATCATATTGTACACAAGTCATCGCACACACATATTCTTTCAAGTGCATGCTGGGCTTCCCAATGATGGTGATGCTCTCCCACCAACACTTGCTTGATAAGACCTATTGGTGGACTTGGTCACAACTTGTATTTTGTGTGTTTATTTGGAAAATAATGTAATCAGTACAGCTTTAACTCTGTTCCACAATAGATGAAACATGTACAAATGGTTTTTCTAAATTTTTTTGTCTTTTCTTTCCTTATGCTTCTCTCACCCCCTTGTTTTATTCAATAAGCCCCAATTATACCTGTTGCTACTACTGTCCCCCTGGATCATTCCAGTACCCCCAGGGAGTGGTATCGCCCACTCCGGGAACCTATAGATGGAGAAAGGGTAGGGCTGGTTCTTTGCAAACCAATCTCTCTCCTGGCTTCTGTCGTTCTGCTTGGTAGTATCAGTACCTTCTCAGTTACCTAGGGTCAAAGCCTCAGAGTCATATTTCATTCTTTTCTCTTTCTCATTTTTTCATATCCAGTTAGTTGTCAAGTCTTGTTGTCTACTATCACAGTTTCTTCCACCTTTAACTCATGCTTTAACTGGTTCAGGACTTTATCACCTCTGACCCAAATTATACAACAGCCTTCTAAATAAGTCTTTCTGATTTCAATTTCTCTGCTTCACATATCTATGAAAGCAATCTTGCTAGTACACAGGTCTGACCATGTCACTCCTTTCTTCAAAGACCTTCAGTGATTGCCCATTGCCAAATAGAATAATATACAAGCTTTGTACCCTGGTATTTAAGGTTAGGGATAAAGGCAGGACCTGTGATTTTCCTTGGTGCAGGGAACTCCTGGATGAGAGAAGTCCTGCCAATTCAAGCTAGCATCATCCCTGTGACTTAGCATCTAAGAAAGTTGCCTAGTGTATTAAGAGGGAAAGAGATTTGCTTAGAATCAGATAACTATATGTATATTAGTATGTTAAATAGTTTATTAGGCAGCTACGTGGCATAATGGATGGAATACTAGACCTGAAGTTAGAAAGATCTGAGTTCCAATCTGGCTTCAGAGACTTACTAGCTGTGTGACCCTGGGTAAGTCGCTTAACCTCTGTTTGCCTCAGTATACTCTTCTGTAAAAAAAAAAAAACTTGAGAAGGAAATGGCAAACCATTTTAGTTTCTTTCTCAAGAAAACCCAAAATAGGGTCAGAAAGAGTTGGATGCAACTAAAATAACTCAACAGTAGCAACCTAGGGTGCTTATGAGGATCAAATGAGATAATATGTGTGAAGTGCTCAGCACAGGGCCTGGTGCATAGTAGGCGCTTTATGAATGCTGGCTAGTGTTATGTGTCAGAGGTAGGTCTTCCTGCTCCGAGGTTAGCTCTCCATTTACTGTGCTACACTCTCCAAAATCTGTCTTCAGCCTCCTTTTCCACTCTGATTTCACTCTTCTCTTTCATGCGCTCTGTTCTGTCTAAAGTCGACTGCTTACTTTTCCTTGATCTTTTTAGTTTTCTTAACAGATTCCTTGGTCAGATCTAGTTCCCAAGCCCAGGTTTGTGCTTTAACTTCTCAAATGGAACAATTCTTAAAGGTCACCGCTGATTTATCACTAAGTCCAATGACTCCTTAGCCCTTATCTTTTCCCACAATTTTGTAGCATTACTCGTCTGAGTCCAACCATTGACCCAGCCCTGGTGTTCACCCCGACCAACTCTGCTACTCTATTCATTCTTTGATCTCTTTGGAGTAAATGCCTGATAGTGGTATCAGTTCATCAAAATATGTGTACAGTTTAGTAATTTTTGGGGTATAGTTCCATATTGCTTTCTAGAATGATCTTAAACTTCTTGAAATTCTTCCTTATTTGTCTTCTGTAACTTTATACTGTTAGCTCTCCTTTTGCCTCTCTAACCATTATCCTTTCTTCCTCATCAGATAAATTCCCTCTGTGTCCCCTAAATACAAGTATTCTCTAAGGTTTTGCTCTTTCTAGTCCTCTTTCTTCTTCTTCTCTATAGTTCCTCTCTCTGTAAGCATTTATAGATATCCATGGTTGTTAATGTTTTTTTTTTTTTAACTCCTCGTATTACCTCTTATTTACTGTAATGTTAAGGGGATTTGAAGATCTTCCCTGCTCCTTAATAGACCTTTGCGGTCACTTGGAGCCCTTGGTGGGAGGAACTTGTAAATGGGTAGAACAATAAGGGTGGAGCAGAAAGTGGGAGTGAGACAGAGCTGGGAGGGGGAAAGAAGAGACAGAGCAACTAGTGTGAGTGAGAGAAGGAGAATTTTTGCCTGGGGAAACTTGTTATGTGGGGAGGCCTAATGGAGGGAAGCTTTGGGGATATAGGTGCTCCCTGCATCAGTCATGTATATAGACTTCTTTGTACTATGATGGATTTGGCTTACTGGTGTTTGCATAAATGTCTTTGTTTCTTCTTCAAAGAAGAGAGTCTGTTATATCTTGCAATTCAAACCTGGGAATATGCCTGCATATTCACAGCAGCTGCTGTGGGTATCACATTGGTAAAATATTTACTAATCCATTAAACTCCTTGAAGGGAAGGGCTGTTTTGTTTTGGTTTAGATCAGCGGTTCTCAACCTGTGGGTTATGTTCAATTTGTAACAATGAAAATACATCCTACATATCAGATATTTACATTACAATTCATAACAGTAGCAAAATTACAGTTATGAAGTAGCAACAAAAATAATTTTATGATTGGGGTTCACCACAACATGAGGAACTGTATTAAAGGGTCACGGCATTAGGAAGGTTGAGAACCACTGTTTTGGATCCTAGTACAGTGTCTTGCCCATGGTAGATAATAAATAAATGTTGTATTGAGTTGTTGTCTTATCCTGCCTTCGTGAATTCTGAAGAAGTTATTTTCTGTCCTACACTAATTCTATATTTCTGTCTTTTGAAATCATTATCTTCCTTCATGGTTTACCTCAGGCATGACATTTTCCCTTAGCCCCATGGCTAAAAACGATCCCTCCTTTCTCAGTTTTCTTTCTTTTGGACTTTGTGCAGACCCTCCCTTTGCATTCATCACATTCTACTTTGTATCATACTTATATGTGTATGTGCCTAACACCTTCAGATTTGGCATAAGAAAAGAGCTATCATTTTTCACCCTCTTTTTCCTATCACCAACCGTAGTACTTGGTTAAAGAGTAGGCATGTAATAGATGTTAGTACTCTTCCTCTTGAAATGATTTTACATTGTTTTGTATATACTTTCTAGTTATGTATCTGGTAACATCTTGCATCAGTGCTCCATTCCTTTCCATCCCCAAGAGCGTAAAGTCCTTGAGGGCAAGAACTGTTTTGTTTTTATGTCCTCAGTGCCTAGCACAATACCTTGCACATAATAATGAGCACATAGGTTGGACACATATGTGAATCTACATATTTATTTATATATACACATATTTTATATGTGTATATGTATTTACAACAAGCTGCTAATATTTGGTATTTATGTACTAAGATGTTTTAGAAGAGACACAATTCAACACAAGATGGCAGATGTTCCTTTTCATTCCTTCATTCTAATCAATTCAGTTCTCTGATCCAGAGTTTTTCCCACTGAGCCATGCTGCCTGTCACTACTCAGGGTGGGTTTAGAAATGATGTCATAGGAAAGAACTGGATTTCTTCAAATCAATAACAATGATATATCGTTGTGCTTTGAGCCACTGGGTGAAGCTGCATTTCTGATGTCTGATGCTTTGTTTCTAGGATGCCTTATACACATAGAGGCTCTTGCCTGAACAGCTTTTTGGCTATAAAAGTACCCTCCCCAGCTACCTTCAAGCAAAAAATCATTTACAACAGCATTGTAAGGTTTTAATTCTATTTGTTTATGCTGAAGGAATCAGCAATTGATTTTCTTCAACCCATATCCCATTGCAGAGTCTGCTGGAACCATTTTCAAAACTGCTCAGCTTTGTCATTCAAAATGCTGTCTTCACATTGGCCTACCTGGTGGAATTGTGTGGCTTGTGTTACAGAGCTTTTACTAAGGTAAGGAAGAATATAGTGGGTATGCCAGACCATGTTGAAATACTTTTTCTCCCTTAAATATAAATAAATTATTAAGTCTTTTGGCCTTTAGCCCAATACATACCATTAAAGTGAAGCTTTTGCACATATTATACTTAGTTTGTGTCTTGTGACAAATAAATACATTGAAACCAGTTTGACAAAATTCTAAACACTTACTACGTGCAAAGCACTGGCAATTAAAAAAGAAAAAAAAGAAACAATTCCTGGACTCACAGACCTTAAGAATACAACTTACGTATAGATAAATAAACACAAAATATATACATAGTAAGGAAAGCACGAATAATGGGGGGGGGATCAGTAAGACCTATTGCAAAACAAACACAAACCTAAAAAAGAAGGATTTGTGTTGATCAGTTAATAAGAGTTTATTAAAATCCTACTATATGCTAAGCAGCATGCTAGGTGTTAGTGATACAAAGACAAAAATATGCCACAATCCTTATCCTTCTTGTATCTTAGGAGATGAAGGAATATGAGATGAGAAAGCTTTATGAGCAGTTTGGAAAAGAATGCAAAATCGTATGATAACAGATTCATACGGCGATTTATGTTGCTTGTTTGATCCTTGCGACAACTCTGTTGTTGTGTTAAGTTAAGTAGTTCAGGTATTACTGTCCTTCCTTTACAAAAGACGAGACTGAAGCTCAGGAAGGTTATCAGGTCTTGTCCATGATTATATGATTGGTGAGTAACAGAATCAAATTAGACGTAATAGTCATTTATAAGCACTTTTATGGTTTGCCAAGATGTTTCCTACATGATCTAATTTAAGCCTTATCAAAGCCCTGTGAGATGGGTAGTGTAGGTATTTTTATCTCCATTTTACAGATGAGATTGGAACCCATTACACCACTACAGCTACCTCTTCAGCAGCACTACCATAGGCATCGTTATCATGATCATGATGCTGACAATCATAATACTGTCTGGCTCCAAATTGCAAAGTTCTGTATCTCTTGTTTTGCTTTCCCAACAGCCCTGTGAGAGAAGATTTCACCAATATATTTGACAGTCTCATATATTTTTGGATGCTGGTAGAGTTAGGTGAATTCAGAAATGATTGAACAGCTAGACCAAAAGAGTGTCAGTCATTCAGTCAGTAAACATTTAAGTGCCTACTGTGTTCCAGTCACTGTGCTACCCGTTGGAGATAGAAAGGAAGGTGAAAGCGAGTCCCTGCTCTCAGGGAGTTCACAGTCCAATGAGACAACATGCAAATAACTATGTACAAACAAGATACATCTAGGATAAAGAGGGGGCTAGTCTGCAAGGAAAGGAACTAAGATTAAGGAGGACTAGGAAAGGCAGGATTTTAACTGAGATTAGAAGGAAATCAGAGAAGCCTGGAGGTGATGAAGACTGATAGCATTTCAGATATGGAAGGCAGCCAGTGAAAATGCCCAGAACTGGGAAAAGTACCTTGTTCAAGGAATAGCAAAGAGGCCAGTGACATGGGATTATAGAGTATGTGTGGATGTATGGAATAGGTGATGTAAGGTATTAAATGTAAGAAAACTGGAACAGCGAGGAAGCACATTATAAAAAGATCTGATTGTCAAATAGGGGATTTATATTTGATCCTTGGGGTGATAGGGAGCCAATGGGGTTTATTGAGTGGTGATGAGAGGATGACATGGTCAGATTTGCACTTAAAGAAAATACTGACAGCTGAGTAGAGGATGCACTGGAGTAG
This sequence comes from Pseudocheirus occidentalis, assembly GCA_028646575.1. Classification (NCBI taxonomy): domain Eukaryota; kingdom Metazoa; phylum Chordata; class Mammalia; order Diprotodontia; family Pseudocheiridae; genus Pseudocheirus; species Pseudocheirus occidentalis. The sequence goes on from CM053598.1 coordinate 171,219,881, forward strand.
AGAGAGACTTGTGTCAGGGAGACCAACGGGTAGACTGTTGCAATAATCCAAGCATGAGGTTGAAATGGGTAGGGGTTTTAAAGGTATAATGTCATCCTAGTACAGCGGTTCTCAACCTGTGGTTGTGACCCCTTTGGGAGTCAAATGACCCTTTTTTCAGGGTTTGCCTAAGACCACTGGAAAACATATATTTCTGATGGTCTTAGGAACCAAGACACTGCTCCTCTGTCTGTTTCCAGGCAGATCTGCCCACATGCAGATACGCCCACATACGAGTATTAAAGGGTCGTGGCATTAGGAAGGTTGAGAACCACTGTCCTAGAGAAAAGTCTATAATATAGTTCGACAGTGCTCTGTCCTTGGCCCTGTGCTATGTAATTTTTTTTTTATAAATAATTGTATTACATTTTAATTTTATTAATTTTTATTAACTTACTGAGAATTTTTTATTTTATTAGTAACTTAACTGGAATTATTAACTTAATAATTTAATCATGAATACATGTTTTTCACATTTGTAAATGTCCAGAGTTGGGAAATATAGCTAGTATGTAGGCCAAATTACAGAATTTTGATCCAAAAAGATTTTGACAGACTAGAATGATGGTCCAAACAATAGTTACTGACATTTTTCATAGAACTTTGTGGTTTACAAAGTACATTGTAGACAGTATTGTATTTGATGCTCACAGCAACCCTCTGAGGAAAGTCATATGGGTATTATCTCCATTTTGCAGATTAAAAAACTGAGACTCAGAGAAGTTCAGAGTTGTTGCCATGGTCACACTAGTAGTTGGTGTTGGAGGCAGGATTTGAGCCCAAGTTTCTTCTTATACAAAGTCCTGTGCTTTTTCTATTATCGTATGCTGCTTCATGTCTAAAATCTCTAAATTCCTGCTCATTCTAAGTCTATGATCTGGATCCAAAAAAAAAAAGAAAAAAGAAAAATATAATAGTGATATGTAGAAAGTTCTATATTTAGGTTCAAAAAATAAACGGCCCAATTATAGTAAAAGAGAATCAATAGAAAGCAGTTTATGTGAGAAGGACCTACAAGCTTAAGATGAACCAATTCTGACATGCAACCAAAAAAGTGAATATTCTTTGAGGTGGCACAAACAGAACCAGTACCCAGAATGAGATAATTTTATGCCTATTGTATTCTGCCCTTGTCAGACCTTCTGTGGAATATTGTGTTTGTTTTTAGGCTCCATATTTGAGGGAGGACATTGAAAAGATATAGTGTTTCTAGAGGAGAGTGACCAGGAAGATGAGAAGATCTTAACCATAACATCAGAAGAAGAGAAAAATGTCAGCAGTGGGGGAAGGGATGTGATAGCAATATTCAAGCATCTGAAATATGTCATTTCCATTTCAACTCTGAGATTCTAGGGTTCTACCTTTCCCATTTTATATAGGCTTATGTGACTTGTCCAAGGTCACACAGAGCAGACATTCAAAGTTAGGTCTTATGATTCTACTTTCCATAATACCCTAAGTATAGACTAAATGCTCTTTTCAGGTCCCATTAAGTCCTTATGATCTCATGCATTATTTTTACATCTATTCCACACATCATTCTTTCATCCTAAAGCAGAAAAAATATTGGCTTGTCATTTGTAAAAGCCTGTGGATATAGCTCCTTAATTCTCATCATTGATTTCATCTCCCCAACTCTGGCTCTTAGACTCTGAGATTATAATCTCATCTTTTGTCATCATGCCTTAATGGTCTCTCAATTACATTACCTTGAGCTCAGAGAGTTGTTTGTTTCCCCTTGAGAAAATGGAAAACTACTGCTTGCATGGAAAATAGATGCGGAAGCATTGTTGGAGTGGTTTGACACTGTTCAGATGTAAAAAAACAGAAGGCAGGATAGAAAGAAGGGGTTTTATACTTGTGAGAATATGAAGTTTGAACATCTGAAGTTTGTCCTTCCCAGTTCTAAAGTTTTCCAAGTTTTTTTTCTCAGTAGGGTCTCTGTTTCTGCCCTCATCTATAGTCCATGCAAAATGCTCTTTCACAAGGAAGTCTCTTTACCTCAACAGATGCTAACTTCTTGCCAAGGGTTTCTGTTGCTTAATCTATTTATATTTCTTCTGTGTCCTTGCCCTGTCCTTTTTTTCCTCTTTTCCCCATATTGTGGCCTTTTCTTTGTAGGTACATTCATATTACAGGACCATGGAATTTAGAATTAAAAGGGATCATAGATATAATCTTATAGAAACCCCCATTTTACAGATTAGGAAACTGAGTTACAGAGAGAGGAAGAGATTTGCCTAAGTTCACAAAGGCAATAATCAGCAGAACTGGATTTGAATTTTGGCTGTCCATCATCCAGGTGCAATGCTCTTTTCATTGCATCAAGATTGTTCTCTCTGCCTCATGATTCATTTCTGTCATTTATTTCTTATAATGCCTGTAGTAATGTAAACTTACACACCAGGCTCATTCTTGCCTTCTTTTTAATCCTTCCTTGAAATTTCTTGCCTCCCTCTGCCCTGCCCCTCCCTTACTCCCTCCCTCCCTCCCTCCTTCCCTCCCTCACTCCCTTCCTTCCTTCCTTCCTTCCAATCCTTGTCTCTACTCAAACCACAACCACTCTAGCTCAGGCTGTCATCATCTCTTGTTTGTGCTATTGCTGTAACCATCTAATTAATCTTTGAGTCCCTTTTTCTCTCTTTAGTTCACATAGTTGCCAAACCAATATTCCAAAATACAGATCTGACCATATCACTGCCTTACTCAAAAACCTTTGTTGGCTTCTTATTGTCCCTAGTGTAAAATACAAAGTCTCATTATTTAAAGAATTTTAATTGCAGCCACCTACCTTACCATACTACCCCTCTCCATATGTTTTCCATTCCAGGCAAGTTGACCTAATAGCTATTTTTCATGTATAAGATTCTATTTCCTACTTCTGTGCCTTTGCATAGGCAGTATCCATCCTCTTCCTCCATCCCCATATCTGTAAGGCATTCCATTTTGATCTCCACCTTGAGAAATCTTTGATTTCTTTCAGAGCACCGGTTTTCCTGCAGCTCTTCCTCTGTCCCCCTAGTTCTTAGTTCCCTTTCCCCTCTGAAATTACTGTGTACATACTTTGTATTTCTATGAACATATCATATTTCCTGTTTCCTCCTGGATCCTCCACAGAGAATTGCTCAAGGACTGTAATATTTCTGGTTTTGTATCTTGAATATAGTCATAGAGCCTGACATATAGGAGGAGCCTCTGTAGCAAATGTTTGTTGAATTGGACCAAAGAATCAAAGGAAAAGATTTTGAAAAAACCATGACCAGCTGTCTAAACAAGGCATTGGTGTGGTAGAGAAACAAAGAATTGGAATCAGAAGGTCTGTGGGTGTCATCTCTCCAACTCCTTAGTCTCCTCATTTTTAAAATGAGAGAGTTATGCTAGGCTCATTCTATGAAGGCAGGAATAATTAGATTTTTCATTTCTTTTCACGGATTTGTAGAAGCTCTGCCTCTGCAAATGGGAAGGGCTTCCTATACTTAACAGTGTTTAGGAGGTAGATCTGCTTTTCCTTGGTTAATCAAATTACATGTTCTTAGTGCTTAAAAAAGGCAAATTGAAGTTAACTTTTTTGGGGGCATTTTCTTTTTCAATTTCATTTTTCCATTCAACTCAGTAAGCAATTCTTAATACATCCTGTAGTCACATTTTTCATTTCTGACCTATGCATCTTGCTGAAGCACTCTGTGACATTGGTCTATGCTAAGTGAATTTTTAGAAACCTTGTTCTCCCTTATTTTGTTTTTGTTTAGGAACGGGATAAATTCTACTTGTCTCGTAGTGTTGTCTTAGAGCTACTCCAAGCTCTGAAGTTAAAGTCTCCTTTGCCAGATACAAACCTACTACTGCTGGTCCAGGTAGAGTACTAACTCACTTCTAATCCTTTTTGTGGTGCCCATGCATGTTTGTAAGAATGAAGGAAGATAGTAGGACTCTAGGGTTAAATCCCGTAGTCCCTGTCTTCTCAGTGAAAGCAAATAAAATTTCTTATGAAGACTATGCTCTCGCTATTACTCTGCACTGATGTTCATTCTTCCCTTGGCTTAGTAACCAGGACATTCCTGTTGTGCCAAATATTTGGCCGGATTGATTTTTCTTCCTCATCTTCAGATGTTTCATAGGATTTTACGGTTGGAAAAGAGTGTAGAAGTCATGTAGCAGGTTTATTCCCGCCTCTCCAGTCTCCCTGCCACCAGCTCTTGCGGGTTCTGGGCTGGGTGTCTAGTTTACTAACGCAGTCTCCTAACTGCTCTTTCTTTCAAACTCCAATCTCTCTCCTTTCCAATCTATCGTGTGGGCTGCTATACGAAAGAATTTTCCTTAAAATTGATTATTTTATGGAATCACAGGTTCCTAAGAGAATTTAGAGGTCATCTGGTCCAATCCCCAACCAAAGCATAAACCCTGTCTACAACATCCCTTACAAGATGTTATCCAGCTTCTGCTTGAAGTCCTTCAATAATAGGGAACTAACTACCACCCAAGACAGATCATTCCACCTATGGATAATTCTCATTGTTGGGTAGGTTTTTCTTATATTGAACTGAACTCCACCTCCCTATAACTGTCCCCCACCTTCCCACCTTTTTCCTAGCTCTTCCTTCTGAAGTCGAGTAGAATGAAGTCTAATTTCTCTTCCATGTAACAGCCCTGAAAATATTCAAATATAACAATCAAGTCCCCAAGTCCATTCCAAGTGAGATATCCCTCGTTCCTTCAAAGGATTATCACACAGCATGGTTTATAGCCCCCTTTGATTCCTGCCATGAAAAATCTACACTTACCAGCCTGACATTCAAGACCCTCCATTATCTTGCCTCTCTCTACTTAGCTGATATCCGTTCCCATCATTCTCCAATATGTTTCCTCTGCTGTAATAAGTTGATCTCAGCTTATAAGATAATAAGGAGTATATAACCATGAGAACAATGTGATGGCAAGGTTCCCAGGTACCCTGTAACTTGTTCCCTAATTCTTAAAATATTTCAGAAGGATCAGAGCTTAAATTTTTCTCAAAGGCTAGAGTTTAATAACAAAAAGTTGTTCCTTTTATATAAGAGGAAATATATTTAGTACAGAGAAAAGAGCATTAGCTTGTGAGTCAGGAGTTCCAAATTCTAGTCATCTCTTTTCTAACAACTAGTTGTATGAATTTTTACCTCCTTTGGACTCAGTTTTCTGATCTATAGAGGAGAGCGTTAGATGACCCAGGGAAAGAGGCAAAATTCCACAAACACCTACATGTGTTGCCAGAAGTGAGTACGGTGCCTAGTGAAAAAATAATCTTTAATTATCCTTGGATAAATAATCATTGACCTTTTCTGTCCTATGTTGCTAAAATTGTGTAGTGGTAGCATAACAGGATATGGATTCAAGAGTATGGGATTTTAATCCTGTCTCTATCACTTCCAATTGTGTGACCCTGGGCTGACTTCTCTGAAGTTTAGATTCATCTTTTGTAAAATGGAAATAATAATATTTATATAAACTCACAATACACACCTTATAGGGTTGTCATGAGCACCAGTGGAAATGTTTAATTTAAGATCACAGGAATATAGACCCAGGAGGAACCTGGGAAGAAATAAATTTGGGCAAGTCATTTCTTCTCTGGGCCTTGGTTTCTTTGTATTTAAAATGAAGGGGTTGGAATCAATGTCTTTGTTTTTCAAACAAATAGATAGATAGCTTTGATTATGTCATCTGAAAACTGATCATATATTTCGATCATTTATCATTTGGGGAATGGCTCTTAATTTTATAAATTTGACTTAGTTCTCTACATGTTTGAGAAATGAGGCCTTTATCAGAGAAATTTGCTTCAAATTTTTTTTCACAGTTCTATTGCTAGCTATATTTCCATTCATCTTATTCCCCCCTGTTTATAATAGAATAACCCCATGTTTACTCTCTTTTCTCCCTCTTTTCACCCACTAGGACCATACCCAGTGTTATCTTTGAGTAAAAATAACTTTTTATATCAAAATATCCTAAAAGTTAAACAGGAGAAGCATATGACCAGCAAAGGGAAAAGAAGAACCCTTTGCTTTGTAGAATAACCCAAGAACATTTAGGGGTCAGAAGGTTTACAATCCTGGATGCCCCTTGTACTTGATAGCTTCAGGAGTCTGATAATTCTACAACAGTCTAACTTGGGTATCTCTTAAAGAAAAGACAGGCTCCAAAACTGCTATCTTTTGGACTTGTGAAGGCTTCTGTGTCTTGAAGAGGGCAAATATGTTTACTGGATCTTCTGGCTCTCTAGGGCCCTGTGCTGTGGCTGCTTGGCTATGAGGTCCATTAGTCAGCTCTAATAAGCACTTGTCAAGAGACAGCAATGAAACACTGACGGTCTAAATAACTCAGTGGTTAAGAGAACCCTGAAAACAATGATTATAGCATCAAAACTAGATGAATTAATAACAAAAAACAAATTAACTTCAGGAAAGAAAATGGTAAGAAAAAGTATATTTCTTGATGCATTCATGCAGGCAGTTTATGAAGGGACATGCATTTCTTCTTTTCTTAGGTGAATTTGCATTTGTCACAGAGCCATGAACTAATATAGAGAAATCAAAAGGTGAAATCACTTGGGCTATGAGGCAGTTGTGTCAGGCATTTAGAGAATAGGCCCATTATAGACAACTCTATGAATAATGCATTTTAATCATACTTCAGCTTTCTACATTTGGAAGAAGGGCTAGTTGCACAGAGAACAGCCTTCACTTAAAAATCATTTCTTGTCCTGCCAGTTTTTAAGTAAGTGATAGGTTCTTATGTTTTTATAAACTCAAAGTAAAATGGTTTCATGAGAAGGAAAAAAGAAAATCATTCTTGAAAATCTTCCTTTACCCAGTTTTCTGATTCATACCTTGGACATCAGGACACTGTAAGGGATGAGAGCCTTCAATAAATTCACTAAGAACCAATGAAAAAAATACAGTTTCTCTATCTGTGGTTATATTGCTCTTTTCCCTGTTACTAGACTTTCCAGGCTCACTAATAATTCTCTGGGAAGAAAATCTGTTGTTGAATTGTTCATGTAGAGGAAAGACGCCTTCTCATGGGAGCTGTTCTAATAGCCCCCTCTTTGGTTTCTCTGCCACCAGTCTCCTGTCTTTCTAATAAGTCTTCCAAAAAACTCCAAAATTATATTCCTAAAAGTATAAATCTGATTACAGGATCAAAGAACCATAGAATTAGAGCTGAAAGTGACATTAAAACTTATCTAGTCTAATCTCCTCATTTTACAGTTGAGAAAATTGAAGCCCAGAGTCCAAGGCTATACAGATAGAAAGTAGAAAAACTCGTGTTGCTCTCTTCAGAAATCTTCCACAGTCCCCTATTACGGACTCGAGGATAAAAATCCAGTGTCTTCATCTTGTCATTTAGAGCCCTCTATAGTATGGCTCTCACTTACCTTTTTAGTTTCATATTACTTGCCATCACATATTTTCTATGCCAGTCAGACTGGCTTGCTAATTGGTCCTTATCTATACATTGGTCATGTCATCTTTTGCTTCCATGCTTTTCCACAAGTGGTTCCCCCATGTATGGAATGTATTCTCACCTCAGTTCCATCTTCTAGAATATTTAACTTTCTGTAAGGTACAGTTCAGATGTCAGCTCCTTCATGAGATTGTAGATACAAAATTCTTTACAAACTTTAAAATCTATCAATATCAGCTGTTATTATTATTTCAGTAAGTGGATGTAAAGATCAGAAGTTTCTGTCACTTTTCTTCCTGTCCTAAAGCAGCAGTTCTCAACCTGTCAGTTATGTTCAATTTGTAACAATGAAAATACATCCTGCATATCAGATAGATTCATAACAGTAGCAAAATTACAGTTATGAAGTAGCAACAAAAATAATTTTATGGTTAGGGGTCACCACAACATGAGGAACTGTATTAAAGGGTCATGGCATTACGAAGGTTGAGAACCACTGTCCTAAAGAATAAAGAAGGACTAGAAGTAGATATTACATAAGGCGGCCAGCTATTGGGTCACTGATTACAGCCTGGCACATTCATTTCTGTGCTGGTCTTAGGAAGGTCAGAGAAGTGAGATTCTTCCTTTAATGGGTAATGAATGTTTTCAGATTCATGGAGAAATGTATTCAATGATCCAATAAGTAACTCTGGGAAAAATTTGGCCTTCCTTCACTTCCTTCTGTCATTCTCATCTTAAAATCGTGGTAGCATGTGTGTGAATGAGGGGTGTGTGTGTGTGAGTGTGTGTGTGGCAACTAAATTAAGACTTAAAAGCAAGAAAAAGGAAAAGTTGGTAAAAGGAACAATTTGTATATCTTATTATGAATAATATTACTTTCAGAGAGAAGGGGTTAAATTACTCAAGTCATGGAAGTGAATTTATTCCTTCACATTGTAGAGGTCTATTTGAAACAGTATTATCCTCTACTATTATACTAACAGAAAGACACTGTGGTACGGTGGTCTGAGTCAGTCTCGGAGTTAGGAAGACCTGAGTTTAAGGCTTACCTCTAGATACAGCTACTGTGAGACCCTGGGCAATATACTTAATCTTATGGTGTGCCCCAGCTAATTCTCTAAGACTATGTTTCAGAACAATTCGTTTCCCCACTAGGAGCTCTCTACACCTGTGGATATCACAGGGATGGACCCTAAATTCCTCATTTTCTCCCCTCTCTTTCCCTTGCCCCTCCCCAGAAGTAATTGGACTAAATAATAATCTGGAATATTGAAGGCATTTCCTCTCAACTGAATGATCTCATTCTGTGTAGAACAATGTAATAGGTATTGAACGAGTTACAAAGATATGTAAGATGGTGTCCTTGTGCTTAGGGAGTTTCCTTAAATAGAACTGATCTTTATCTTAAAAACTAGTTAGGCACTCATTTTAAAGGCTTCAAGTATGGAACTGGTAACAAATTGCTTTTATATCATGTAAGGAGCAACTTAACTACTGAGGGGCTCATTACCAGGTTAGATACTGAGTAATATATTTTTTTAGCCATAGCAACTTGTGAATACTGTCTACTAAAGTAGACCATCTAACCACTTAGGGGTTGCTGCCTGTTCTGGTAGAGGAAGACTTAGCAAGTTGTATGATAGTATTAATTGATCAACAAGTATTTATTAAGTATTAACTATGTGTCAGATCCTGTGTTAGGCACTAGCTATATGAAGACAAAAATGAAATAATCTCTGCCCTCAAAGCATCGGCTTTCTTTTCAGGTCTGTTACTACAAAAAAATTGTACCATAGATATGTTGGTAATTGGTGTTTTGGTATTTGGCTTTAATTAATGCCTGACTTCCTTGGAGTATATGTGACTAGTAATGGGATCACAAACATTTTTAGTAACTTTCTAAGCATAATTCCCAATTGCTTTCCAGAATGGCTGGATCTCTGTCATAGTTCCATCAACAGTGTCACATTGCTATCATTGACTATTCCCTTCTCTTTGTTACTTTAACTAATTTGATAGGTATGAGGTAAAACCTCAGAGTTGTTTTTATTTGCATTTCTTTCATGTACTTTGTAACATTCCTTCATATTGTTGTTAATAGTCCTTTTGAGAACTCTTTGTTCAGATCCTTTGACCACCTATCAGGGAATGACTTTGGGTTTTACTTATTTCTGTGCCTATACAACTTGTATATCATATCTTTCTCAGATATTTAATACAAAATTTTTGTTTCTTCTTCCCTTTGTATCCCAATTGCATTGATTTTGTTTATACAAAATCTCTTTAATTTCTTTCAACAAAAAACATTTTTAAAATCATCTCTATCCTTTGTTAAGAACTCTTACCCTAGCCATAGCTGTGAAAGGAATCTAGAATTCTCTTCTAACTTTTTTACATGATATGACCTTTACTATTCAGGTCACATATCTGTTTTGAACTTACTAAAGCATATGGTATAAGATGTTGGTCTAAATTAATTTCTGAAAAACTGCTTTCCCATTTGCCCAGTAGTTCTTGTCAAATAGGGACTTCTTTCCCAGATAAAGGGGTTGACATTCTTTAATTAAAGTTCTCAACAGGCTGAAAGATGGGCTGAATCTAATGTTTTAAAAGTTCGCATTTGTATAGTTTTATAGTTTACAAAGATCAGATTATTAAATAAATGTAAAATTATGCACTTAGGTTAAAAATTTATCTGCTCATATATGAGGTTGGGGAGAAGAACATTACTAAAAAGTACATCTCATGAGAAAGTTTTTTAGTTATTGTAAGTTGAGTCAAAGTAACATGGCAGCTAAAAACAACAATGTGACCTTGGGCTCCTTTACTAAAGCCTTCTCTGATACTTAATCATGATAGGAGGCAACCCTGGATTTTTTTTTTAAAGCTGTACCAGTATCAAGTTCTATCAAGTTGAACAGCTTTCAAGTATAGGCGCTGGTAATAGACTTTGTTTCCTGATGACCTTTAGCTAAGCATGGACAGAGCTTTGTTACCAGAAGGTTAATCTACTAGGTGGAAATTTTTTTTTCTTTTGGCTACTACAATTCATAAAGCCTTTGTCAAGCCACAGAGGGTTGGTGTCTTTAGGCTGAAAGGACAGAAGTATTGTATATAAAAGGACAAGCCTAATGATAAACCATTTTACTGCTTTCTGAGGCCGGCCTTGCCATTGAGATGGGCTTCTCACCAGATTAGCAATAGGATGGTGAATGTTTTGAGTCACAACAACTCACAAGTCTATCTGATGAATGATAGAAGCATTTTTACCACATTGATGCAAGGGATACCCACACTGAATATACAAGTTTTAACTATTAAAATATTGAAGAAATATTCAGAACGAAAGAGGCAATAGTCCCAATCCACTCTGTGTTTTTTAGTTTTTGCAGCTTTACAGATATTATCTGTTTATCCTCACAGCAACCATGAGAGGTGGTGCTATTATTTTCATTTACAATTGAGGAAACTGAGGCAGAAAACTCAAGTGACTTACCAAAAGTTATGTAGCCAGTCAGAGTCTGAGTCTGGATTTCTTCTTGACTCCAGATCTAGCTCTCTACCCACTGTGCCAGCCAGCTCTCTCTAGACCACATCTAAAGGTGTTTAATTCTAGGTGCCAGATATTTTGGAGGGACATTGATGACAGGTGTCAAAAATTGGTTGACAGATAGTGATTGGACTCAAAACTATGTCATATTGAAGAGGGTTTCCCACAAGAGGGTTAGGGTTGCCTGAGACTCCAAAATACCAACATGCTGGGTCCTCTGGAAAGAATTCCACTCAAGTCTTCTGGCCAAAGAAAAGTAAAGTTTATTGAAAGTTCAAGTTCGCTATATGTGTAGGTAGACTCTTAAGGGGCCTAGGTATCTGTGATGCTTGCATTGGGCAAGCAGGACAGAGTATGTCTGTGCTAGGGCATCCTGTGGCACTCTCACCCAGTAGGACTGTACTAAGCTATTCTATGGCACTCTCACACCACATGGAAGGGAGATGGGGTTCTTATATACAGAAAGATTGTCAGAGGAATCTAGGGGTAGTCTAGAGGAGGAGTTTGGGGAGGGTCTTCAGGAGGAGTCAGATGAGGTCAGACTCCAATAATGAGTGAATAATAATGGGTGGGAAGTTGCTGGAGGCTACCTGGAGACCACAGACAAAGGTGGGCCCCAACCAGCTCAAGGATGGGAATGGGAACGTTAAGGGTGAGAAACTGTTGGAAGAAAGGAGGGCTATAGACTTGGGCAGAGCCACAACTCAAGGCCCATGACCTCAGGCAAATGCCTTCCTTGGGAAGATTTACTTTCCCAGAGCCTGTACCTCAAAGATTCAAGGAGCTCAAGGTAGGGTCCCAGAGCCTGTACCTCAAACATTCAAGGAGCTCCAGGGGGCTCCCAGAGCCTACACCTCATCAATATGAGCTTATTTAAAATAGAGAAGAGATTTGGGGGGAGGTGTCAGAGAGGGAGACTTGAACAGTATCTTCAAATATTTAAAAATGTATCATGTGGGAAAGGGATTAAATTCAGTATTCTTTATAGACCCAGGGGAGAGAATCCTTGTGTATTTGGGGATAAGGAAGGAAGGAGTTGTAGATAAGCAGACTTGGGTCTCAGTTTAAGAAAGATCTTCAAAGCCCTTCATAATCTGTCTCCTTTCTACTCTCCAGTTTTCTTACACTTTACTCTCTTTTACATAAAGAACTTTTACAATTGGACATCCCTGTTGCTTCTCACACTTATCTTCGGACCTTAGACATTTTCACTGCAGGCCTGGAACTCTTTTACCTAAGCTCTACCTTCTGTTTTCCCTAGCTTCTGTCTAGTCTTATTGGAAGTCTTACTTTCTGCAATAAGTCTTTCCCAGTTTTCTTAAATTTAGTGCCTTCTCTCTGAGATTATCTCAAATTTATCTTCTAAATGTCTTGCTTGTACATAGTTGTCTGCATGTTGTCTTCCTCTTTACTGTGAGATCCTTAGGAGCAAGGACTGTTTTCTGCCTTTCTTTGTATCATGGCATATAGTAGGTACTTAATAAATGCTTATTGACTTCGATGCGTCTAGTGTTTACCAAGGTTCTACTATGTGCCCAACAGAGAAATTCTGTTAATTTTCATCTAAAACTCCCACTCTGTAGCACATAACTATGGCTTCACTCACAAGTTTAGCTATCCTGTGGGAGAAAGGCTTTCTTTTAATGATAGATTTACTGTGGGCTGAATGACAAAGGAATTCCTCAGTATTGCATGTGGCACCTACATTAACTCACTCTGAAGGCATTTCTAGTGCTTACTATTGACATGAGGTTATTAATATTAGATGAGTTAGTAATAAGCTGATCACTATATTCAGAGGAGAGGCGGAGATGCTATTTTTGGTGCATTCTATATAATGAATGCATTTGATAATGGCACATAATGGATGTCTGTTACTTTTGTAATCTTCATGGAGGGAGTGCATTATTACAGTGACATTATTACTATATTTTATTTGGAAGTAAAGAGGTTTTTTTTCTTCTATGTTAGTCATCATTTTCCCTCTTTGCTTTTAGTTTTGTCTTTGTAATGGGAGAAGTTCTGTGTAGCTGAGAAAAAATTTTCAATTCAATGCTGGTAAATGGACAGAGAGGTTTAGAATCTTGGCCTCATAGAATCTCAGGGTTGCTTGGGCCATTAGAGGTTTTCTCATTCAATTCCTACCCTAGGGAAACATTCTCTCAATAGTGTCCCTGACAATCAGTAACTCATTGAATCTGCTCAAAAAGGGACTGACTTTCTGAAAGAGCAATCAGATTTGAATAGTTTGGTCATTTTGAAGTTCTCCATGAGGGTTTTAGTTAACAATAACAAGTCATATTTACACACAATTGAAAGTTTACAAAGCTTTTTCCTCCAAGAATCTCTGGAGACCAAATTCCCCAAGTATTATTATCCCCATTTTATAAAGAAATGAGACTCTCGGAGTTGTCCATGGTCATATAACCAGTGTATTTCAGAGCCTAGATTAAAACCTTAGTGTCTTCATTCCTGCCATATATTGGAAGTACTAGTAGCATATTGAAGAGTGTCCAGAGAAAGGCGACTAGGAATATATCTCAAGAGCATGCCATATGAACCCTGAATGAAAGAAATGGTGATGTTTAATTTGGAAAAGAAAACATCTAGTAAAGACGTGTTACCTTTTTGGGAAACATTTGAAAGACTGTTTTATGGAAGGAGGATTAGAATTATTCTGTTTGGCTCTAGAGAGCAGAACCTGGATCTGCGGTAGAAAGCAGCAGAGGCAAATTTAGGTTTGATCTTCAGAAAAAAGTCTTTGCAATTTTAGTTATTCATATATGAATGGGTTGCTTTTGGAGCTAGTGGGTCATCATTCTCTATGATTCTGTATCTTTAAGTCCTATGTTCTTTCTGTTACATCTAGCTGCCTCTTCAGTTTTATAAATTACATAATCTCTATTGATGTGCAAAAGGAATAATAATACTGATGATAACTCACATTTCTTATATGATTTTAGAGGGTTAGCTATTTTTTAAAAATTCTTTGAAAAGGCCAGCAATTCATGGATGGCCCACAACCCTCTCAGGGTCACATTATTACTTTTAAGGAAACTTTTTATTCTAACTTGCTCAGTGGGGTAGGATTGGAACTTGAACTTGCACCTTGGCAGGAAGTTAATTCAGACCATGTCTGATGACTTGACAACTTCATGTGGTTAGTGCCATGTTGCAGCTAGTGTAATGCTTAAGAAAGGCAGATGCTACAACTATGTGCATTTACTTAAGTGGCTGCATTTCCCCAAATCCAGAACATTGAAACCATTAAAGAATAGAGTCTCCTCCTGGAGACATATGGAGCCTTGGTGACTTACAGTACTGCCCTGGATTGACTCCCCAAGGAGGGTGATATAAACATTTGCTCCTTGAAGTTGGGGTGTTCCCCTGGGACCCTTCTCTTCCTTGTCAAAGCTTTCTGTCTCCTTGAGTTTTTCTTAGCTTTCAGCAATTGCTGGATGATCTTGGTCAACCTCTTCTTCCTTTAGTCTCTACTGTGTGCTCATTGTCTCCTCTTTATTTATGTCTAGTTAGTCATTCTATTCACAGCTGTATGTTTGGATTTATTTGAAGATTTCAGCACATAGAAATATGTTGAGTCCAGTCCTCTAATTTTAATATGAGGTTTGAGTAGTTGAGGTGACTTGACTCATTTATGTAGGCATGTTTCCTGTGACTAGCTTGTAAGCTCCTTGAGAGCTGTGTATGCCATAGCTAAATTTGTGGGAGCCCGCAAGTATAAGTACAGGGTTCTGCACATCTTTTTAGATTCGACAGTGATTTCTTTGTTTTAGGTCAGACCCTAAGCACTATCTGCTAATGCAGATAGTAACCTGCTCTGCAATTTAAAGTCTTACAAAACTGCCTGGATCACTGAGAGATTATGTGACTTGCCCAGGTTAACTTCCTCAGCTAGCATGTAACAGAAGTAAGACTTGAACCCAGGTCTTCCTGATTTTGAGACCAGCTCTATGATAATTTATGTTCTGGTCAAATCGTTTGACCTCTCTCATCCTCAATTTCTTTATCATAATAAAAGCATCTATCTCATAGGGTTGTTTTAAGGATCCATTGAGATAATACATGTAAAATGCTTCTCAAACCTTAAAGTTCTCTATACATGTCAACTAAAATGTTAGCTATCATTTTTCCTTTCTGATGATAATTTTGAGTTGAATTGACATGATTCTGAGTCTGGCCCTTTAAATGGGACATCTCTTGATTCAGTTTTTTTTATGGTAAAAGGAATTAGCTCTAACCACGGTTTTTCTGGTCAAAGCATTTTTAAAAATCTAAACTCTGGAAGTGTTTGTAAATTATCATCTTTGGGAGATGTCATGCTGGCAGGAGGTAGCTCCACTGCCCTCATCATTACTTCATGCTTTTTTTTTTTTGGAGGGCAGTTGGGATTAAGTGACTTGCCCAAGGTCACACGGCTAGTTTTTTTTGTGTTAAGTGTCTGAGGCCGGATTTGATACTTCATGCTTTCTTAAATACTTTGACTAGTATTGGAAATTTCTCTTCTTTTGGCTCAATAGCTTTGGTCTTCCTTGTCCTGGAATAAGGTCCAAGTTATATGCCTACTGGTGTGATGAAGTAAGAACAATTTTGAAGAAACTCTTTGATGACCCTGAGAATATAGGACTGTTGTTTTTGTGACTAAATTTGAACTGTGATGGTAAAACTGGTTCTCTAGTTTTATTCAGGCAAATTAAAGTTTTATAGAGATATAGTAAAAATATTAATTGCTTTACATTGATCTATGTACTTTGCTACTAAAACATTTACATACTTTTTTATATTAGATCTTCAAAATATCCCTGTGAAGTAGACAGAACAAGAATTATTGTTTCCATTTTACAGATAGGGTAACTGAGACTCAAAGATATTGTCAGTGGCAGAAGGTTGCGTGGCTAGTAAGTAATAGAGCCAGGACTCAACCTGGGGATTGTTGATCCTAAATCTAGTGCAATGGGAATGCCTGCCCTAGGCACTGCCTAACATCATCCCTACCACTATTCCTCTACCTCAGCATTTTGTGGCATAAATATTCATATTAAAATATTTGGGTTACTGTACTTTAATATAATTGGTTTTATTTGTAATACTATGTATTTTATTTAGTTCATTTTAAAACATTATTCTGTGAAGGTGTCTGTAGGTTTCACCAGACTATCAAAGGGGCAGCACCACACAAAAAAGGTGAAAAACCCTTGACTTAAATTGCTTTAAGCATGGATCCTATCTATGTCACACCTGACAAAAGATCATCCCCCTCTATTTTGAAGTACTTCAGTTTTTCTTAGGTATTGTAATTAATTTGTTGTTGTTTTTTATAGAGAGACAAAGTGGTATAATTGAAAAAGTAGTGGCCTTCGAGTCAGAATATCTGGGTTCCATTCTAGAATCTGATGTTTACAAGCTTCATGATCCTTAAACTTAAACTCTCTGAGCTTCAGTTTCCTCATCTGTAAAATAAATATCATAAATTTGTACTATTTACATCACAAGAATTAAAAAAATAGGTCAAAATATTTTATTCTGTTGTAACAAAGCATTATTTTAAAATAACATACAGTGATTTTAGGACTGCCTCAAAAAGGAATAATTTAATCAGATACTCCTTTTTATAGCACATGGCTTTATAGTAAGGGTATGTATTAAATAGCCATGATATTTGATGTACTATACCATAGAAGATACTGTAAGGGAACTTTGAAAGGAATGTTCTTATACTCAAAGAACTAATGTTTTAGTGGAGACATATCAAATGCTAATGAATGAATATGAACATAAGTTATAGAAACATACCTGTAACCATCTTCAACGCTTTCAAATATTGAAATGAAATTAACTGGAAAGGTTATTAGTTGCTCAGAAATGTGTACAGCTTATTAGTGATAGGAATAAAGAGCAGTTTCACAGGAAAAGATTAACAAAGGTAGTATAGTCTGGTAGACAGTAGGTCAGCTTTGAAGTCTAATGGGCTTAGACTCAAGTTCTGCCTTTGACACGTTACCACTCTCAGTGATCCTGGGCAAGTTGCTTAACCTCTATTGCCTAGGTAACTCTTCAATTTTTAGAGGAGTTTCCAATCTACATCTATGGTAGAACTTTCATACCCTTTGTGTGGAAGTAATTTTCATACTACAAAGAAATCGTAGGTTCAACCCCCTAGTCAATCAACCAGTCAGTCTGATGATGGTGAAAAAAAGAAGTATTCTTTGGGTAGAATGCAAAGTCCTGTCTCACCTATCCCTAGACAGAGTCACCTGGACATGGAGTCTGATAGGCCTCTGTTGCAGGGTATGCTGCTACTTACCCCCAAATTAGGCATACACCTGCCTCAAGATATCTCAAAAGACTTTTGTGAGGCACATGATTTGTAAACCTTATAACAATGTAAGAATGAGCTGTGACCTAAAAAATTATTGTCTAAACTTTCTGCAGAGCAGTAGAGCAGGACTCCAATACTTTTTGCAGCTGGAGAACAGATGGTGATAGTAATGATGTTAAATGGAGCTATTTGCTCCATCCAAGCTCCACAGACTTTGTCAGTTATTGTTTGTGTTTAATTCAGTGGTTACTCAAAAAATGCCAACAGTTGAATGCTCTGCACTTGTTTCAGGTAGCAAACAAGGCCCCACAAAATTCTAGATGAAGTGAAAGAAGGCTGGTTGCTGAACTCTGACCATGACCTAGTGACTTTCTCCTGAATGCTGACTCAGGCAACAACTGATTTTCCTTGTAGATCATCCGAGGACAGGGGGGAAGGTTAAAGAACAGGGTTAAAAAAGAATGCCAAGGCTGATTGTTATTTTTTCTCATGAAATTACAGCCTAGTAATAGAAGTCCTGACCATAAATTTAAGTCGAAGGAACAAAAGAATAAGAATCCAATAACCCCTGGAGACACCATGGTATAATGGAAAGGACATTGGACTGAGAGTATCCCAGACTTTGCCACTGCATAACTCTGTGCACCTCCTTTCCCGTCTCTGGGCCCAATTCCCTCATTTGCATAATAGCATTATACTAGATGTTATCAAAAGTACCTCTAAGCTTTAACATGTTATGTTCTGTAATTCTGACATTTAGGGATATAGTTTGGTATTGTGGAAAGAACACTGGATTTGAAATCAGAGAAAAAGAGTTTGAATCCCAATTCTGACACTTAAGACTTGTCTGAATTTGGGCAGATCATGTAGTGGGTGACCTCTAAGATCCCTTCAAGCTTTAAATCTATAATCCTAAATTCATTCTATATATATGTATATGATGCATATATATACATAACATTATATGCTCTATGGTGTCTCCTTTTTTTCTGATGGAGCATCTCAGTCTTATTTTACTTAGTACTTTTGTTACAAGTAAGAATTCTTGTATTAACCTTTGATGCTTAGTTTTCAATAGAAATGAGTTTGTAATGACTAAAAGATTAGATGTATCCAGGACAGACTGCTCTGAATATACTAATGAATTTGAATTGAGCTAATAAAATCATGAATTACTTATTAATGTTGAAACTCTCTTGTTAAAATAATTCATCTTTCATTTTCTTATTAGTTTGTTTGTGCAGATGCTGGAACCAAACTAGCTGAGTCAACAATCCTGCACAAGCAGATGATTGCATCCATGCCTGGAGTAAGTCTGGAACCTAAATGAAGTACTTCATTTCACCTTGGGTCTAACTTCCATGCTAATAGACATATTTTAGCCCAGAAGGATTTTTAGCTTGTTTTTGACTTTCCTTCATTTTCACAGTGTAAATACTAGAAATAGCCCAGCTTCATTTTTTTAAAAGAACACTAGTAAAAATTTAAATGGATATAGCACACTGACATTTCCAAAAGAGATCCTTCAGCATGTTGAAACCAATTCAGTTGTTATAGGATATCACTTGTCACCCAACTTTGAAAATATCTAACAAGGTTCCACTAAAGTTGTCTTTTTAAAAAATTCTTTATGACTTCACTTAATCCATCCAATTAAAGAAAAATGCCAGAAAATTCATACATGTAGCAATACCTTGACCAGTTTTGTAACCTTCTATCTTAGAATTCAGTTTTTTCTATTGTCAATAAATGTTATCAGAACAAGCATTTATTCTTGTAGTGGGAATTTTTACTGTCTCTTATTAATCTCTAAGCTTTCTACAGAGAAATACATTTGTAATAACAATTTCTACTATAGAAATAAGTACTTATTCCCTAGCCTGCTTAAAGGTTTAACTCATATAGAAACCTCCTTTGGGAGACATTTGCTAGTCCCCATATAGTACTTTCCCCCACCTCTCACTGTAATTAATTAGGCTGTATATATTTTGTATTTATTTCTCTGTGTATATGCTATTTTCCACAGTTAACTATCAAGTAGAAATGTAAGCTCATGAGGTCTGGTGCTGTTTTCCTTTTTGTCTTTGTACACCTACTACCTAGGGTAGTACTTAATAAATCCATGTTGAATTAATTTGATTTGAAATGAATTCTTCTGATAGTAAAAATGTCACCTACATTTGTTGACAATAGAGAAACTGAAATTTGGACTAGTGGAAAATATTCTGCTCTAAAGCCACACAGTGAATAGAGTACTGGGCTTGGAATCTGGAAGACTCATCATCATGCATTCAAATCTGGCCTTACTAGCTGTGTGGCCTTGGACAAGTCACTTAACCCTGTTTTCCTCAGTTTCTCATCTGTAAAATGAGCTGGAGAAGGAAATGCAAACCATTCCAATGTCTTTGTCAAGAAAACCTCAAATGGGGTCACAAAGAGTCAGATATGATTAAAACAACTGAACAACAATAGAAAAAAAAAAGATGGTTTGTGGTGCCTTTTCATGGTGTTGAGGTAACCCTGGGTCATAAGTTCTGTCTTGTCCTCCTTCCAGTGAGGGACTAGCTTATCTAGGGGCAAAGAGACTAATCATCAGAATGTTAGTCATTAGGTGTTTTGTTTTGGCCTTTGAAGCTCATGAAGATAGCACTTGAAGGTTTGCAAAGCACTTTAAATATAAATACATAATCTGCTTATCTCTCTCCCTCTCTCTCTATGTGTGTGTGTGTGTGTGTGTGTGTGTGTGTGTGTGTGTGTCTGTATCTTACCTGATTTATTGTAATTTTATAGATGAAGAAACTGAGGAATAGAAGGGTTAAGTGACTTGCCTAGAGTAACATAGCTACCAAGTGTCTAAGGTGAAATTTGAACTCAGGTTTTTCTGACTCCGTGTCTGGCATGCTATCCATTATGTCACCCAGCTGCCTTAGAATAGCAGATATTTATAGATCATTTAATGTTTGCAGATCTCTTTATGTGCAATATAATCCCAGACCTGTGAGGAAGGTATGACAGATATCATTATCCCCATTTTACAGAAAAGAAAAAGGAGGTTCAGAAAAGTTAACTGATTTGCCCATGTTCATACAGGATTTGAATCCAGGTCTCCTCCACTTCAAGTCCAGCACTATCTGCTTCTCCAAGCTTCCTGTCTACTAAGGTGTTGAAAGATTATTATCTTAATCAATGGACAGAATATCCACTCCAGTGAAATCATAAATCTTTTGAAGTATCAAAGTTAAGTGGAAATGCTCGCGTTATCTTTGAAGAAAGCAAAAAAGAGAAATCCATAGTCCCTTGTTGGCCCAGCACAGGGTGGGGATCCTGTGGCCTTGAGGCTGCCTGTGGCCCTCTAGATCCTCAAGGCCCTTTGACTGAATCCAAACTTCAGAGAACAAATCCCTTCAGCGATAGGGTTTGTTCTGTACAATTTAGATTCAGTCAAAATTCCACACCCAAGGACCTAGAAAGCCACATGTGGTCTCAAGGCTGCAGGTTTCCCACCCATGGCCTTGTACCTTTTCCTGAAGCACTTAGAATTCCACGTAGATCTTAATTATTTGAATCTTATAGAATTAGTTTGGAGGAAGTTAGATATGAATCTTTTCAAGTTGTAAATCAGAGAACCAGATTTCACCATTTTTTCTAGTGTAATCAGTCAGCTGATAAACCTGAAAAGACAAATGAGGTTGAATCCTTTATATTTTCCAAATCTGTGGCCACGGGTGTGCTTACAAAGCAGAAAGTGGAAGCGTTGGCAGTTTTCTGATTTGGTTTATTTTGCCAAGTCAGGCAGATAAATCAGACCCCATATTGGTTTGGGGGCTTGAATTCTCTAAATTGGACACCTGTAAGCCGGAAAATAACTAAGTAATGGTAAATTCTCAACCTTCCTTTTCTGTAGCTTTGAATTATATGGCAAATCCTGACTATATATCCTCCAATAATATTTTTTTTATTAAAGAAGTTTGATCAATGTTGATGCTGAAAGGAAACAATCACTTTGAGAAAATCTAGAGAGCAGATTTTCATATTTGCATGGCATATGCAAAAGGTCTAAACGATGGCACAAACTGGGGAAAAAATCCCTTCTTCTGCATTCATGGCTCAATATTCAATAACCTTTTATAATTCTGTCATTTGACTTAAAAAAAACAAAAAAGGAAAACTGTTGCTGCCATGGAATGGTTGGAGGACACCTTGACAGGCAGGCATGCCAGTGACCTTATTTTGCTGTTTGTTATCCTGCCATAGAAACTGACAGGCGTAACATTGGAGAAAAAGCTAGAAGGTGATATCGTTCAGCACAATTCAGACTTACAGGGAAATGAAAGTCGATTGGTTCAGATTCCCCTAAGGAAATGTAGGTCTCCACAGGACTGTTAATTAAGCTTCAGAGATGATCCACTTTTGAACTCTATTATAGCCAAGCTAGCACAGAGACTTCAGCATACCTTTGATCAATTAGTCTATGGGAGCATTTCCCCTTTGTCCCTGATATGTTAAATTCATTTACACGGAGAGGCAGTAGGTTCACATCTTTAAATAACTAAGTACAGTGGTATTCTTTATCACTTGCTGTCTCTTTTAAAAAAGTTCTCTAAGTTACTTGCTAAGATGAAAGAAAAAGAGTGGCAGCCATTTATTTTCCCCCTCTCATTGTTATTTCACCCACTCCTTACCCTGAGGAAGAGGTAAACAGTAACATGCATGTTTTTTGTCAAAGGGAAAGGGCAATGCCTTAAGGTTAACATGGTGATTTTTGAGAATAGACAAGCAATGTACAATGACTTCTTTGGAAAAATACATTCAACAGAAACAAGTATGAGAGCCTACTGATAAATCTCCATGGTGCTTTTCAGTCTTTGTGTAGGAGAATCACAGTAGTAATAACAAGTCACACTTTTATTGGGTGGTCCATACCAAGACGGCCAAGGAGGCCATTTGGAAACCAACATTTGGAAAAATCCAACTAAATTAAAAGAACCCATTATTTTCTAAATAACTATCAGTTCCTTCCCTAAAGTTCTCCTACAGTGCCTTAGCATAGTGGAATTTTAAAGGCAATACTTTTAAGCAAACCCTGACAGGTGCCACTAGGCTGTATCTGATATACAAGGAGTAGCCTTGCTAAATCCTGAGATACTCATCACTGGAAGGTTGGTCCCTACATGAAACAACTCATGAAAACTTATGCTAAAGCAGGGAAGGGTGAAGGTCCATGTTAGTGGAGGGAATATCCCAGCCAATGAAATGACTACTTTTTGAAATATTGAAGTGTGAAATAGTGGGAAAAAGCCACTGGATTTGAAGTTAGGTTATGAGTTTGAATTGCACTGTGCCACATGTGATTGGTGTGACCTTGGGCTGCTTATTTTACTTCTCAGGGCATCTTTTTCCTTATCTGTAAAATAAATGAATTAAATAATCTCATAGGTTCCTTCCAGGTCTGAATTCTATAATCTAGGATCTTATGAGCAACAACCATTTAGCAATGGCTTCCCTTAATACAGGCCTCTTGGAATCTGTAGTCTCCTTAAAAACTCAGCTCTGGCGTCATGTATGTGAAACTTTTCCTGACCCCCAAACACTTGCTCCAGCTGCTGACACTCTTCCAGCTTGCTTCTTCAACATTGTCTTGTATCTATTTTGCGCATGGCTACATATATACACTTTGTCTCCCTGATGGAATGTTAAGTCACCTGAGAGGAGGGGCCATTTCACTTTTGTCTTTTTCGCCAGTGCCTGATACAGAACAGGTACTTAATAGATTCTTGTTGTCCTTCACTCTGAGTACTGTCTAAATTTATTTTCTTTTAAAACTGATATGATTCAAACAAACTGTGATTCTGAGTAGTGCAGAGTAGGTCAGAAAGCCAGAAAGAGAACTCACTAAGCAACAGTACAGAATAAGAGAGAATTTAACTATCTTCACAATAAAAAGAAGGGCAAAAGTGGAGTTCCAGAGTCAAACTAATCAATAGGTCTCCTTTTATTGTAGTGTGGAACAGCAGCTATGGAATGTATGAGACAATACGTTAATGAAGTACTGGACTTTATTGCTGACATGCATACATTAACCAAACTTAAGGTAGGATCAACACATATATGGGACTTGTATAGCCTTAGCTTTTGGGTTTTCTAAATTTAAGGGGAATATTTTAAAATGTTTTACATTGTATATGGTTAGTTTGCATGAAGATTTATGTTTACTTGGTGTCAAGGACTCATGATATCTAATATGCACGTCCAAGAAAATAGGTAAGGATTTAAGAGGTAAAGCAATGGATGCTGCTGGAACTGATGATGGACCTGATGACAGAATTATCATTGCTCATTCTTTTGGTATAGTCTGTGCCTGGACCACTGACAACATAGGACTTTTCCTTGGAACATATGATATAGGAAAACACAAATACAGATACATAGAGAAAGCTAACCAGGTATAAGGACTCACCATAGCTCCAATGTTCTACCATGTAGAGATTTTATCTGGTTAACTTGCTCTCTCTCCTTCCAAAGCACATAATTCAACTACTATGATATAATGGTCCAACTTAACATCATTCTGGAGATTGAGGTTCTTCTTGTTTGTTTTTTTTTTTGGTTTTGTTTTTTGCTGCCTATAGTCAGTTATAGAATGGGAAAGAAATCAATGTCTCTGTTAAGACTCTTGTCGACATCTGCTGTCTTCCTGCCCCATAGATTAACTGCCCTTCTTTCCAGATTGTAATAACAGTTGGAGTTATCTTCGTGTATCTCTGTTACTTCAGTAAACATTTAACAAAAATTAATGCCTTATATCTACATGGTATAGAGTGATATTTCCTAAACTGTATTCAGTGGAATCCAGAAGCTCTGTATGATATGAGTAGGAGGTTCTGTAAGAAAATGTTAATGTTAGTGTTATTCTAAAATAACAAATAGTAAGTTATCTATGTCAAAATATGATTGCAACATATACTTTTATATAAAAGTAAACTTAATTTCTTCTATTGTGTAGCAATATTTCCTCAGCCCTATTCAAACTGTATATCCATACTTATAAGCTCTTTAGAACAACATTATTGGAGTTGGTCAGTTGAAAACTCTAATGTGCTCTATGACCAAATTAGTTTGGGAAATACAGATAACATAATATAGAATGAAATATGACACCATATATTCTAAGCCCCTTATTTTATAGAAAAGGAAACTGAGTCTTAGAGAGGAGCTAAGTAGAGGAGCTGTGGCTTAAACATGGTTTTTCATGCTCCAAATTCATTGTTTTTTTGACTACATCATGATGTCTATTCCCATTCCCATCCCTATTCTCATTCATTCATTCATTCATTCATTCATGCATTTATTCACTGAGAACCTGCTGTTCAGCAAACATTTACTCACCACCCCAAGTCCTTGCTGGGGATACTAACATGAAAGACAACTAGTTTCTGCACCAAAGAAGCTGACATTCTGTTGGAAGATATTACATCAAAAGACAATGCAGTGTAACAAGAAAGAATCTTGGATTTAGAGTCAGAAGATTTGGGTTTAAATGGTGCTTTCTATATTTGTGATCTTGGGCAAGTCACTTTACCTCTGTAGGACTTAAGTTCTTGATCTGTAAAATGAGGGATTTGGAAAAAATAATCTTTAAAATCCCTTTCCTATAAATCCTATATGAGCCTGTGAAATATGTATGGTATAATATAGAATGTAATAATAAAAACGCAGACTTTTGGAAAGAGTTCTGTAAGAAAAGGATCTGCTCCAGGAGAGTGGTTTAAAATATCCTTTGCATATGGACAGTACCCAAATGAAGATGTTGATCATTTTTGTTGTTCTTTGGGGTGGAATGAGTAACTAATGTAAATCAGCCTCTTTTCCATCATCCTCCCACTAGGGAGCTAATAGATCTGAAAACACTGAGGAAAAGTCTAGACTTACTGCAGAAAAAAATCCAAACACAAAAAAATAGCCAAATTCAAAATTGAGCAGCAAACAATTTTTCTTTGATCAACAAGAACCTAGTCATCCAAGAAGAGATGCATCAGAGAGAAAAGAAAGAGGTTCCTCTGTCATTGGACACAGCTTCTAAATTGTGCTTGGATGATCTAAGGTTTTGTTTTTTTCTATATACATAACAACCTTAGTGCAATAATAGCATACAAACTTTTAGCTAGAAGGAAAATAGATTTAGTACATAGATTCAGCTTTTCACAAGACAAGTAGGGACAGACATGATTACAAAATTTCTCCAAAGGCAGTCCTTTTTTGGTTGAATTATTGGAGTGTTGCTTGGAGATCATGAAGGCACTTCTACTCTCTAGACACATTTCTCTTCCTGTAAATTGAAAGGCTTGTCAAGTCAAATCAATAAACATTTGTTAAGCACTTACTATGAGTCAGAAATTGTGTTAAGCACTAGGGATACAAATAGAGGCAAAAAGGTAGTCCCTGCCCTCAAGGAGCTTCCAATCTAGTGGGGGAAACAACAAAGAAACCAATATGCACACACAAGTTATATACAAGATAAGTAAGAAATAATTAACAAGAGGGAAGGCACTAGAATTATGAAGTTGAGAAAAGTTTCTTGAAGAAGATTGGGTTTTAGTTGGGATTTGAAGGAAGCCAGGGAAGCCAGTGGGCAGAGATGAGGAAAGAGCATTCCAGGAATGGAGGACAGCCAGAAAAAACGCCCAGAGCTGCAAGATGTGGTTCAGGAAACAATAAGGAAGCTAATACCTCTGAATTGAAGAATACATATCAGGGAGTAATATATAAGAAGACTGGAAAGGTAGGAGGGAGCTAGGTTATGAAGGATTTTGAAGGCTTAATAGAGGACTTTAGATTTGATCTTGGAGGCAGTAGGGAGCCACTAGAGTTTATTGAGTAGGAGGCTTGACATGCTCAGACCTGTGCTTTAGTCACTTAGTAGCTGAGTGGAGGGCAGATGAGACTGGGGAGAGACTTGGGGCAGACAAGCCCACCAGCAGGTGATTGCAGTAGTCCAGGTGTGATTGGATAGGGGCCTGCACCAGAGTGGTGACAGCACCAGAGGAGAGAAAAGAGGCTTTTTGGAGAAATGCTGCACAAGTGAAATTGACAGGCTTTGGCAACAGATGGGATAAGAAGAAGTTGAGGATAATTCCTAGGTTTCAAGCCCTAGGACTGGGAGATGGTATTGCTTTCTACAGCAATAGTGAAATTTGGAGTGGGGAGGGGGAAATAACTTGGGTTTTGAACACGTTTAGTTTAAGATGTCTACTGGATATTTAGTTTGAGATGTCTGAAAGGTAGTTGGAGATGCATGATTGGAGGTCAGCAAAGAGGATGGGGCAGGATACATAGATTTGAAAATCTTAAATATAGTGATGGTACTTAAATCTGTGGCAACTGATGAAATGACTGAATGAAGTAATACAGAGGGAAAATAGAAGAGGGTCCAGGTGTAGGACACCTGTGGTTAGAGGGCATGATCTAGATGAGGATCCAGGAAGAGAACCAATCTAGAGTGGTATCCTGAAAACCCAGAGAGAAGAGAGTATTAAGGAGGAGAGGGTGTTCAACAGTGTCAAAGGCTACAGAGAAGTGGAGGAGAATGAAGATTGAGGAAAGGCCATTGGATCTGGCAACTAAGAGATCATTGGTAACTTTGGAGGGAATACTTTTGGTGGAATGATTATAAGGGATTAAGAAGAGAGTGAGAGGAGAGAAAGTGTTACCACCTATTGTAGATAGCCTTTTCAAGGAGTTTAGCCATAAAGGGCAGAAAAAAATACATAATGATATTGTGTATGAAAAGATCAAGTGTGTTTCCTTCAGGATAGAAAGACATGGGCATGTTTTAGGCAGTAGAAAATGAGTCAGCAGACAGGGAGAGATTATAAATAAGTGATAGAGTGGGGATGACAGAGGGGGCAATCTGTTGGAGTAGAGGAGCTCGAATGGTATCACTTGAGTAGGTAGGAGAGTTAACCTTGGTAAGGACTGAGGACATCTCATCATGTGATACAGGAGTGAAGGAGGAAATAGAGGTCAAAGGCATATGAGTGATATAAGAGAAGAGGGAAGGAGAAAGAGCTCATTTTTGAGTGGCCTCATTTTTTTCCTATAAATTTTGAAGTAGGTTTCTCAGCTGAAAGGGTTGGGGGAGAGAGATCCATGGGAGCTTTGAGGAGGGATAAAACGGTTTGGAAGAGCAAAAAGTAATCTAAAAGGCAGTGGGTGTTACTGGTCTCTGGGTATGGTGGAAAAAGAGGTTTGGAGAATCAGGAGAGGAGCCCAGAGAGGAATTGAGTAGGTAGGCACAGAGGCATGGAGGCCTGTCCTTACAATAGAGGTTCTGGGAGGAAGTGACCAATCAGAGGAAGGGGATACAGGGACAAAGGGATCTTTCAGTGGGAAAAGGACATGGAGGAAGAGGGATGTCCCAGAGTGAAGGTTACTTGAACATAGTAGAGAAAGAAGTCCAGAGAGTACGGATTAATAAAATTTCCTTTAGTGTAATATAGTATTCTCGATTTAAGGTATGTTCTAGTTCTAATGTTCCATAAGCTTACATTCTGTGTTCTAATACCTTTGCCAGCTTTAATATGCTACATCCTAACAGCCTACACTCTTAACAATCTGGCCTAAAATGCCTTTTAAGAGCTAACATTTTGTGGTTCTTGTGAGTAAATTAAAATTTTTTTTAACAAAAAATCTTTCATATATTAATGTGAAGAGTTATCCCCATTTTGGTTTTATAGAGTCACATGAAGACATGTTCTCAGCCTTTGCACGAAGATACC
The DNA here is from genome assembly GCA_028646575.1 of Pseudocheirus occidentalis. Lineage (NCBI taxonomy): Eukaryota > Metazoa > Chordata > Mammalia > Diprotodontia > Pseudocheiridae > Pseudocheirus > Pseudocheirus occidentalis. The sequence goes on from CM053598.1 coordinate 171,248,031, forward strand.
TTTGGTGGACATCTCAAAGTTGGGCTGGCTCAAATTGCAGCCATGGAAATCACGAGAGGCAACCATAGGGATAATAAAGCCGTTATTCGCTACCTCCCCTGGCTCTACCATCCTCCCTCTGCAATGCAACAAGGGTAAGTTTTTTTTTCCCCAAAAAAAGGTGATATTCTAGGGAAAATTCTCTGTTACTTGCTGGAGTGACTAAATGTGCTTAAGATAGGTAAAATGTTTTGTGATTGGTATGAAGTGTAGAATCAAAGGTTTGTCAAGAAGCAGTGTGTCTCTGAGTCTATTGGCTTCATGATTCAGCAGCGTTATTGAACTCAGAACATGAAGTGCTTCATAACTTTGTTGAGAGAGAAAAAAATTGCAAATGCTTTTATTGAATGAAATTAGACCTCAAAGGACTAATGATTCTTCTGGAAAAGCTTTTAAATACTTAGCATATTTAGTGGCCAAATGTAGTTAATAATTTCCCCTTTCCACATTGCAATACTGTACCTGCATAATTAGGCATATTCTTTCTCTATTTCACATTTAACTAAAATCAGACCATGTTGGTTAATTTGAAAATCACAGATAATGGATAGAACTTCCCTTTATCCTTTGATCTAATATACTGATTAAACACTTGTTATGTGTTTTTATCTGGGGGTGGGGAGGATGGAACCTGGTTTTTATCCAAAGGGCTAGCCATCTAACTGGTCAGACAGAACTAATGAAAAACAATTGGAGAACAGTTCTCTGCTAAACTATGTAGTACAGGAAGTAGAACAGGCAAAGAGATGGAGGGCTTACTTTCATGGAGGAGATGGGATCTAAGCTAGGTCTTGAAGGATAGAATAAGTAAGGGGAGGTCATTTCAAATATGAGTAGAGGTGTGGGGAATAGGGATAAGTATGGCATTTTTAGGGAGCATTTTTGGAATTGTGTATTGGGGAATAATAAGAGATGAGAATTAGGCCTTTTCTTAATTTTTGGAAGAGTTATTTTGCTAGTGAGCAGCAAAGTAATTGAATTTGAATTTCCTCCCCCTTATAGTGGAGAAGTGAAAGGTGGCTTACCTTAAGACCCTTGGTCTGTTCATCTACAAAGTAGAGCGGATTTTGTCCTCACATTTTATGACAGGAAGAGTTATTGGATCTGGAAAGCCCGAAGATCCAAGTGCCAAACTTGGTCCCACTGCTATATCCCCTAGGTGACTTCTCCTTTGTCATGAATCACAATTTACCATGGCTGAAAGGAGTGGGAAAGAGTCCCTGGAGACTTGGGCAACACTATTCCCAGATCCGTGTGACATGGTGGAGGTTGCACCACCTATCAGAGCTTCATCTCTCTCATCTGTAGAATCTCTTTGGTTCCCTTTAGCTCTAATGAGTTTTGACTCTATAGAGACTAAGCCAGCACAATTTCTTGAGCATTCCTTGTATGAAGAATAGTAGCTAATCTAGACCTGAAAAACTGAAGGTAACTACTTGCTCATGAAACTGAGATTTGAGATTAGTAAGGAGAACTAGAATAGCACATATATAAATCATTTTGTCAGTCTACACTTCTTCCCTTCCTTTTTTATTTAATTATAAGGCCATTCAGATTCATTCACTCATTCAACACCATTCACTCATCTAGAGAATGGAATCCTTACACATATTATACATTTCTTTCTTCTCTTACAGACCTAAAGAATTCATCGAGTGTGTTTCTCATATTCGCCTGCTGTCTTGGCTGCTTCTGGGTTCACTCACACATAACTCTGTGTGTCTAAATCCTTCATCTCCCTGTATGCCAATTCCTCTGGATGCAGGGTCCCACATTGCAGATCATCTTATCGTTATCCTGATTGGATTTCCCGAGCAATCAAAGGTAAGCAATTTCCATAGAATTGAGACCATATGCATCAAAATTGTTAATAGAAACTCTTATCAGCCAATTATGTTTCTTCTGGGAAAGAAAATGAATAAATCTTATCATTTCCCTTCCTCTGTATATTCTAAAAACAACTGATGCCTAATTTCAAGCTGTTTAAATTTCCAGACTCCTTTTTCCCCTTAAGTTTTATTCAGCTTACATTTTTCAAGGTGTCTTCATCTATGGAGGCAGTCAAGAGTTGGCTTCCTAGATGTGCCAGTGTCTTTATTACAAAATGGAATAATTACCTAGAATATAAAAATAATCCTATGATAATTTAATGTAATTAAGAAGCCCTCTCTGCTTCAACCCTCCGTGGGCTATTTTATCGGTTTGAACCTTGAGAGGCATATAAAATTTGGCCTAGTTATTATTGCCCAAACTCCACATTTGTTCTCCCATCTTTGTGCCAGTACACAGGCTTATCTCCTTCTGGACTGTGGTCAATCAACAAGGCTTTAAAGGATCCTGCAGTGCTTCTCTTTGCTCTATCCACACTTCAGATCCCTAGTTTACTGCAAGGCCCAGCTCATGTGCCAACTCCTATGGGAAATTTTCCTGATGCCCCCAGTTAATGTTCTCCTCAAATGATCAGATATATATTTAACTGTTTATAGGCAGTGTTGCATGGTGGATAGAATTCTGGGATAGAGTCAGGAAGATTTGGGTTCAAATCTTGCCTCTGACACATACTATGTGTACGAGAAAAAGTCACTTAACCTCCATGGGTTTCAGTTTCTTCCTTTCTAAAATGGGGACAATAATAACACACACCCACAGGGTTTTTGTGAGGATTAAATAAGATAATATTTGTAAAATGCTTTGCAAACCTTGAGAGGCAAAATGACATGCTTGAAAGAATGATGGATTAGGAGCAAGAAGATCTGACTTCAGATCCTGACTCAAATATTTACTGACTATGTGATCTTAGTAAGGCGATGGTCCTGTGTTAATATGTAATTTCCTCCCAATAGAACAGAAACTCTTTGAAGACAGGGACTGGTGTGTGTGTGTGTGTGTGTGTGTGTGTGTGTGTGTGTGTGTGTGTGTGTGTGTGTGTGTGTGTGTTCTTTAGAATGCCTGAACACATGAGTTAAAGAACTATAGTTTCATTGATTATAAATGCTTTTCTCATTAATGTAAATTGCATAAACTTTAGTTTTTAGTTTGATAGAGGTAAGAAAATCATTATCTAGTGGTCAGCCTCCTAGGGTGAATTTCTCTGAACTGTCCTTGGGACTGCCTTCAAGTCTTTTCAGATTGAGAAGACCTGGTAAAGTCTTCATGCCATAGGCACAACCTCCAAGAGGGTTTCCATGCTTCCTGAAGGCATTAGAGGAGGGTACTAGGAATAACAGCTCACATTCGTATAGTACTTGATGGTTTACAAAGGTAAAAAGGGAAAATAAGGCTCTGTTGGGAACTCACTAAGGTAGCCTTGAAGTCAGTTAGTCAAATATAAAATACATAATAACAGTTGGTCACATTTCTATGGTATTTTATAATTTCCATAGTGCTTTTGGATCCATGACCTTGTTTGGTCCTATGGGGCAACCAGGGAGAATGTCATTGGTTTCATTTTGTAATTGTAATTAAGGCTTACACAGATGAAGTGACTTGCCTAAGGTCACCTAGGCAAGAAATGATGGAAACAGAACATCAGTCTGTTTTTATTTTTATCTTTTCTTATTTCAAATCCAGTACTTTTCCCATGCCATCTACAGTGAAAGAGAACCAAAAGGTTGGATCTGTCATTAATAGTCACTCATTTATTCATTCAGAAAGCATTAAGTACCCATCGAGTACCAGAGAAGATACCCAAAAAAATGATGCAGGTTATACCTTCATAGACTTGACTGTCCATAATTGCCAAGCTGTTATAAATTAAAGGAGTCAAGCAACTGCCCTCCTTAGAAACTGAGAAAAGGCACAGAGGCCAGGGTGGGGGTTGGGGTGTGATGAGAGGCAGGTTGGTCTCCAGGCTAGGATAAATTGGCCTTGAGAAGAGACATGAAGACTCACTCAGTGGCTAAAGATCCCACCAGTGCATCAGGTAAGTTTCATAGAGCATTGCTAGAAATCATATTTGTATAGTGCCATAGCTGCTGAATTTGGAAGCAGGCTTTTCAACTTATTTAATGAGTGATTCTGAGCAATCTACCTAACTCCTCAGTGCCTCAGTTTTTTAATTTCTAAAATGGTGATTATAATTCTTGTATTATTTACCGTGAGAGAAATACTTTGTGGAACCTGAGATACTTTAGAAATATGCTATTATTATTCTTCTTTTTCCCAAAACTAAATTATTCCAGTGATGAAAATTTCAACTCTTTCAAGGAGAGGGAAAGGATTTAACCTGCCAATTAAAGGGGCTGAGGTAGCATGCTTTATCTTTGAAGAGCTGCTTTGTTCTTTGAGCACACACTCCCACTGCCTTAGTGAGGATCAGACAAGGATGAATCATAAGTTCATAGGAATGGAATAACATTTTAATCTTCTGATGGTTTGAATCAGATACATGTTGCCTATAGCTTCTTCACATTGTACAAACCACTTGTGGCTCCCTTGGGATGCAACATGATGGCTGAGTATAACATCTTCCTCTCCTTCATTCTCCTTTGCAGACATCTGTGTTGCACATGTGTTCCCTCTTCCATGCATTTATCTTTGCTCAGCTATGGACGGTCTACTGTGAACAAACTGCTGTTGCTCCCTCTGTCCAAAATCAGAATGAATTTAGCTTTACAGCCATCCTTACTGCCTTGGAGTTCTGGAGTCGGGTGACACCTAGCATTTTGCAGCTAATGGCACATAACAAAGTGGTAAGTTCAGTACCTGTTCATAAAAATATTCCTCCCTATGGTTTGATTGCATTGTAACAATAACAAATATCAACCCATCTTTATACAACACTTTACAGCCCCTAGGAATTCTTAATCTCAGAACAATGCCGGATGGCTGTTGTGATTTCTGTTTAACAAAGGAAGTAACAAACCCAGAGATGTTACCCAGTTTAATGCTACCACTATTAAATGGTAGAGTCAGGGCCTGAATCCAGATCTTCCGACTTCAGTCCAATACTATTTCTGCTATGCCACCCCGTCAGATTTGCCAAATTAAGTGCTTTTTGTCCTCACATTTTATGACAGGAGGAGTTATTGGATCTGGAAAGCCCAAAGATCCAAGTGAGAACTCCACAAGGGGGTATTTTTATTTGCTTCTAATACACATAAACAAAAAGTAAGGGAAAAGAAGCTCCATGGTTTCTTGTCTTGCAGATGTTACTCTTTTAACACAGCCATTCGTATATAGCACTACCAGCTAACTTGATTTTAACATGACGAGGTTTGAATGCCCTCTGATTCCTTCATTTCAATCCACAGACATATCAAAAACATTTTTTCTTTCAATTAACAAACACAAATTTCTTCTCTCTCCTCTCTCCCTCCGCCCCAAACATTGGGACAAAAAAAAGGAAAAAGAAAATCCTTTTGCTTTGTCAAGCAAAACAAATCCCCACATTGGCCATGTCTAAAATATATATACCTCCTTCTGGACCCTGAGGCCATCAGTTCTCTGTCAGGAGGTGGATAACATGCTTTCTCATGAAATTATGATTGGTCAGTGCACTGATCAGAGTTTTAAAAGGCCAGACATGTTTTCGCACATGTTTCTTTTCTTCCATTTGAGTTGTTTTTATGAGCTACCTCCTCAGGAAGAAGTTGAGAAATGTCTAGGAAGTTTGTTTAAAATATTTACTCTCCTCAGAATGAGGAGCACAGTACCAAGACCAGTTCCCTGGGGCACTCCTTTGGAGACCTCCTTCCAAGCTGACTTCAGTCTACTAAAGACTACTCTTGGGTCTGGTCATTTAACATACTGAGTCCTCCTGGACTTATCACTCTCTCTCACCTTCCCATACCCAGTCTGTTAAGGGCTCTCAATTTCATCTCTGCAACTTCTCTTAAATAAGCTTCCTCTTCTCTGACACTGCTGCAATTCTGGTGTAGGCCCTGGTCACCTCATGCCTGTATTTTTGTAATAGCCTTCTGGTTGGTCTGCCTGCCTTGTCTCCTCCTACTCCAACCCATCTTCTATTCAGTCACTAAAGTGATTTTCCTAAAATGCAGATCTAATCATGCCGGCCCCTTCATTCAGTAAACTCCAGTGGCTACCTGCTGCCTCCAGGAGCAGATGTAAAATGCTCTGTTTGGCATTCAAAGCCCTTTATAACTTATCCCTCTCTTATTTTTTCAGTCTTCTTGCACCTTACTTCCTGACATCTACTTTTCTATTTCAGTGACAACAGCCACCTGGCTGTTCCGTGAACTCCATCTCTTAACTCTAGACATTTTCTCTGGCTATCCTCCTATGCTTAGAATGCTCTCCCTCCTTCACTCTAATTGCTGAGCTCCCAGGCTTAAGTCCCAACTACAACCCCACCCTCTATAGGAAGCCTTTCCCAATCCCTCTTAATTCCAATGCCTTCTCTATGTTAATTATTTCCTACTTATCCTATATATAGCTTGCTTTTTTATATATTTATTTGCATGTTGTCTCTTTCATTAGATTTTAAGCTTGTTGAGGGCAGGGACTATCTTATGCACCTTTTTTTGTATCCCTAGGGCTTAGCATAGTACCTGGCTCATAGTAAGCACTTAATACATGTTTATCAAGTAATTGATTGATTGGTTAATCATGCCTACCACAGTTTGTTTAGCTATTCCTAAATCAGTGGTCATCCAGTTTTCACTTGAAATGGAGTTTTCATTATAGTGAGAGAGAATATTATCTCCCAGGATAGTGCATTGCAGTTTTGGATTAACTCTGATTGGTAGAAAATTTTTCCTTGCATTAAACCTATATCTACTGCTGTAAATTCTGCCCATTATTTTCTCTTCTGTCCCCTGGCTGCTCTTTATAATATCCCTTAAAATACTTGAAAACAGCTATCCTGTATGTCTTTCCTTCTTTAGGCTGAACCTCTCCAGTTTATTAGACCAGTCCTTGCATAATATGATTTCAAGACTCTTAGGTATTCGGGGGGGGGGTGGTTACCCTCCTCTGTACTTGTTACTCCTCTAGCTTGTTATGTCTTTTCTAATTGTGTTACCCAGAACTGAACATAATATTCCAGATGTGATCTGTGTACTGCAAAGTACAATGGGACCATTATCACCTTATCACATTATCATATATAAATAGTACACATCTTATAACGGAACCTGAGATTACATTCATTTGAAGGAGTTTTTGGATGATGCACTCTTGACATATTGAGATTATAGTCTTCTAAATCCCCTTGGTCTCTCTTCTCTTCAAAAGAACTATTGTTTAACTAAACTTTTCTCATTTGGAAATCCTGAAGTCAGTTTTTCTTAGCTCACGGACTCTACCATTTATCTACCAAGTATTTCTTGTTTGATTTGGCCCCATCATTTTTGCCTCTTGAGAGCTTTCTGGATCATGGATATCATCTAACATGTTTGTTGTCTCTCTCACCCTCGTGTCATTGGTAAAGCTCATAGGCATGCTATCTATACCTTTCTTCAAATCTTTATAAAAATGTTAATTAGCATAGTGCTAAGACCAGATCCCCAGGGCAATCCAATAAGACTTCTGAATTGACTTCAATCCATTAATGCTAATGTTTTGAGTCTGGTCATTTAACTAATTTGCAGTCCACCTAACTGTGCTATCATCTAGTCTACATCAATTTAATATGTACATAAAAGTATTCTGAAAGAATTTGTCACATGCTTTACTGAAACTTCTTGAATATTCCCTTAATTAACTGGTCTAGTATGCCTATCCAAACAAATAAGCAAAACAAACAAACAAAAGAATGAAGTCAGTCTGACGTAACCTATTTTTTTGCATGTTACTTTTATTGATTTCTTTTATTTTTATATCACCTTTCGAACATATCCCTCCCTCTTCCTCAGCAATTGAATCATCCTTGTAAAAAATATTTTAAAGGAAAATGGAAAAAAATTGGTTCAGCAAAACCAGGTTATCAACAGTTATGTGTGACAGTATGTACAATATTCCATATAGAAAGTTCCCACTTCTGCAAAGAAGAAATGTTGCTTCTTTTTCTTGATTTGTCTGTATGGCCCGGCTGAGCCATTATAATTACAGTTTAGTTTTGTTGTATTTTTCTCCATTTATGTTATTGTGATTATTGCATATATTGTCTTGCTTCTGCTTATATCATTTAAAAAAGTTTAAAAACATTTTTCATAGTCATCATTTCTTAGAATGCAGTATTATTCCAGTAATTTCAGATTTACAATTTGCTTATCCATTCCCCAATTAATGGGTGTCTACTTTCTCTAGGTCTTTTATATCAGTGAAGGTGATAAATATTTTGGTGTCTATTGAATTATTTGGTGTGGTTTGTTATTGATGAAACTTTGGAAGGTTGCTGGGATCTCCACTTCCTTTTTCATATATTTGCTATCTATTTAGTCATATAGTCCAGAATTGGCCAAGAACTGAAATCAAGTTCATCAGCCTGTCGTTTGCAGATCCTCTGTACCACTTCTGATGACAGTTATAATAATAATGATAACACCTTACTGTTTATATAGCATGCTTCAGATGATCAAATCTGGCCATGGGCATTTACTAGTTGTACGACCCTGGGCAAGTCACTTAATCCTGTTTGCCTCAGTTTCCTCATCTGTAAAATGAGCTGGAGAAGGAAATGGCAAACCACTCTTGTGTGTCTGCCAGGAAAACCCCAATGGGGTCATGAAGAACAGGCCACAGATGAAAAATGACTGAAGTGTATTTGTGTAGCTGAACTAAATCTAAATACTGAGCTTTAAATTCATCCTCATTAAAGCTACAGTGACATAGTAGATAGGATGCTAGATATGAAGTAAGTAACAAAAGCAACAACAAGGAACATTTATTAATGCCGTGTCCCAGGAAATGTGCCAAGCACTGGGGATAGAAAGACAAAAGTGAAACATTCTCTTGACTCAAAGAGCTTATGTTCTAAAGGAAGATGTGGGTTCATGTCATGCCTCTGACTTCGATTCGCTTTGTGTCTGTTGTGTAAGTCATCAAACTGATATTCCTATAATATGGGAATTTTTATTTTTTGCTTGACTCAGCATAGTTCTTATGAGGGTGTTGTTTTGTTTTGATTGGGAAGAGGAGAGAAGAGAAATGCAAAACTGAGAAATAAAAATTTTAAAAATTATAACACTAAAGACTGTCATTCAAGACATCGCCTTTAAACTCAAATAGAAAATCTTCTGTTTAAGACCTTCCCAGTGTTTCTAACCTGCCTTCCAAGACTCATTTCATATTGCTCTACACACAAGCTACATTTTATCCAAACTGCTCTTCCCTGTCCATAACATTCAATTTTCTATTTCTGTCCCTTTGCATAGGGCTATCCCCCATGCATGGAATGTGATCCCTCTTTACCTCCAGTTCTCTGAATCCCTTTCTTCCACCAAGACTCAGCTCAAATGCCACCTTTTACCCCAGGTCTTTGATATTACCATAGTCATTATTGCTCTCTGTCTGAAATTTCTTAATGTATACTTTGTATGTATTTTGATTTACCTCTGTACATGTCATTTCATTCCAATAGAATGGAAGCTCTTGAAGGGCAAGAACTATTTTATTTTAGTCTTTGTATTCCTAATACCTAGTGAAGTGCTTTCCACATATCAAGTAATGCTTGTTTAATGGTAGAATGAACTTAACCTCAGTGATCATCAAATATGTCCCAAAGACCATAAAGTATAGACACGTTGCTTTAGTGAAAAAGTTCTGGGGAAGTCTCAGGTACTTAACTTGTGCTGTAAACTTGAGCTTGTTAGATTCTTTCCAGCCTGTTAAAATCTTTTTAGATCCTGAAGCCACCCTCCAATCTTGTAGCTGTTATCACAGATGTTAATGTCCTTTCAGACAAACTTCTACAGAAATCTTTGTGTTCATATAAACATTCATTACTGAGGTCTAAATCTCTAATAGTACAAGATAAGTTGGACAGACCTTGTTGTTTTGTGTCACTGGCTGATTTTACAATGCATCTTTCCTTTTAAGGAGATACTATATGGCATATGTTCCCTTAAAAATTAAAGTGAATTAAAATTATTTTACTTCTGAGACTAGGGTAAATTTTTTTTTGACAATATTTGAGACAAGGATGTCACAAACCCAGTGCTGGGAAGTACTAATTTAGGGAAATTAGTTTTGCTGTTTTATGTATAGTTAGATATGACATTTGGCACAGTAGCCTTCATCCTGATGAGAGTGAAGATTTTAAAGCAAGGAAAGTCCCCTGAAAATCTCTCAACTTCTTCCTCAGTGATGGATAAAAGTTGTTCAAAATGGAAAAAGGGAAATGTTTATGAAGAGGCTTATGGCTTGAAATGAAAAAAGTTGAGGACTTCCAGAAAAAATGGATAGTCAGGTAGCAGTTGGTGGTTCAGTATAGTTATATAGCTGTACACACACACACACACACACACACACACACACACACACACACAACCATATATAACACAGCTGTGTTAGAAGAGGAAAATTTAGCAAACAAGAAACTGTCCTAGCTTCTTCATTCACTTTCTCTTCTGGAGTTTTAGAGGCAAATAAAAATACCCCCTAGTGGTTCACCCTCATCATTAGGCAAACAGCATGAACAGATGTCAGGTGGCTCTTGGCAGGCACACAGTGGTTTTTAAGGTTCTTATAACACTGGAAGAAGCATTTGTTTCTCCTTTTTGTTGTTTCAGATGGTGGAAATGGTGTGTCTTCATGTGATCAGTTTGATGGAAGCACTGCAAGAATGCAATTCAACCATTTTTGTCAAGGTATGAAAGCCATAATGGTTCTTAGGGAGAACATCCCTCAGCTTTCAGGAGTTCAGCTCATCATAGCTGTACCTTTTGAATGAGACACTTAAAAAACAGCTTTAGTACCCACAGCTGGAGGATACATACTTAAACATTAAACATGTGAGAAAACATGTGAGAAAATTACCTTTGCTGGGTATTTCAAACAAATATAACTGTAAGATTGCTCATTAAAGATATATTTGTGGAAGGAAATTATCCTGACATGGTGCCATAATGGAATAAATAGGGTAGTAAGTTTTTACCCTTCACAAATCAATAGTTATTTGACTCATTGTCACCATCTGGGTGATCCTTTAAGGTCAATGTAATTTAATTTTAAACTTTGTTCAAGAGAGTGCCTTAGAGATTGCATAAACTTGTTTAAAATTAATTGTTTACCCAAGGATGTTCCCCATATAATTAATGGCATGGAAAAGTCAAGGAATTGACTAATTGACTAATAACTGAACTTGAGAAAGGCTATATCCATCTATTTGTATCCTTGATAGCTTCCATTTTCCGTAGGATACTATTTCCCATTCTTTTGATCCTGTTCTTTTGGAAAACTATAAGAGCCAAGTTTCCTAGTGTTATGCTAAGGACCTAGATGGGACTGGGATAGGGACTGGACCCATGATTTAATTGATATGGGAAAGGTGTCCAGGGGAGGAAACTCCCTCTACCAATGTAGGTTGGCACCTTCCTACAACTTACAATTAGACGATTAGACAAATTAGACAATTAGCTAGAGTACTGATTATGACTTGCACAGGGTCACAATGCCAGCATTTGTCAGATTTGAACTCAGTTTTCTTTGTTATCTATCCCCTGTTTCACATTGCCTACCTAGACCCTGAAAAAGTCCATGGTTGGGGGATTGCATTAACATCAGAAGATTATATAGCATTGGTCCTAATGTTCATTAAGGATATGACCAAGATGTTGGATGATTGTCTTTCATAACCCAATTTTACCTTACTAGTGGGAGAGACCATCCAGTGAAATGTGTTCCTTTGGACAAAAACATGTCTTCAAGTGACAAAAAGAGTTGGAAGAGAACAATGCACTATCATCATCAAACGATCATATCATAGGTTTAAAATTAGAAAAGGGACCTCCTGGGTCATATAGTCTAGGATGGTCCCTACACATGAGAAAACTGAGACTCAGAGAAGTTAGGTGACTTGTCCAAGGTCAAAGAGGTGTAGTACAAGTCACACAGGTGTGGATAGCCAGGAATATAACTAAGTTCCTTTGTTTCTAAGAACATTGCTTTTATTTGGGCTAAAATAACCCTTTTTCAAGTTTTCTAGGGAAGGAAAAAAAATCACCCAATTTGCTCTATTATATCATTACTGAGCCCTAAGTATATTATTGTATGAGCCACTAGCAGAAAGGAACCAAAATGAAAGTTATTCAGAAAACCAAATTAGCATTCCCTAAATAGGATGATTGCTGGATTATATGAGGCTGTCAATAATAATGAAGTTTAACCTGAAGCCTTCAGTCATGTAATTGGTAAATTATAAACCTGAATGTCATTTGAAAGTACATTTGAAAATCATGTAGTCATATGTAATATACTAGTTGGGAAGAATAAGAAGTATTTTACCCACTAAAATCTGTCCCTAAAACAGCACTAGCCTACCACATACAATTAAGTCATTTACTCAGAAAAGCAGCATTTACTGATGGGACCTGAGAGATGCCACAGCTTATAATGTTTCTGGCCAATATCATTCTTCCTGCGTTCTGAACAAAGACCTTTGCCAGAGAGGCTTTCTACACTGCTGTTTGCTAGCTATTTAAGAGGTTGGCTGACATCTTGGCTCAGAAGTCAGCCACTGTTCTGTTCCCCAAAGAGTGCAAAGACTTTCCAATGAGGAAAGGAAACCCCTGGGAAAATACTGTCAGATATGCACTAATAGGCCAAGCCAATCTCCTAAGTGTGGGACTTTTCAATTGTGTGTGTGTGTGTGTGTGTGTGTGTGTGTGTGTGTGTGTGTGTGTGTGATGGATCCCACTAGCATCTGGTGAAGCCTATGGACTCCTCAGAATAATGTCTTTAAATTGAATGCTAAATTTGAGATAGAGATCAGTAAAAATAAAGGTGTAATTTTTTTTCCCATAAAGATTCATGGACGACCTGAAATTTATCTCTGGTCCCTTAGACAGTCTATTGACCCCAGTTGAAGAATTCCTACCATAGTAATGTTAACTGTTTCAGGTTGTATTCCTTACTTATTCCCATAACTCATAGTTTAAAAAGACCATATGAGTTTTCCAAAGACTCACACTTTTCTGCAGTATCCTTAAATAAAGATTGATTTCTTGTGGATTAGATTCTATAGAATCAGAACCCACAGGGAGCCGTACAAATTTACACAAAGGATAAAGAAGGACTTGGACCTTGATACAACTATAGAAGTGGATATTATAAGTCCTTGACCTGATTCCAACTTGCTGTTTCTGAACAGTATCCTGATGATGAATTAATATCTTCTCCTAGTCTAACAATCACTGAATATATGGTTACCTGCAATGACTACTCATAAATTCTAATTATAGGCATTTAACTCCAGTCTGCAGACTGCTGATCAGAATTTCCTTTTCTCCTGAGTATTTGTTTCTTGTGTTGATACCTTCTGTACGTGTGTATTTGTGTATGTAGAGCAGGGGTGGACAGTCCAGCCACCACGTGAACCTATTTACCTGAATTGTTGACACCATATTAAGGCAGTAAATTCCTGGAACTGCAGTAGGAAGTCAGTACCAATAGTTTATCTTTTGCTTCTCTTTGGTCTTTGGTAAAATGAGAGAATCTTAGAGATTAAAGGACTTCAGAGGCCATCGAGACACCCTGGGGGTAGCTTATTGTGTGATTCAAAATGTTTTGCCAAGGATTAGGATCAGATAATTTGTGGCACAGACTTCTAAGGCACTGACCCTTAATGCCCTACTAAGATTGTAAGCCTAATAATAGGAATAAACCACAGGGATCATTTTCAGATGAGGGAACTTCACCTACTGATACTTCTTTCCTGAAGACTCTAATTATACTATATCCAAGGTAACCATTTTTAAAGAAATTAATAAATTGGGCATGTTATTAACAAGGTGTTAAAACACATATACTTGCCACTTAGCTGTGGGAACAAAAGAACACACAGAAATAAAAACAATCACTTTCTTAGACTCAATAAATACAATTTTGATGTGCTAACAGTCTCCAAAGAGGACAGTAACTTGGAGTGAGGTAAACAAACTATTGGTCTGACCGAGAATTAAAGGGTCAGTATTTATACTTCTGTCTCCAAGCTTTTCCAGATTTTAGTTAGGATTTCTCTTCAGAATCTTCTGAAACTGTACCTAAGATTCAGAAAATCACAATTGTAACTTGTCATCTTATAATTCAGATGGACTATCCCATATTCTACTACTTTGTGGAACTGAACTTCTCTACTACCCTGAGGATAGAGTAGAAGCTGATGGTACTACACCAGGAATGGGAGACACTGTTCCTACTCTGTAAAGTATATCCTGCCCAAAAAGAGAATCTGTGAGAGAAATCATATATAGGAATAGATAAGTGAATCATCTCAAGCTTTAGTCTGTAGAGCCCATGGATTTTTAACCCTTATTTTAGGTTGGCCTCTAGCTTGTCATTTATGTGTGTACACAGACTGTACAAAGTCTTTACCTCTCTGCTTTGGTTCTCTTTTGCCCTCAGTATCATATATTGGTAGGAGACAGAAGTCTGTCTTTTTCTGACAGTGTGGAATTCTAGCTGCTGTCAATGAACTTTTTCTTAACAACCAAGAGCTAAAGAGCTAATGCAATCATGGCTATACCTGGAGAATCATTTCTGAAAATTCTAGGGAGGAAGATTCTATTTAAGGAAGTGAAGGTATTTTTAAAATATACACCAACTTTCCACTCATTGAGTGGCTTTCAAGAGATAATCAGTCATTTGCTGTAAAGTGTATATTCCAAGCAATCATGGGGTGCTTATTAACCTCCAAATGCCACCAGCTCAGCAGGGCCTGGACTCAAAAAGACATTTTTTCTGATTATGGGCAGTGCCTCAGCATGTGCCCTCATCCTTGCAAAGTTAGAAGGATTAATGATGCCCTGCTTTCCCTCACTGTAATTGCATCTGATGTGGCCAAATGGTACAATAATAGTCAACATCTTTGTTTCTCCCTCACAGCTCATACCTATGTGGCTACCAATGATTCAGTCAAATTTGAAGGTAAGTTATCCCATGGGCTATTTTAGGGCAAGTTTTTACTTTGAACCTGGGTCTAGGATGAAAATATCATGAGGTTCATAGGTATTTTTAATACTAATCTCACTTCAAGTATTGTTATTCATTCACGTGGTAATTGTAAATTGCCTTATAGTTCCACTGTCATCACCACAGTCTTCCTTCCAATTACTGGACCATAGAGTTTAGAACTGGAAAGTACCTTATAAATCTTGGCCAATTTTTTCATGTTATAGAGAAGGAGATTAAGGCCCAGAGTTGTGTGGATTGTCCAGGCTTATACCAGAGCTGGGATTCAAACTCAGGATACTGACTCCAAACCTTTGTCTACTATAATTTTTTTCAAAGCACTGTTTGTGTCTGTTATCACAATACATCAAGTACCTGTGACTTTGTCAGTGTAGGTAACATGCCTCCCTCTAAATGCAGATCACAGTCCATCTGAGGAGGGGGCAGAGAGGTTAAACAGCTTGCCCAGCTTCAGGTAGCTAAGAGTCAGGGATGGACTTGAAGCAAGATCATCCTTCTTCCAGATCTAGAATTCTATCCACCATAGCATGCTGCTTCTCCATTAGAATAATAATACCTTCAGTTTATAAATTATTTACAAAAATGACCCTCACAACTATCCTGTGAGGCTGCTCTTATTATCCCCATTGTATAGACTGGGAAACTGAGACCTGGAAAAGTTAAACAATTTGACCAATGTCATAGAACCACTAAGTAGCAGTCTTGACTACAAGTTGAGTGCTCTTTCTAGTAGGCTATACTGCTTATATTGTTACGTCATTTTATCCTTAGCACATAGTCCTGCAAAATATACAGGGATATTATAGATCCCGTTTTAAAGATGTGGCGACCCAGGAAAGTTAAGTGACATAGTCAAAGTTACATATTAAAAGTGGCAGATCCAGAACTAGAATCTTATCTTGACTTCTGGCCCTGTGTTCTATCTGCATGGCCACATGGAATCATTATCAGAAAGCAATACCATGGAAGGAGTGCTGTATTTGGCATCAGAGGACCTGGGTTTGAATCCCAACTCTGCCAAATACTACCCATGTGACTTTAGGGCAAGTCACTCAATCTTGCTGGACCTTGTGTTCCTCATCTATAAAAGGGGTTGGGGGGAGGATTAGGTGACTTTTAAGGCCCCTTCCAACTCTAAACTCTATTTCTATAGCATTTATCAAATACCTTGTTGCACTTCAAAAAGAATTGTGTGGAGATGGTTCCCTCTACAAGGAGCTTAAAAGCTAGGAAAGAGTTTTGACAGAGATACATAAGGTAAAAATTTAGACATCAGAGTATCAGCAGTAAGCACCAAAGAGAAAGTCAAGGGAATCATTTCCAAGAATCCTTCTCACTCATTGTTCTTTCTAAAGGCAGGTTTGTGCTAAGGATCAAGATGAAGTAGCTTCATGTCCTCAACCAGTCCTAGTTTGCTGATTAGATGCAGAAGTCTAGCCATTTGTAAAGAACATACTAATGTGACTCAATCAAAATTCTGTACAATTAAATGTCCTAACAACTATCATTAATCTTGTACTATGGGAAGAAATTTTTGAAGGACACTTATTAAATGATGTAATATCAGAGCTGTAAGGGTCATCAGAGATCATGAGGTACAATTCCTTTTATATATAATGAATCTGGACCTGGAGAGAACCGACTTGCTCGAGCTAGTGGCAAGAACTCAGAATTATACAATTTCATAGCTGAAAGTGACCTCAGACATTTTTTCAGCCCCTTTCTCAACCAGCCTCCCTTCCATTTTACAGATGAGGAAAGCGAGGCCCTGAGAAATGAAGTAATTTTCTCAAAGATGCAGAACTAGTGAGTAACAGAGTCAGTACAGTCTGGTGCTCTTTCCATACTTCCATCCAGCCTCTAGGGAAACTTTGTCTCATGAAGGGTAAACATACTTTATTGCTACTAAACATAGATGTTTGGTCTTGGCAGAGGTGTAGAGAAATTAGTCACCAACAGCATTCGCAAGTTTGGCAGCAGGAATTCAGTTTCCATTTTGTCTTAGCTCTTGTCACCTGTCTGACAGAGGTGGTATTAGTAGGTGAGTAGTGGGAGGAATTCAGGCAGCTTCCTTGCTTGTGCCCCTTCTTAGGGGCAGAACAAACGGAGGAGATCAGCTAAATCAGCTGGGGCAAATTGTAAACTGTTCCCTTTTTTCCGTGGCAAGTCATGATGGAGAATAACAGAGGCAAGAGGTGGATGCCAGCCCCCTCTGAATCTTGATCCACGGTAGCAACATTGCTGTGGCCATGGACAGAATGCCCTATTCTAACACTGCATTAACAAAAATGCTGTGCATGTTTGGTTTTGTTTCTTTTGTTTCTTTTTTTTCTCTTTCTTTTCACATTATTTGCTTTATTGGTTACAATGCTTCTATACAACAAGACTATTGTACAATGTGAAAGTGTTTGCAGATCCCATACATGATCATAGGCCACCATGGGGAGACAGAGAAGGGAGGGGAGAAAATCTGAAACTCAAGTGATTCTGTAAATGAATCTTGTAAACTAAAAGTAAATAAACAAGAAAAAAAGTTTTAAAAAATGCTGTGAACTAGGGCAGGAGGTCTGCCCACAGAATCTACTTTTGAACTCAGTTAATTGGCATCACTAAGAAACAATGACTAAATTATGTCTTTTAAATTTTCCTAGAGATTAGGTATGTTTAACCTTGAGAATAGAAGACTTGGGTGTGTGTTTAGGGGTCAGCATAGCTGTCTTCAAGTGTTTGAAGGTGTGTCAGATAGAAGAGAGTTTAACCTTGTTTTGCTTAGCCCCAAAGGACAGAACCAACAGCAAGGGGTGGTAATTCTACAGACAGAATTTTGCTTGACAGAAGGAAAAACATATCTCTTAAGGGTTAGACCATCTCAAAGTGTAAGGGGCTGCCTCCAGACGTGTATTCTCATTTCTGAGGCTCTACAAGTGGATCCTAGATGACCACTTGTCAGGGGTGCTGGGAAGGGGTTTCCTGGTCTGGAGTAGGTCCCTGTCAACTCCGAGCCTCGGTGACAATGCTGTTCTGTGATTCTGAATCTCTTGTTACGTTTTAACAGCATTTATCGGCTGGACTACAACTACGACTTCAAGCAATTCAGAACAACGTGAACCACCACAGCCTGAGGATGCTGCAGGGCTCTGGACAGACAAGCACGAGCTCATCCGCACTCAGGAAGTGGCTCCAGTGCACCCAGTTCAAAATGGCCCAGGTGGAGATCCAGTCTTCTGAAGCTGCCTCCCAGTTCTACCCTCTCTGAATAGGGGGTGTCGCTTCTAGCGTGAACGCTCTGGTTCAGCAATAACAGGGTTCCAGACAAATACTAGGATCCACACAGGTTTGAGAAGGCATCGGGGACGCTCTGCACCCCCTCCGTAGTTTAGGTACCGACGTGCGGAGCCTGCCGATGGCCGTGTGGAAGCCTTCCTGCTTCACCTGTTTCTGACGTCTCCTTGGGCTAGCCGATTAAGTGTTTCCTTACATTCTTTTTTAAGAACCAAATCATTTCTCTTTAACTGACTTCTATTTTTTTTAAGAAGAAAAAAAAAATAGACTGGTGGGCACTCACAGAAAAGTTGTATAAGTCCCCCTGTTGCTATTTTTGATGACAGAGAATAAATAGGGTTTTTGAAGCCTTTTAGTGTTTTTTCTTAAAACCGACTCTTGGCAATGCAATAAAACTCCTCACCGTGCGCCGGTGACACCCTATGGATGCTTGGGGTCATGATCGTGGGAAAAAGCGGCAGCTTGCAAGGAGCATTACAAAGTGCACTTAGAAATTAGGGGGTTTAACTGTGCCAATTCTTCCTCCCTTTCCTTTTTCTTTCTTTCCCTTTTTATAATATCATTTTCCAAAACTGTCCGGTATGGTGGCTTTTTTTTAAAACAACTGCAACAAACAACAAAAAATAGGTTTTTTGACTCCTTAGTTTGAGGCTGTACTTTTCTTCTTGTAAGCTTTAGGATAACCCCTTTAGTTTTATGAATAAGAAATTTTATTCTTTTCATAATACTTGTATACAATTCCATTGGGATAAAAAACAAACTGTAGATTGCATACCAACCTAATGGAATCCCAGCACTGGCACGTAACACTGCATATGGAATCACATTCCTAAAGCCGAATAGTGCAAGAGCACTGAGATGCGTTGGCACTCATGATCAGCATTTGACTGTGCATTCACAAATGGTACTTCTCCTCTTTTACTCCTGTAATGCACTGACAAAAAGAAGAATTAATACACGTTTAAGCTGTATATTAACATGCTATTAAATGCATACTCTTTATTATCTTTGAGAGCCTGAGGGTTTTCTTTTTAAAAAAACTAGTTTATAGGTCAAAAGGGATGAATATTTCTCGGGGATGCCATAGAAGGGATTCCTGCTTCAAGCAGTGTTTGGACTATATACCCTCCGAGGTCAAGAAATCCAACAAACATTAATAAAGCTCCTACTCTGTGAGAAGGCCCCAAGGATAAAAGCAACAATAATAAGGACAACAAACAAAAATAAGATGGAGCATAGGCGGGGGAGAGACCAGTGGCAGGAACAAATATCGAGGTGAAGACAGGGAAACTATTATGATGGTCCGTGTCAGTGATGAGAAGGACCTCAATGAGTGGATTGGCCGTCAATACAGAGACATGGGTTTGAGAGAGGTCTCTGTGATGAAAGGGATAGGATCAGAACAGCATGGCCTAATGTTGGATTTGGAGTCAGAGGACTTGTGTTCCAGTCTCTGTTCTGTCACTTGCTATCTCTATAACCTTGAGCAAATCACTTAAAATCTCCATACCTCTGTTACTTCTTCTACAACAGAGGTGTGGAGATTTTAAGTGAATGAGAGGTTTTGATTGAATGACTTCAAGGGCTCCTACTAGATCTAAATCTATAATTCTGTGATTATCTATGACAACTCTATGAAGGGACTTGGCCACTCAACTATGGGTGTAGGGGAAATCAAAGTTATAGAAAAGTCAAAAACGATCCTGAGGTTACTGTCCTGTTTAATTGAGAGAGCAATGGCACCAAAGGAAGGGTAGGTTTTGAGGGTCTGATATAGTATATAGTTATGCTTTTATTTAGTCTGAGGTGCTAATGTATGTTTAGGTAAATACGACCAGTAGGTAGCTGGAGATGTGGAAGTGAAGTTCAGAACTGAAGTTAGATATGTAAATTTGAGAGTCATTTATAAGAAATGATCTTTGAACCCATGAGGGCAGATGAGATCAGAGAGAGGGAGAGAGAGCAGAAGATTTTACAAAGAGAAGGCCCACTACAGAGACACAGAGGACATCTAGGGTTAGTATATGTTTTTCAGCTCTGAGGTTCTATGTAAGCTCCTTGAGGGCAAATTTTTATTATTATTAGCAGTAGTAGTATCCCCTAGGTACTTAACTTTTTTAAATGGTATAGAATTGAACTGATTCCTAAATGGTCTGGATCCTGATGAGAATTTCTGAATTACATATTTTTCAAATTTTCTAGAGCACTTTGTACCATAAAAATCTCAGAACCCTAAGGCTAACTCAGAACATCTACTAGTCCAACCTCACCTGAATAGCAATCCCTTCTACCACATCACAAGTGATCATGCATTCAGTTCCTATAATGAACCTGCTACTTCCTGAGGCATCCCATTCCATTCTCAGATAGCTTTTATTGTTAGGAAGTTTTTCCTTTGCCCTTATCACACTCTACTTTTTATCATGCATGTTTCCATGCCATCATTCTCCGTGAGGCTGAGGTAGGCTGATCAAAGATGAAAAACAGGAACAGACTTTAGAGAACCAAATAGATCAACTCCCTCATTTTACAGATGAGAAGTTAACTTTCTTGCCCAAGGTTACATAGGAAGTGACAGGAAAAGGATTTGAAACCAGTTCAAACTCTTGATTCCAAGTCTAGTCCTAGTATGTGAAGGCAAGGAATAGGTAACTTTTAATTTTTAAATTCCCAGTGCCTAGCCTAGTGCACACTAGGTAATTATATTCATAATTAATAGATACTTGCTGAATTAAATTGAATCTCAGACTTTTTAACAGCCATTAAAACCAAATTACTCTTGACAGAATAGGGGGAAATGATCTTTGGCCATTTTGCTGGAAACAATCAGAATGAATTTGGAGTATATCTTCCAAGCAGGACATCCCACAACCCACAGGGCCTGAGATATTTCATTGCTATGTTAATTATTTAAGAGGTTCCACTTTTCTTCTGGGGGGGTCAGATGTTTTAATACTTTCTAGAGATGAGTAATACCTCCAGTACTGAGAATGTTCACTCAAGTCCTAACAATTAAAGCTCTCCAAAAATAGGTTGAGCTGCCTGGAGTGGGTAGGAGGAGGAAGGAATTTTGGCTTCCTCAGCCCTAGAGGTCTGTAGGCAGTGATCAAAAGGTCACTTTTGCAGAATGTTGTACTGGAAATTTTTGCAATTTGTAGAGGGGTAGACTAGCCTTGTGATTTTGGTCACATCATCTTCAGGTCTTTGACTATAGTTCTTCAACTGTAAAATGGAGACATTGATATGAGCTCTACCTACCTCACAGGGTTGTTGTGAGGACCAAATGATTTTGTAGAGAAATTCCTGGTCAGGTACTATAAAACTTGAACGAGATCAGGGATTCTTAACTTGGGATCCTTGGATTTGGTGTATGTTTTTAAAAGCTATTTTGACAATTGTATTTCAATATAACTGGTTTCCTTTGTAATCCTACATATTTTATTTTTTGCATTTAAAAATATTATTCCAAGGAATCCATAGGTATCAGACAACTCCCAAGGGGAGTTTATGACACAAAAAGGATTAAGAAGCTGTGTACTAGATTGATTATAAAGTGCATTTCCATTCCAATTTCATGATGACCTTATAAGTCTCTTTTAGTTTCAAAGTTTTGATTCTAAAGAAAGATGAAGAACACATGCGCTTCTATAAAGTTTCCTGAGATCCATGTTTTGTCTCTAGAGTAGAACAGTTATTCATCATTCTTAATGTGCTATCTGATATACCTCTAACATGGAAAGAAGTAATCTGACCAATCAATTAAGCAACAGGTTTGAGCTCCTACTAGACACCTGTTTCTACCCCAGATGATGGACACAGCCCCAGGAAGGTTCGAAGTAAAAATCCCAGTTCTAACAATCTATGAACACATAATGTTTGGTTAGGTAGGATTGATCTTTCGTAGTGTCATAGGACTTTGAGCTGGAAGAAACCTTATTGTTCTAGTCCAACCTTCATTTGGAAGAAGAAAAGATGGTCCAAAGAGGTCAAGTGAGTTGTACAAAGTCACAAGGAGCAAAGGCCTGCATTTGAACTCAGGTAATCTGATTCTGGGTCAAATGCTCACTGCCTGTTGCAGTGAGCATGAGGAAGCTGATTGGTTCTGTTTTCTCCTAACCATGAGTCCAGGAAGGGAGAAGAAGGAAGTTTTTCTGCTGTTAGAATTAGAAGGAACTCCATTAAAGATCACCTAATCTAACCCCCTGATTTTTTAAAATTGAGAGTCAGAGAGGGGAAGAGATTTTCCCAAGGTTTTACAGTGAGCAAAGAAGTGGCAGAAATAAGATTCAAATCCAAGACTTGTCTTTCCAAGTCTAGAGTTCTTTCCACTGTTCAGAGCCAGATATGGAACCCTAGAGTCGATCTTGTCCCAGATAGGGCAGCTTCAACCCATCCTTGCTTCCAAAAGTCCCATTAGTCTATCAGAACTTCCTTGTATCCATTTTTAGGCAGTGAAAGACTGCAAATGGCATATATGGTATCATGCTCAGAGACTGGGGCAACCAAATCAATACTTAAAGATCTGTGTGAGAAATCTATTGACTTAGAAAACCACAAATTAACATTATCTGTGTTCTATTGTATTCTTATTTATTTTGTTAAATATCTCCTAATGTTTAATGGTTCTGTTCTCCCAGGTGTTTGACACCTCTGATGTGGCAAAAGGAGCCTGGACTAGGAGCCAGAAAGACCTTTGTTGCAATTCTTGTTTTTTGGGGGTTTTTTTGGAGGGCAATTGGGGTTAAGTGACTTGCCCAAGGTCACATGGCTAGTACGTGTTAAGTTTCTGAGGCTGGATTTGAACTCAGGTCCTCCTGACTCCCAGAGCTGTTGCTCTATTTATTTCACCACCTAGCCACCCTCTGTGGCAATTCTTATATGCAACACATATCCATGAGTCATCCTGAGCAAATCAAATCACTTACTTATTCTCTCTGAATTTGTTTCCTCAGTAAAATTTGAGCAATAATGTGCCGCACAGGGTTGCTGTGAAGGTCAAATAAGGGAGCTTAGGTCACATCAAGTCAACGCACAGTTATTAAGCATTTACTATGCTCCAGGCATTGTGAT
This sequence comes from Pseudocheirus occidentalis, assembly GCA_028646575.1. NCBI lineage: Eukaryota > Metazoa > Chordata > Mammalia > Diprotodontia > Pseudocheiridae > Pseudocheirus > Pseudocheirus occidentalis. Next base: position 171,271,452 of record CM053598.1, read on the forward strand.
AAATCTTGGCCCTTGGCAAATCTTGAAACGTTATATAAATGTTCCATGTTTATGTCTCTCTAGAACTTTTCTAATCATGTTGTTTGTTGTCAATAATAATAACTCATGTTTATAGAGCATTTTGTCATCAATGAAGCAGCCTGGTGTCTGGATTCAGATCTTGCCTCTGACACTTGCTAGCTGTATGGCTATGGAAAAAAAATCACATAATCTCTCCAAGTTTAAGTATCCTCATCTTTCAAATGGAATAATAATATTTGTGCACCCTACTTCATATGGAAGTAGTAAGACTCAAATAAGAGAATTTATAGAGATTGTTTTGTAAACTTTAAAGTACTACATAAATTCCAGCTGTTATTATTATTACAAAGCTTTTAATGCCTTGTAATGTTCTTTTCTTTTTTCTTTTTGGAGGGGGGAAGGTAGGGCAGTTGGGGGTTAAGTGACTTGCCCAAGGTCACATGGCTAGTTTTGTATGAAGTGTCTGAGGTTGGATTTGAATTCTGGTCCTCTTGACTCCAGGGCCGGTGATCTATTCACTACGCCACCTAGTGGGCCCTGCCTTATAACTTTCAATCCTCACAATAACCCAATGAGGTAGAGAATGTGTAGGCAGTGTTATATCAAAGGACTTAGATGAAGTATCACAGATTCTAAGAGATGGAGTTAGAATTCATTCAAACCCAGGTCTCCAGGCTCCAACTCCAATGCTTTCTTTAGCCTGTTATAGCAAACAAGTCAGAATCATTGGCCGGTGTAATAGAAGGATCACCAGTCTTAGAAGTCAGAAGACCTGAGTTTGAGTCTGGAGACCGATACTTAATAATAGTGTGACCCCAGGAAAGGAATTCAGCTCCCATAAGCCTCCATTTCTTTATCTGTAAAGTGGTGACAAAAACACTTATTACCTATCTCACAGAACTGTGAAGAAAGTGTTTTGTAAACCTCATGGCACCATCCAAATTATTATCATTATTGGAGGTATTTCAAGGGGTTACTATGACCAACCTGTCAGTGGGAGAAAGGAGGCAAACCATTATTCAGATCAAAATAGACTGTGTTGTTTGAGGAAAAGAAGGATGAGGAAAATATTCACAATGGTATGACCACTGCTGAGATTAGATGAATTAGATCAACTGAACCAGTCCTGAAATGTGGGGTGTTTAGACCTGTAACCTCCACCTGACTGTGACCCAGAAGAAAGCCATTACATCTAGGTATAAAATGGTTGAGGTCTACCGCTGAATGATTTATTTACAAAATCTGGGTCATTGATATCCCAATGACTGATAGTATTTTAGGTATGCAAGGCTTTTGAAAGGTTTCTTGAAGATCATAATAACATTAACTCATAGACTGTCAGAGCTGGATGGGACCTTAGATCATAGGCATTAGAACATGGGAACATTGAAGGCTTATAGTTGGATGGGTCTTGAGAACATAAAATGTTAGTCTTAGAAAGAGCTTTAGAATAGAACGTTAGAACATGTTAGAATACGTAGAATATATGAAAGACCATAGACTATACAGTTCGGAGGGAACTTAGAACACATAATACTAGAGCCCACATGTCTCATTTGTCATAGACAGAAAATGAAGCCTAGGAAAGTAAGTTAGTAATAGCTAGTAAGTGGTGGAACTGAGATTATAACCCAGTTCTGTGCAGTTAAGTCCAGTGTTTTTTTTTCTATTATAAAATAGTACCTGAGTAGATCCCAAAGACACAAAAATATGAGAAAAGTCAAGGTAGATTTGGCCAACAGAAGATTCTTTTGTAAAATTTATTAAAATGTTGTCTCTATGACAATATACCTCACTGGAAAGAGCTAAGATAATAGCACTTTTTTTCTAGGAGTTTGGTAGACCTATAACAGATTTCTAGGTCAGATAAATTGGCCCTAGACTAAGTGCTGGTCTCTGCCATCCTCCCACCTTTTAGCATTTGTAGACCTCAGACAAAAGACATGATAATAAATGGTAAAGATGATCCATGATTTCATCAGTATAGATGCTCCTTCCATCAATGCAAGTTGTAGCTTCTCTTAACTTGAGTATATGATTTCATGTGCTGTTTTTATACAAACAAACAAACAAAAATCTTGGTAATAACAAGTCTTTCCGCATTAAGCCAGCCTGGTCCTTGGACAACAGAGATGGATCCTACCAAGTTTGTACATGAAACTCAGGTTCAGGTTTGTCCTTGAAACTCTCCCAGTTTGGTTGAACCTTCAAGGATTTGTGCTTCACTGGCATCACTGTTGAGAATCCAGAGTTACCAGGATGGATGATAATAGCCCATATTTATAGAGTGCTTTTCAGTTACAAAACACTTCAACAACAGTTAAAAAGGTAAAGTAGTAATGCAAATGTTATTATTTCTTGTCTTTTTATGTGAGGAAATAGATTTAAAGAGGACAAGTGGTTTGCCTGCAGTCACACGGCATGCGAGAGACGGAACTGAATTCTATATCTTCCCACCAATAGTCTAGGATCATAGGTTTAGAACTGGAAGGGACCTAAGAAGCCATCTTATTCAAGGCCCTCACTTGACAGAAGAGGAAAATAAGGTTCAGAAAGGCTAATTTGCCCAGGATCACACAGTGCTCTCTGCTGTTCCAAATCACCTTATAAATGATCTCTTACTCAACTAAAAAATGGAGATGGCAGTTACTTTGCTGAAAAGAAACCCTATTTATTAAGGCTTCAGACCAGGCAGGAACAGTAAAAGCAATGTAGCCCAGTGGATAAAAAATCACTCTCGGAGTCAGAAGACCAGAGTTCGAATTCTGCCTCCGATACGCACTAGCTGTGTGAGCTTAAGCAAATCACTTAACTCTCAGTATTGTAGGTAGCCCTCCTTAAGACTAGGAATTACAGAGATGGCGCCGGTCTACAGTGGTAGAGTTTAGTTTCCTAAGCCAGTGAAATCACAGTCTCAGGCCCTAGCCATTCTTAGGCACATAGATTTAGAGATGGAAGAAATCTTAGACGTCATGTAGACACCCTCCCCCCACCCATTTTTCTGATTCTCTTGTCACGGTAGATTGTGGGTAGGTTGTACCTGTTCCCTAAAATTTCATGTGGCTGTCTATCCTGTGTTGATGAGAATTGTTTACGTTCGGTCCCAAATGTTATTTCCGAATGTTCTTGGGATGGGTTGTCAAAAGCACAAAAATGGTAAGGAGCATGGTCAGAGTCACAGGAGCATGCATAAATGATGCTAAATACTTTTGCCTACCGAGTCAGACATTTTTACAAAAAAATATTTTTTTCAAAAACCCTCAAACCCATCCATCTTTAAATCCTTTCCTCCAGTTGTCAACAGGAAAGTAAGATAACTGCTGTTAAATCAAGGAGTTAAAAATAGTGTGGGCATTCTCCTCACCTAGTCTTTGAGAGCCTACAATGCCAGAGCTACAGTTATTAAATTTCAATGTCAGGGCTTAATTTCAAGCTCTCTGACTCAAATCTCCAAAATATCTGATACTAATGCACCAAATTCCTAGAGTGTAGTGAATGAGGGTGATTATCCTGGGCTTTGCAATCTTGGGGCTAGAAGGCAGTAGGCAGGGAAGAATTCAATATCAAAAAATGAAAAAGGCCTAAGGTTCTCATCTGTCCTCTCTTTTCATGACCATCATTTTAGTTGAGGCCTTTATCATATTTTAATGAATTACAGCAATGGCTTAACTATTTTCCCTGCCTCTCATCTCAGGACTCTTCAGTACATCTTTCACACAGTTGCCAAAATAATGTTCCAATATTTGACCTCAAAAACTTTCAGTGGCTCCATGTTGTTTTTAGTATAAAATATGAGCTCCTTAACTAGGCATCCAAAGCTTTCCACAATGTGGCTGCCATCTATCTTTCCAGTCTCATTCTAATATTCTTTGTACACTCAGTGCTCAACTAGATTTTCCATGATTTTTCTCCTGCCCTTAAACCAAAACTTATTCTTCCTCATTTCTGCTGATAACCTTTCATTCTAAACCCAGCTCAGGCATAACTTCCTCCAAGAAGCAAAAGGAAACAGTGGCTACAACTCTTATTTTGCTTGGAACTTGGAACTCTGCTTGGAAAAATCTTGAAACTAGAAAGGACAGAACAAAAATGGCTAATAATAGTTGATACCCAAGATAAATAGGGAAATATTAAAACAGCACCTAACTAACCTACATGATGAGTTCAAGTCACTAGGCCTAGATGAACAATGTCCCAGGGTACTGAAAGAAGTGGCAGATAGGATTGTTGAGTGTCACTGGACTGTGAAAAACTGTAGCAGGTGGGAGAGATATGACTGGATTAGAGAATAGCAAATGCTTTTCTAATATTTAAGAAGAAATATAATGGAGTCTGAAAACTATAAGATAGTGAATTAACTTTGACTCTTTGGGGGGAAAAATTCTGGATTTTTTATTTTTACTTTTTGGAGGGAAGAGGGCAGGGCAATTGGGGTTAAGTGACTTGCCCAAAGGCACACTGCTAGCTTTTGTGTCAAGTATCTGATGTCAGATTTGAACTCAGGTCCTCCTGACTCCAGGGCCAGTGCTCTATTCACTGAGCCACCTAGCCACTCCTCTGGAATTTATTATTGAAGGAATACTTAGTAAATGTCTAGAAAATGAAGTAGTTAATGCAAAGCATCAGCTGGAATCATCAGGAAGATTTAAAGAATGCTGCAAATATAATTGACTTAGGTTTTTAGACATTTGGCAAAGTAACTCATGCTATATTATTATGGGAAAGATGAAGAGATTTGGGCTTCAATAATAATATTGTTCTGCAGACTTAAGTAAGTTGAATTGTCAGGCTCATATAGTAATCTTGAATGGTCCAATGCCATCTTAAAAGGGTGTTTTCAGTGGAGTGCCTGCCCCAGGATTCTGTCCCTGGCTTTGGGATATTTGAACATTTTTATTACTGACTTGGAAAAAGATGTAGGTGGTATAATTATCAAATCTGCAGATAATACAAAGCTAGGGAAGAGACCTAACAGTTCTTGAATGGTTCAGACTATTTTGTTGATTTGAATAAGATGAAATCTCATAGGTATAAGTATAAAGTTTTACATTTTGTATTAATAAGTATGAGATGGGATAAAAATTAGTAGACAGCAGTTCATCTTAAGAAGATCTGGAAGTTTTAGTTATTATAAATGTTGTGCTGCGGCAGCACTGCGCTCCCCTCCAAAAACCTAATGTAAACTTGAGTTCACATTAGTAGTAAGAAAAGCAAAATGCATGACAAATGCAAATGAGGTAAATTCTAAGGTTTCACTTCCTGTCCAGGAAACTGGCAAATGTAGTGCACAATGAAAACAGTAAATGTTGGAGGGTGTGTGGAAAGACAGGCTCGTTAATGTACTGTTTGGTGGAAGCTGTGAATGGGTCCAACCATTGTGGAAAGCAATATGGACCTATATAAAAAGAACAACTAAAATGTTCATATCGTTTGCCTCAGAGATCCCATTGCTAGGCATCTATCAGAAGGAGGTCAGTGGTATCAAGAAAGATTCCGTCAACAGCAAAATAGTTAGCTGCGCCTTTTATAGCAGCAAAGAACAAAGTAAAATGCCTATCAGTTGGGTAATGGCTAGACAAGTGGTGTACATGAATGTAATGGAATATTTCTGTGCCATGAAAAACAATAGATGTGATGAACACAGAGAGGGATGTGAAGATTTCAGTGAACTGATGCAAGATAAGTGGACAGAACCAGAAAATATACAGAATAATTACAGCAAATTGAATAGAAAGAACAACAGGACAATGGAAACTGAATGCTATGAAAGTAGAAGGATCAAGCCTAACCCCAAAGAAGAGATAGGAGAAGGTACCTTCCCCCTGTCTTTGCAGAGGTTGCGAATAATAGGTGTGGAATACGACATATGAAGTCAGAATTTTTTTAATATTTTGGTTAATTTTGCTAAATTTCCTCCTCTTTTTAATTCTTTATGATAAAGGATTGTTCAATAGAACATGAGACATAGTGACCAGGACGTGAGAGGTTGTGTTAGATAGTCTCAATATTCTATACCCTGGTTAGACCACATGCCAAGAATGGTGTTTATTTCTGCAAGCTGCATTCTAGCAAGGACATTAATAAGTTAGAGGACATCCAGAGAGTGACCAAGATGGTCAAGATTATTCTATTTGTAGATTAAAGCAATAGAACTTTTATCCTGGAGAAAAGGAAACAAGAGGATATGTCCACAATCGTCAAGTCCTTGAAGCTCTTTTGTGTAGAAGATGGAATAAACCTATTTTGCTTGACTCCCAAAGGCAGAATCAGGTACTGTAGGCATATTTACAAAGTTAATTTACATGATTGATGGAGGGCAATGAACAACTTCCTAATGATTAGAGATATCCAAAAGAGGAATGAGCTCCCTCAATAAGGCATTGGGTTTCCCCTCATTGAAAGTACTCAAGCAAAGGTTGGATCACTGCTATCAGTGATGGTGTAGAAGAGCTGTGGTGTAGAATGTTCTGGGTTGTACTAGATGGCCTCTGAGGCCCTTCTAAGATTCTGGGATTATGTGAAACCTTCCTTGACATTTCTACTGGAGATGATCTCTTTCTTTTCAGACTGATCATTACATTTTGTTTGGACTCCTTATTTTCTTCTGACATAATGTGTGTGTGTGTGTGTGTGTGTGTGTGTGTGTGTGTGTGTGTTGGACCCCATTGGTAATCTGGCAAAGCCTTTGAGCCTCTTCTCAGAATAATGTTTTTAAAAATTGAAAGAAATTCTAAATTTCAGCTAGAGGTTAGTGAAAATAAAGATATAATTCTCTTCCTACCCAAATTCATGGACCCTCGGAAATCTATCCATGGACCCCAGGTTAAGAATCCTTGCTCTAGTACATTACACTTTGTGTTATACATATTTTGTACTTATGTTTATTTTCCTATTGGAAGCAGGAATAGTGTTCTTTGTTGTCTTTTCACCTTTGTCATTGCCTACTAGCACAGTTCATTTCATATAGTAAGTGCTTACTGTTTGCTGAATTTAATTAGTCCATAACAACTCTATCATCATCATCATCATCATCATTCATATTTCTATAGCTTTATTCAATTTACAAAACTTCCCCCTACAATAGTTTCATGAGGTAGGAAGTACAAGAAAATATTACCTCCATTTTATAGATAAGTAAACTGTGTCACAAAGGGTTGAAATGGTTTGCCCAGAGTCACACAGCAGGCTAAGACTCAACAAAATATAATTCCACTAGCATTTATTAAACATCTATGGTTACTTGTGGTCTAAATGGAAGTAGGCATCCCCACTCCTGCTTTAATAAAATAAACTCACTGATGATCAAGAAATCCAGTGGGAAACTACAGTAAGTGACTTTGCCCATTATAGAACCATACAAAAATGGAGCCAAAGGCAGTAGGAGAGGTGACCTAGATCAAAGCCAACACCAGACCTCAGACAAACAAGATAGTAGCCTTCTGCTGTGACCAGACCCTAGCCAGGGACACATTACCTGTAAGGCTCTGTATCTGGAAGTACGAGAGCAGGCAAGTCTGCAACAAAAGCACAGGAAGGGCCCACTGAGGGAAACCTAGGAAACAACCAAGAGTGTTAATGACCATTCCAGTCTCAGTAGCATTTAGACCAAGGCATCTGAGCCCAGGTCTCTAAAACTCTTCTTTAGATACCTGCAGAGACTCTAAAGCAGTGGTTCGCAACCTTCCTAATGCCGCAACCCTTTAATGCTCATATGTGGACGTATCTGCATGTGGGCAGCCCCCCTGCAGAAGGATAGAGGAGCTGTGTCTCGGTTCCTAAGACCATTGGAAATCTATGTTTTCTGATGGTCTTAGGTGACCCCCAAAGGAGTCACAACCCACAGGTTGAGAATCACTGCTCTAAAGGAACCCAAGTGACCCAGGTGCAACCAGTTCAAGCAGGGATGATGACCCCACCCAAAAGTGTGGCCAAGGGCAGAATCTGGCCATGGCATAAAGTCCCAACTCAGGAACTAAAGATAGAAAATAAACCAAAGAAGATACAAATCACTATAAAGAATTATGATAAACCCAAAGCTACCTAAAAATCTAACAAAAGAATGAAAGAGTAACTCTGTAACAACTACTAGTAAATATTCAATTCAAAAAAATGGATTTTCAACAAAGACAACATGAATATCTAGAAGAAATTAAACAAGAGAAAAAATGTCCTTAAAAACTCTATAGGAAAGAAGAGGAATAAATAGCTCAGAGCACAAAGTGATAAATCCTAATCAAGCGATGGACTCCTTGAAAATGAGAAAAGACCAAACAGGAATCAATGACTTCATGAGAGATCAAGAAATATTAGAAAAAAAGCAAAAGCTTGAAAAAACACTATCAAAAATAAATAAATTGGAAAATATTTCAAAGAAAGGTAATCATGGAATTCTCTAGAAACCATGATTCATGTTTCAATAAATCATAAATGAATATTTCCATGACAGAATAGAAGGCAAAGTGAAAAGGGGAAGGATCTACCAATTCTGTTAAAAGAAACAGGAAATTTTCCAGGAATGTTATAGCTAAAATTCAGAGCTTCCACATCAAAGAAAAACATTACAAGCATCCAGTAAGAAAGAATTCAAGTATCAAGGAACCACTGTCCGCATCACAGAAGATCTGGCATATTCAACTAAGTATGAGATGAGGTCTTATAAAACAGTATTCCAAAAGGCAAAAGATATACACTTACTAATAAGAGTAAGAATAACTGACCCTTCACAAGCTGAGTATAATTCTAAAGGGGGAAAATAGTCCTTTAATGGAATAGAAGACTTTCAAATATTCCTGATAAAAAGACTAACGCTAAATAGGAACTTTGAAATACAAATACAGGAGTCAAGAGAAATCTAGAAAGACAAATACATTTGAAAGGATTGAAATGATGATGAAGACTAATAATGTTCCAATAGGGAGAGAAGAAACAAGTGTTCTTAAAGACTTTAATGTCTTCCAAGTTTATTGAGAGAGTTAAGTAAGAAAACCAGAGAACCCAGGTAGCAGATAGGATCTGTTCTGAAGATTTTAAGAAGGGAAAGAGGCAGGAACATAAAAGGAATATATTAGTATAGAAAGGAGAAAGAAAGGATTGAAATAATTATTTCTTATAACTGGAGCTCATTAAAGGAAGCATATACAAATAGAGAGGAAGGAGTAGATGGAGAAGTAGATGAACCTCATTCTTTTCTGAACCTGACTAGGGCAATGATTAACATTAACCATTGGTATATAGAAGTAAAAATTCAACATGAAATCAGGTGAGGTTATGGAAGAAGGGAAGTTTGAGGGAGGATAATTCTGGGGGAGTAATCACAAGCACAGAAAACTTCCTGCTGTGGGGATTAAAGAGGGGATTAAGGGGTGGCTGGGTGGCTGCACAATAGAATATTGGCCCTGAGTTGGGAGGTCCTGAATTCAAATCCGGTTTTATGACACTTAACATTTACTAACCCTGTGACCTTGGGCAAGTCACTTAACCCCAATTGCCCTGCCTTCCCCCTCCAAAAAGGAAAGAAAAGATGGGATTAAAAGGGAAAAATACATAAAAAACTGGAGATTAATAGGAGTGCTTGTCAATTGGGGCAATAGCCAAATACATTGTGGAATAGGGATGTAAAGGAATATTATTGTGTCATAAGAAATGGTGAAAAAGATGATTTCAGAGAATCCTGGCAAGTATGAACTAAGGCAGAATGAAGTCAATAGAAGTGGAGCAGTATATACATTAACAACATTGTAAAGAAAAAAACTATTTTGAAAGACTCATGAACTCTAATCAAAGTAATGACCATTTATGTCTCCAGAGAACCTATGATAAAGTGATGATGATATCCCTTACCCTGCAAAAGAAGAAAATAAAAAAAAAACCACATACAGGAACACAACAGAGCACAGACAAGCACAACAGTTTTGAACATTACAGGTTGAATTTATTATTACCGATTTTTTAAAAAGCAAGCAATGGAAGAGGTACATTTTTATACATTCTTTTTGTTTTCTCATTGAGGCAGCTAGGGGGTGGAATGGCTGGAGCATTCGGCTTAAAATCAGGAAATGTTGAGTTCAAGTCCAGCCTTCTACATTTACTAGCTGTGTGACCTTGAACAAGTCATGTAATCTCTGTCTTCTTCAGTTTCCTGAGGGATAACAGCAACACCTACCTCCCAGAGTTCTTGTGAGAATAAAATGGGCTAACATTTGTAAAGCACTTTGTAAACCTTAAAGTGCCGTGTAAGTGCTAGCTATTATTAATGTTATTATTGCTTTGTATATAGAAATGCGTTTTTCTCTGTTATTTGTTAATTTAAGAATAAATTTTTTTAATTGTCTACAGTGTACAAAAACACTATGCTAGGTCCTTCCAGAATAAAGCTTGGCTAACACTTGGTTACCATCCTCTGGTTGCACACAGTGTAGTGGGGGGGGAGGGGGAAAGGACAGATTAAAACAAATAACTACAGAACAATATTGTGTAATAAGCAGAATAGGTAAAAAACCAAAATGCTACATAAGTTTCCAGGGACTAAGGATGCCTGGGAAAGTATTATGGAGGAAGATAACATTTATCTCCTAGGCAGTTATGTATTAAAGTGGCTAGGGAGCCAACCCTGGAAGGCTGTACTTCCTGAGTTCAAATCTGACCTCAGATACATACCAGCTGTGTGACCCTGGGCAAGTCACTTAACCCTGTTGACCTTAGTTCCTCATCTGTAAAATGAGCTGGAGAAGGAAATGACAAAGCTTTCCAGTGTCTCTGCCAAGAAAACCCCAAACAGGGTCATGAAGAGTCAGACTTGAATGAAAAATGAGTGAACAACAAAACATTTAAGATGATATTTAAATCTATATGACACTTTAATAGATAGCACATTTATTGATAAAGCACATTTATTGATCTTCTGACTCTCATTGCTCTTTTCCATTATATCAAAATGTTGTTTTTCTACTTGCAGCTTTCAAAGGAGGAAGGCCCTGGTGATTCTCAGGCTAATTAATCCTCAGACATCTCCTAGAGAGATGAACTTTCATGAAGGCTCTCCTCGCTGTCTGAAGTGACTGGGAAATTTCCAGCTCTGAACTTCCCCACTGAGTTCCAAGTCATGGACATCATGCTCTTTCTATCAAAACTCAGTAACAGCTGATTAGCCCCGTGTGGAAATCTATTAAGTTAAATAAAATATATAAAGTTAACTGTGCCATGCAATTAACTCAACAGACCCTACAACTCTCCCCCAAATGAGGAAGTATCTAATTCTTATGTTCTTCTCATATGTTTAAACAGTAGCGTAGATGCTACTGCTACATGGAAATTCAGTCTACAGCTTACTCTTCAGTCATGTCTGATTCTATGATGAAACTGAGGCCAACAGGGTTGTGATCTGCCCAGGGTCACAAAACTAATAAGTGTCTGAAGGCAAATTTGAACTCAGGAAGATGAGTCTTTGGCATTCCAGGGCCGACACTTTTACCTACTGTGCCACCTAAGTGTCCTAATCTACAGCCACTGGCCCCTATTGCTTCCTATTAGGATGTTAAGAGAGGAGATTCATTAGAGGTGGTCACAAGGGCTAGGACAAATGGGGGTCTTTTGATGAATTGCACAGGATGAAGATTTGGCATTACCTGCTGCGGTAGGAATGGTATCTGTTTCAGGAAGTCTAAGAAACTTTCTCTTTAAGAGGCCATCTTCAGGATTTGGTTACTCTGGAGGCCTACAAGTATAAAAAATGCAGTCTGGGTGGGATTTTTGGTCCTGACTTAAGACAGAACTCCCACTGACCAGCAGGACATTTTTCTGACCTTGTGTTGCTGCCCTGGAGAATGCAGAAGTGAAGGGAGGTAGGGTCTATCTTTAGTTAGTTTTATACTTTTAGTTTTAGTGTTGGATAAAAAATTCATTATTATTGACTTTCATGGTTCATAAATATTTCACTGAGTTACACTTGTGAGGTTAAATAATTAGGCTGGCCTGAGTTAGATGTGACTCAGAACATTTGTCATGAGTTGGCAGGACTGGACCATAATGATTCTGTGGTTAACTTCATGGTTGAAGTGGGGGAAGACGATGCAAAGAAAGGTTGTCTTAAGTGATAGTATGAACATGTATAACAGTCTCGTACTGTGTACTTGTGGCCCTTCAAGTTGGATATGGTGATCCCTCCCAATAAGATAAAGAGGACTTGCCCCAACCCATTGCATTAGCCCTATTGCCCCTTAAGAAACCTAACAAGGAGAATATTTACACACATAATGTGGTTAGAAAAGTTAAAGAGACATAAACATGAATCATAATAACTAGAATGTATATAGCGCTTCAAGGTTTCCAGAGCACTACAAAGCTGTTGCAACTCCCCCCTCCCCGCTATCCCTGCCCACTTTCCCTTCTCCCTGCTTCCCACCATGGGTACTCAAAGAACTTAAAAAGGAAAATGAAAAGTATTGCAAAAGCTAAGATTCTCTCTCTCTCTTTTTTTTTTTTTTTGCTTTTTGGAGGGCAATTGGGGTTAAGTGACTTGCCCAAAGGCACACTGCTAGCTTTTGTGTCAAGTGTCTGACGCCAGATTTGAACTCAGGTCCTCCTGACTCCAGGGCCAGTGCTCTATTCTCTGTGCCACCTATCCGCCCCGATTCTTCTAGTCTTAATAAAGATTTTAGGAAGTAGTGTATCACTAGCATATAGAAAATGGAAATAATTTATTTTTGTATATTCAGTAATAAAAGAGAGATAAAAACATGCTTTGAGTTCTTAAGGATTGTTCCTTGAAGACAGAACGGCAGTTTTTGAATATGGTAATAGCTAGCACAGGTGAAAAAGGCAATGACAGTGTGGAAGATGATTAATAGGCTTCAGGTGGGAAGTCTGGTCTTGGGCTTCCCCCTCCTCAAGTTCTCACTGGAGAATGTGTTGGAAATCATTGAGATTAAGGCTGTAAGGGAAAAGAATGAAAGCAAGAAGTGCCACAGGTAAGGAAGTCTTGGACTTTCCCTACTACTATCCTGCTCCCCTTTCCTTCCCCTCTGCAAGGGATGTCCTCCAAAGAGAGGCTGCAGAGTAGCTGAGCTTTCAGACCTCCACCACCAGGGAACTGGAGAGGCTGAAGAAAAGGTTAACAACCAACAACTTACAGAATCGTTAGAAGCAACGGTTAGTTAGAATGTGGTCAAATTGAGGCAACATAGAACTTTGACTGGCTGAAGAATTCCTGGCCCCTTAGGGAGGTCCGAGAAGATACTTAAAGAGGTGCCAGTTAAATCACTTAGACATCCCGATGGAAAGTGCACTTTTTTCCTTTTGAGGTGGCTGAGATGAATCTTCTCTGTAGCAGTTCCCCAATGAGAGTAAGGTGAATTGAGAGGTGAACTGGATCTATGCTTCTCCCATTCCCTTCCCCCACCTATGCCCAGCCTGTTTCAGAAGCAATTAAATTCTGCCTTCTGGAAGGAGCTCCACCTGAAGTGGCACTAAGTTTTAGTGGGGCTCTCCCCCCCCCCCATACAGACCTGGGCAGATCAACTAGTAAAATCTGAGTGAGAGATTGGGAGAGACCTAGTGACTGTCTAGGCAAACAGATGGGTGAAGGTACTGTGCCCACCACCATGTTAGGAAGAGAATGAGAGCAAGACTGGCAGTCACTGGTAAGAAGTCTTAGACTTAGACTACCTCTCACACTCTTCCACCATTAGGTGGGGGGAGTGATGATATGCTCTTGGGTAGGGAACTTTGGGTAGCGATCAAAACTGTTTGTGGTATTAAAAAAATACCCATTATTCTTAATTTAATTAGAAAAGTAAACACAGAGATGCCTTAGATAAGAAAAGGAATTTATTCCCTTTCTCCCGGGAAGAAAGGGGTGCCCCATGAGATGATGTCTTACC